>JAYKKI010000084.1:8250000-8850000 GCA_039881145.1 Druceiella hillmani
GGAAGTCGGCGCCAGTACGGTCCACGCTGTCGCGACGTTCGGATGTCCTTTCTGTGCTCCGTTGGCTTCGACGCAAAGTTTACACAAACCCGCGAAATAATTCACGGCCTTCTCTATTTTCCCGTTTGCGACTAAATATTTTAATACGAATTTCAACGAACTATTTGTACATTGTTTTTAATAATACAATCAGAAAGCTTGATTAAAATATTTATAACTTTTTACAAAATTAAATGTGATTGGAAATATAATTGTCGTGTTCATGTTATAAAGTTAATGTGAATTTTAATAAAATATGTGCGAAATGTTTCGATGGAACTTTGTAACGTAATCTAAAATTTGTTATTGTGATATCGACAAAACGAATGAACAATGTCGATTGTAGGATTATTTGTTTCTTCGCATATTTAATATTAAAAAATGTTATTATTGTGACGATACTTGTATCATAATGATTAGAAGTTGACTAATTTTTTTAATTACTAATAATTTAAATTACTATAAAGGAAAAATAAAACACATAAGGCATTTAATTAAAAGGAAGTGAGCTTTAATATCGAGGTAAGTGTTTTAATTCTGTGATAAATGAAAATATCTTTTTTTTATAATTGTACCATTGATATAAACTTAAATAGCGTATTTATCACTCTACTTTCATATTTAACAAATAGATGCGCCAAAATGTTCAAGGATTTGTTCTATCATAGACGCAAAAAAACTGACAATATACGGCGAAACTTTGACTTGAATATGCAAATTTATTCATTTAATTCGCTGAAAAGCGGTACTGGAGTTATGTCCTGAAATTAATTAATACGAAAGTTCAGTAAACTCATCGCAGATGGCATTTTGCACGATATATAGGTTTATATTATTAATCATGTTCTTTGACATAAGTCCACAATGTTTTCACATATTAGAGGTTTGTGAAAATATAGATAGAAGAAATATTCAGATTAGACCCAAGCTAAACTAAATGTTTTACACTGTGAAGAAATTTAGGAGACAAATGGTTTACCCTTAAATATCTATTGTGTTTTTTCATGAAACTATTTAATACTGTATTTATTAATAGGGTATATATTAAGCTTTCACTTTTAAATGACCTATTTTTTCAATATTTACAAATGGGGCTGACATTTATAAGTAAATGGAAAAGCTCCCCATAAATATATTCTTATTGGGAATAAAAATATAGATAAATTTCAGTTTTTACAAAGAAAATCATAAAAGAATGGTTAGTGCTCGCCAACCACAACATGGTTTAATGACAGGAAATTACCAAATATCATTTCCGTTGCATGTTTCTATCGTATACGTTTTCCTTTAATTACAAATAGTATAAAAATACAAATAGTAGAAGCTCAAATTTTTGTCAATTAGACAAATATTTATATGATGACAGTTTCCAATTTTTCATTATTAAATTAATGAACGAATACACAATAACACATTAAAATTTTGAACAGTTGTTCAAATACATGTGAGGTATTTAAATAAAATTCGGTTCATAAATATTTTATGAGGTCATGACCATACTTATTTTTAAATTCAAATAACAAAAAATATTCAGCAAATTTAACGAATTACGCAAAAAAAATGTACAGCAACATGACGGCATTCGAAGTTATTATAATTATTTCGTTGAACGATGTGTTTAGAAACGTAAGAAAAAATTCGATTTCACAAAATTTAAATAAAATGGAATTTATAAAGAAGTGGTAAACAAACTTCAGTGTCAACGTTGTCACAGAATTCGCTACCCAAAGCCGGTATTATGATTTGTTATTCTATAATAAAAGCTTAATTTTCCGACGTCGGTCTGGTTTTAATAGGCTGCTTCATATTTTTTTATTATTTAATTAAAGAGAGTTATCTTTTATTTTGTGGCACATTGTGTTTTATGGCAAATAAGATTTTCCAGTAGCACAAAAAAGCTACATAACGCATTTTGCATGTTTTATATTAGTTTATATATCAAAATCAAAATAATAATAATAAAAAAGTGAGAAAATTAGAATAGGCAATATATAACTCAAACGCAATATTTACCGAGATACTAAAGATATTTAATAATTTCATTATAATTAATGCGAAATAAGGGCAAGTGATTTCATAATCCAGTTGTGGCGGTATGGGGCGTTTTCGCGCGAATCGTAGTTCGTCAGTTTTTAGTCGTTATAACTTTGTAATGAAAAGTCCCAGGTACGTAGGTTTGTGGTACGATCTATTTATTTTAACCGTGTTTAATGCTATTACTTATTCGAGTTTAGTCATCAAAAAAATATAGTCAAGTACCCTATTGTAATTATTTGTTTTTATATTTTAGTTTAAAATTCGACACAATTAAATGAAACTACGTGATGTAGTATTATTTCTACTATCTTTAATTTCTTTACCACGACCTAGGTTTCGTTGTATTACAACATCTTCAGGTGGGATATTAGCAAAGATCTTGTTGAATACGAAATAGATTAATGAATTAATGATATAATGAAAGAAGGATCAAAAACAAAACTTAACAGACACTAAACATTAAATACATTTAAATAAAATAATTTTTTTAAATATTTCAGAATTTTCTGACGATGCTTTTTTTAACTTCTAATAAAATAACGTTCTCTCGGTGAAAAAATCTACTTTTTTTTACAAATAAAATGAAAAATAAAATAAAAATATTCGTACAATATAAATATATTCGTACATGGGGTAAATATATTCGTACAATGCTATTAATTTACTTAAATAAAATTATGTTTATGAATATGTTAAGACTTTTTAACATAAATACAAAAAAAATACTTTCACGGGTTTTTGTTAATATTTTCATATGCTAATAAATTCGTTTCCTGAAATATAATAAAATTTGTATTTATAATTTGAAAGTTGTAAAATTCATGAAAGGTTTAGTTTGCAATAACAGTTACGAAGAGAAAATATAATTCTGAAATAATCAAAATATCCATTCTTCTTGCAATTTCTTCTACAGGTACATCTTAGTGTTTTAATCGCGATTCCATCGCAATTTACTCTTAATGAAAAGTTATTAAACCTGTGTCTAATCTTTACTCTGAATCACCAGACTCCTTATTAGATTTTACCCTCGTCTCGAGTCAAATGTTTTTCGGCAATTATAACATTTATGATGAACCGAGAATAATTTTTTTCTGTAAATACCTTTTTCAAGTTTATCAATAACTTAAACTCGCATGAATGGTAATTGTTTGGGATATTTTTTATTCTCAGGTATTACTAAGTTTACCACTTCGTTTAAAATATTAACATCTTTTTATATATTTTAATTATTTCCTTCCCGAAAAAAATAGATTCCATGCGTGTATTGACGGAATACGTCAATATTTTCGCTCTTAGGTATCGCATGTTCAGTTTCTTTTTTCCTTGATTTGCAAATGTGGTTTGAGTCGTGATTAGTTATCGTATTGCAACATTATACATAGAATTGTTTTCGGAATTTAATCTTTCCAGTTCAAAGGTAGAAACGCTTTCAAATATATTACTTTCTATACTAGATGTGACTATAGACAATGTACAAAATGCTGTCAGCGCCGTCTGATAATAGATTATTAAACTTTTGTTTACGCTACTGTCATTCGTTACTCTATAAATCATAGTTTAAATATAAATTTTCTTTCAATGCAATAAAAGGAAATAGTGAAAAGCGAATTATTAACTTGCTATTTTGCTTAGTGTGCATGTTAAATCCATAATAATTACAATAGGGTATTTGACTATATTTTTTTATTATTAAAATCGAATAATTAATGATATTAAAAACGGTTAAATATATCTTACTTAGAACTTTTAATTACAAAGTTATAACGACTTAAAAACTGACGAAATATAATTCCCACGAAAAGGTTCCATACAAAAAAGTGGATTATGACGTCACAGGCCATAAGGGAGTTAGTTAAATATTTTTAGTATCTCGTTAAATATTGCGTTTCAGTTATTGTTGCGTGTTATAATCTTCTCATTTTTTTGTGAGGAAACTAAATTCATAATAACTTTTCTATTTGATGAAAAAAAATTGAACTTTTTCCTTTTTAGAAGTTTATTTAGAATTTTTTTTATTATTTAGAAGTTTTTTCCTATTATTTTTTCAACAAAAGGCCTTTTTAAACCGATTCTTCAGTTTTAAAACCTTTTTACAAAAAATATCGACATCAGTCAAATACCCCATTGGACGTAATAATTATGACTGCGTATTAATTACCAAAAATTTATTTATTTATTTATTGACTTTTATGTATTGTACTTATGACTGACTTATTGCTACATGAGCAATCTCTTCCAGTCAACCATAACAATTTGTATTGAAATTTAGTTGGTAGACTATAAAAGATTTTACACTGAAAATTCTTCATAGCATATTAGACAAATAATTACCAAAACTTTACTCGTTCTTTACGGCAATACTTCTTTGTGTAATTACTTGAACGATAATTTTAATCTCTATTTGAGAAACAAAAACTGTCAAATTTATAACATGGTATATTTTAAATAATTTCTCCCCATTGTCAGTTGTACTTTTTTTATTACATGGTATATTTTAAATAATTTATAACATGGTATATTTTAAATAATTTCTCCCAATTGTCAGTTGTACTTTTTTTCCTATTACTGGTTGTTACCCCTTATTATTTGTTTACTTTGCGACATATTAAATGATTTAAAGATTTACAGCATACTCATTTTGGAATCTGAAAAACGCGAAGTTCTAATAACTGTCAATTAGATAGACAGGCCGCAGTGAAAACTTTTCTCAATTACCTTGCCTACTTTTATTAATTACAAAATAATAAATTGGATTAATATACTCATATCACGATATTTTAAAGATAGGAACGTTTATTTAAATATTATTGTATTTTATAATCTTTATATAAATATATTTTTATAAATATGTTGATAGTTTTTAATTATAATCGAAAATTCTGAATATAAATGATATTTATAATGAAAAAATTCGCATGGAAGCATTCGGTATACATATAGACATATAAACTTTTATTGTCGGTTTCTGAAAACTTTTATGGAATAGATATCTATTTCAGAACTTTTTTGGATGAAGAATTTCAAACAAAAGAGTAATATATCTATTCGATAAAAAATACTCAGACACAGGTCATTAAGGGTACATATATTCTTATTAAACTATTTAAAAGTATTAATTTTACACAATTTGCATTATAAAAAATTAATAAATATTGTCTAATACATCTTTCACAGGTTTTAAAATATGATGAAATAATGCTACAATACCTGATATGAGTGCTATAGTTTTCCTTCTGGTCAGACTTGGTTCAGTAGCTACTGTAAAAATAGATGGAGAGGGTAGGTTGTCTCGGTATTTTTGTATATTACTAGAATATATTTTTAGAATATCTATAAATATACTATTTAAAATTATAAAAAAAATTGTTTTTTCCTTATAACAAACGTTTTGAATGATACACCACATAATGTTCCAAAATTAAAATAACAAAATTAACGTAGTTAATGTTGCCCACTCTATAATTCCTATAACAATGTTTTAATAAACAGACAAAATATATCGGTTAATATGGATACGTTTCTAGGTCACATGGTTTTGGAGAAAACTGTACCTTAAAGTCTCATTTTTTTATAAACCGAAATATTCGTATAAATCTTAATTCTCAGGGAAATAAAATATTCCTTTACTGTATTTTCATGATAAATATTTACAAAACTTATAGAAATTTATTTATTTATATTCGATTAGAACCATGAATTTTTTTCTAATTATCCATTTTCTCTTTTTCATAGATAAATATCAAGTTCGTTATAATTGTTAAGGTACTCTTATATAAGAGTATTTAGAATTTCATTCCAAATTAAAATAGGAAAAAATTGAAACGAAATTGGCCTGTACTATATTATAATCCAATTTCAAACATTGATTTATATAAGTATTCCCTTGATATAAGTACTTGAACGAATATTTACCGAAAATATGGCAATAGAGTGAAATTAGAAAGAATTACCATTTTCATACCGATTTCGCTTCGATTTTTCTTTTTCTTATTACTTGACAAGACTATTACAACAATAATTTTTCATACATTAATTAATGTCTGGTAAAATATGACTATGAAAATAAGTACGTAATGCGTAACATGGGAAGCTTATAAATTTAGACACTGTATTTTATGCAATATTTTTCCGATATGCGTTGTTTTCACCAAATATTGATGAAATAAGTTTTTATGTATGGAAAACAGATTTATGCTTAATATCTTGTACATGACACATCAATATTTTGGCTACGACTTCTAATAAAATAAACTTTGTGACTTCAAAGAAAGAGCTTTTAACGTATTAAAAGTTTTGCTTTACTAATCCATTTCACAGTCTATACTACTGCGCATAACATGAACGTGGGGTCTTAATGGATTTAGCTTGTTTCTTTTATTGATTTATGATTCTTTAGATACTCCTTTTTAAGTTTTTTCTTTGCCTTCTGTCATTCAGTGCAATTTATAACCAAATCTTCTTTTAGTGAATGTTATTGTAGATATTTATCTATTCAGTCTATATTCTAAAAATTTTACACGCTTTTCCTGTTATTATCACTGATTATTTTCATTTAGTTTTTAACATGTTTTGTTCTTTATGGCCCTTGTCAAAATTTTCTCATACAATTAATTTCCAAATAATTGTTATTTATTAGTGAACATTTCATTAGCATAAACATGTTATGTCATAAATATTTAATGATTTATCATGAATCAATCATGAAAACGAAATTATCAATTTCTAGGATAGTGTGTTGGCAATAACATTAAAGGGGAAAACATACTATTTTCTTTGTACTGATAATACTACTCCAAAAAATAGGTCATGAAAATATATTAGTAAAAATCTCTCATTCTAATTTAGCATCTAAACTAGATATTCTGAAATCTACATTCCCATCATCCGTTAAATGATGACTCTGTAAATTAATAGTGAGTGTATTTCAATTACATTTCTAAAATTATGAATGTTCAGATAGATACGGACGTTTTCAGCACTTCGTCATAAGTTTAAAAAGAAAAGCCTTTGACAACAAACTAACACGTATCTGAAAAAAAAATGTGTCAAAAGGTTTGCTACCATGTCATCATTCCTCGATATTCTGCACGCAAAGTAATACTTATACGAAAGTAAAGTACGAAGACATCACCCTGAAAGCTCCATAACATTCAAAGGTCTAACCCTTTCAGAGCAAAAGGGGTCGTGGTTGACCTAAATCGTGAATTACATGTATTTGTAGAACTCATACATGTTATCTTGTATTTCGTGGAATATTATATTAGAAGATACTACGATTCTTTGCAAATACATAGAAGTATGTTAAAGCGACGGTAAAGCTATCTAACATTGTTTCATAATATTAAAATTGGTACTTAAATTATTTTGTTCTCTAGATGCAAGAGTTATTTGTCATCATATTTTGAAAACACGTTTGAATACAGTAGGTAATTTATTTAAATAAAATGGAAATTTACAGTTTTTCACTAAAATGGTTTCAAATTGTCCCTTTCCAAGTTAGGTATTTCCTTAATTGTAAAGTTGAAAAATTTAAAGAAAGGTTAACATATTATGTGTACATTTCTTTCTTATTGTTTCTACTTTTAATTGTAGTGGAATAATAAGAAATGGGTATAATTCGTGTAAAATCTACATTCAGAATAGAAACTTGAATAATCAAGAATTTTCTAGTTACTGCAATTCGGAGGATTTTTTTATTACCAGTACATAGTCCCATAGTTAGTATACAGCACCTAAGAGGATCGTGTAATTATTTCAATAATTCATATCTCACTTACATTTTTACTTACATAATTGTTAAGATATATGTTTAAGTAAATATTAGGGAGTCACTAGAATTATTAACTGAAGAAATTATACCGTCTATTTAATAAAATATAGTTAATATAAAAATATAATTGTAATAAGAATGGAGGTAATATTCGATTTGCGCCCTTGTTACACAAGTACGGTAGAGGTGTATATAAATAATTCATAAAGCCGCTTTTTGACTTATATTCTAGATGAAATCTGTGTAAAATAATTAGTACAATTAGTTTAAAAGAAAATATACTGTATCATCATACCGAATCATATACAATTATAATTTTAATAAACATTTTTATGAAACCGCAATCGATTTCACAAAAATTTGTATAAAATTTTGTCCCATACAAATTTTTGTAAAACTGGACTACAATTCTAATAATATCCCATTGTATTTCTTTCACCTGGTATCCAAATTTAGTTTAAATTGTTAATGAACTAAGAAGAAAAGTTAACACGTGTTTTCAATTAACTTGGCTTAATTGTAATCAATAAAGCAAATTATATCTCGAAATACCTAATGCAAGAATTCAATAGGGAAGTAATTAGTATTTCTTATCAATATCTTTCTCTATTCTTCTCAAAAATATTATCTTCTATTGATATTTTTGTGCAGTTGTTATTATAAGAAATAATTTAATATAAGTAGCGTCCAGTACGCTGATACTGACTTGTATCAGTATATAAATCCAGTTTTATATTTATGTTTAATTAATTTTTAAAACTAGTAACCGAAATAAAATATATGTGTGGACATATAATAATAACTTTAATGAAAGATAACGACGAATAATTACATTGGTTCTATAATGCAAACACCTAGAAACGTGCCTTAAATCGCTGCATCCTGTTAGCAGCCTTATATAATCATTGTAAAAAATTAATTAATTAACTGAATTTCAAATCAATAAATATAATAACAAGAATTATTTTTGTTTGACTTCAAATTTTTATCAGTCCAAATTATAGTTATGACATTTTATTTTATCTATTTCCAGTTCATATTGTAGGAAAGGGGAATGCATATGTCACTGTGGAACACAGTATCTTATCGAAAATAGCTGTATTTCGAAGAAACCTTCCTAGTTTTTCATATTTAATCAATATATTGAATTTAAAAAAAAACAGAAAAAGCTTTTCTAATACAAATCTGGAGTATAATTTAATGTTGACGGCTGAAGTTGAACAATGTCATTAACCATCGATTATTATTTTTTTTTTATCCTACTTTACGGAAGGATGAATATAAGATTTTCAAAATATCGACCGACTCGAGTGACTCTGTATGTTATTCAATTAAGAATAAGACGTATTATTAAACACACTGTACTCAATATTAAAGTTTTATTTTTGGGAGTTGATATATATAATAACATTGTGCGTATTCTTTAGACTACTCTATTAAGTAAGACGTGTGGGCTTCATACAATGACGACTATACTTTGTAATAAAGATACTAAAGAATTCATTGAACTAATTGAAAATTTTAAAGCATAAAATAATTACAAAAGCACTATTTATTACGCGAACTGTCAAAAATTATGCTAAGACATTACAGCCATCTTTTGGCGCATCATGATTTTTTTTCTATTTCTAAATTGACCCACGAACTTTAGTTTCTATAATGTCAGCTAAGGTAAACTAAATAAAAATAGGATAATACGTAATTTACTGTAAATTATTATAAATTAAAACCTTCTTTTTCACATTTACTTCATAAATTTCACATTCAATCAAACATTTATATCGTCGCCGTGGTGTGTTGAGATGATCACAAGGCATACGGCCTTTGAAGGTGCGGCGCACCGCGGAGACCCGGGTTCGATTCCCGGCCGCCAGTCGTCGAGCGGGGCTGGACTGGTGTTATTGTTGGCTGTAAGAGATTGCTCTCGTAGCAATAAGTAGGTCATGTGTATCAATGAGATACATTAAAGTAAAGAAATAAATAAACAAATTAATTAATTTTAATTTAGAAATAGCCAATACCGTTATAAGGCATTTGCCTTAGTAGTCATTTTAAAGGTAATTCATGCATATTATGTATTAATAAAATAACTGTCACCTTCATAATGTTATAATTGGATAATAATAACTCCTCAATAAAATTTTCCTTTGCTTTAATACTATAAAGTATTGCATTTGTTCAATTAAATTATAATTAATATTGTATGTCAACCAGACTTTTTTAAATCTGTCTGCTCCCTAAATGTTGTATGATTATCGTTAGCTATAAAATTGAAGCAAAAATAATTTGTATACAATCTAAGAATATGTATGTAATATATAGTATAATTATAAGTTTACAGTCTAGGTTAAACAGTGAAATACTGAAAATAGAAACTTGATTAACGATACGAATAAAAAAGCCTTAGCTGAAAAATGCATAAAAAATATTACAAATAAATCGAAGAGAGCACAAAAATATGGGGCAGATTTAAGGTAAAATATGCATTGTGTGAGCATTGCATAAATATGCATTCTGGCATAGAAATAAACACAGTCATCCAATCACGAATGTAACTCGCACTACGCAGTTTCCGTACATATTTACGCATTTATAAATATTTAATGATTTATAACACTCTTATCAAAATTTTAATTTTTTAGAACGAAAAGCAATCTATGCTTGCAACATTTTTCACAGTCGCTTATTCAAAAAAAATTCGTATGATATAGCTATCAATTAACGATTGTCCTAGACCTTAGTTCTTGTCAAATTTTATGATTCTAGGTCAACGGGAAATACCTTATAGGTTTTGGTTTATTCGTGAGTGTCAAAATATATGGCATAAATGGCCGTATTTTTAGGGTTCTTCTTGATTGCATTGACTTAGAAGCTTAATTTTTCCGCCACATGTAGACCTAAGTATTTGATAATAATTTCAACTTTATACTCCCACACATTCCTAAGAAAACGGGTCTTAACACACCGACAGATAGACAACGAAGTGATCCTATAAGGGTTCCTTTTTTCCTTTTGAGTTACGGAACTCTAAAGACAGAAAAATGTTTTAAAATATTTCTTTAAGATATTTAAGTTTATAGCCCTCAAAAACCTACTGCCAAGAGTTTTCGGGTCATAAAGGCTTAACGTACGCGGTGGCTCCTACGAAGTGGCAGAGCGTTCGACCGCGCCCTTTAAGTACTTCGCCGAATATGTTAGTTAATGGAGTGTCGTACGTAAAACAGGACATTAAGCATTAGTGCGATATGTGTCAGGGAGTTTCGTCGCGTTATGTGCCCGCCACACCCGTGGATACGTGAGTCTGGATGTTTGAATGGTACTAAGGTTTTATTGTGATCACGAAGTTACCACAATAAGAGTTAGTTGATCTAATGTCTGCAGAAATGTTAGAGCAATATAGATCCGTGTGTAGACAACACACGGATCTATATTGCTCTAATTCAGATCAGCTGAGCGCAAATTACCGGGTAATCTATAACCATGATCGGCAATCATTTTTTCATTCAACAATTATTTTTTCAATATACTATGTACTTTTATTCTTCATTTATTCAAACTTTTGCAAATATAGAGCAAAAATAAAATCTTGAATTAATTTAGAATTTGAATAATGCATTTACGTAATAAATCAAAACTATTCATTTCACCTGCTTAACTATCAAGTTCTTTTTGAGCTATGCAGATTTTTGTTGCTTTCAGGCTGCAACTTTTAAAGTAAAATGTCTGTCGGACTGACTCTAGAAAATTTAATCAAATAAGTATGGAATCAAAATTTTATTACGATAAAAACATCAGGTCGGTGTACCATAATAAAAAATATAATATAAACTATTAAATTCTGACCATAGTTAACTTTTGGTATATCCGACTTGTGATCAAAATGGTGCGAGAAGACGATAAATAATAACATTATTTATCTTTTGTCATCGTACCTAGTTATTTATCTTTACACGTGGTGTCCTGTGATATCTCGTATTTCATTCATGTATCCTGTCATATCTCGTTTAATTCATAATATAACTCAACTTTAATTCATAATATAAGGAAAATAAATATAAAGACACCGGAATTTTTCGTCGTTAATAACATATATTTGGCAATTTATAATTTTAATATGTAAACAAATTTAGCCATAGAAAATTGTGCTGGCAGAAAATTTCATTATTTTAGTCATAAACAAGCAATTTTGTGTAGTTTTTATAGACCGATACTTTAGCTAAAACTAGTTTTTCTGTATTAAATTTTCCAGATATTACTTGAATACACGACCAATACATTGATTTTTTAACACTTATTTTATGTTTATGCATGTTTCTCAAATTTAGAGGTGTGTTATGAGTGGTATACCCGTATCATTTCCGTTAGTCGAAGTTTGTTTAGTTTGATTCATTACGTGTAAATAGAAATATTATTAATTTAGAAGGTTGTGTACAGTCCTCGCAGGAAAACCAAACGTTAAGCCATCGTTGTTATTAAAAGGTTCATGAACCCCCAGCGATGACCTTGCTCGAGTTATATGGGTACTTTGGACAATGGCCAGCTTATCCGGACGTCTCATTCATGGGGGAAATTTATTATGCGTGGACTGTACTTATAATTAAAAGATTTTTTGTATACGAATGTATTCTTTACCGCAAAGTTTGAAGATTGGATAGTGTGTTCGCATATATAATCTACCGGATTGGTGTATCTAATATAGACCTGTCTGCGTTAATGTACTAACCTGAAATAAAAAGTTAAGTAAATTTATTCAATCCAGCCGGGGTGAATAAAATTTAAAAAACGCCTATTCATATATATTTTTTTTGTTTATCATTACAAAAGAGATGTGAAAAATGAGAAAAATAAAAAAAAACAAATTTGGTTCAATAAATATGAGTTATGTATATTTTTGTCGTTCAGATTAAACTCAATATTAACGCATTTGAAATAGTAAATTGATCAAAATTTTGCGGAAAAAATTAAATCGTCTAAGGGCTAAGTAACCAAACTTAATTACTATATTGCTATTATCACTTGCATTCTTGCATCAAGTGTAGAAATATTAGTTAAATTAGATGAAATTAACCTAAGAAACTTAAATGGAAATAATGTTTACTATGTGAATATCTGCACAAAAATAAATTAATTATTGAATAAACGACATGAAAAGCAATACAAATATTATCGACCTAGTAGTAACATACGGATGTGAATTAGGATCCACATACGGATGTGGATAGAACTATATAAAATAAGGAAAATCAACCTAGAACTAGAACAAACGACTAACTGGAAAAATTAATTAAAAGAAGGAATTGTTAGTATTTATTCAGTCTTAATATGCATAACGGGTGAAAAATGGAAAAATTATTAAAATATTAAATTATTATCATTGCTATGAACAAGTCATATGAACTAAAGAAATACGAAAGTTACTAGCTAATGGGCACTAAAATAGAAGAATGATAAAAAATTGACAGATGCATGGCATTTTGGATTATATAAAAGCAAAATGGCAAAAGAACACAAAAGAGAATTAAAAAAAAAAACATTCTTAATATCAGTATAAATCTGCCTAAAAAGTATATATTCAAACTCGTACTTGATAATATTACTGTAAAAAATAAATAGCCGAGTTCTAAACATCACGTCTACCATATTTGAAACTAAACAATTATCATATTTGAAACCATATTTGTAATATAAAAATGCCACGAATCGACAAGTATTATAAACTAAGACTGTGTTCCGCCATAAATTTTGAATAAGTTAAATTTAATAAACAAAATTTTAAATGATGTTATTATTCACTCTTTGTTTATAAATTGTTATTTGAATTTAAACTCCACACTTATTGGTTTAAACTTGAAAATAGTTTAAATGCAATACGGAGAAATAATAAAACTTGGTTAATTTTATATTATGATGGAAAATTGATTTCAATTAAAGATGTTAGAAGCGTTGAGATGAATGATTGCAACAGTCAAACACTTTATATCGCTGAGTACACAATTATCCGGTTCACAGGTAGTTAAAATTAAGATCAATTATTTGTGAGCTGTATATACGCTAAAATGTGTCATGCTGTCAGTGTCAATAACAGAGACCAGTGAAAGATTAAACAAAATAATACGACCATTTCTACTTAGCCGCTGTATTCAATGAAAATGGAATTTTAATCTGGAGGTATACGAGTAGATGCCTGTTAATTGCAGACACGACAGTTCTAACAACTATCTGTCATTGTGCCTAGTAAAACTTTTTGTGACATTTGTTCATTATTAAAAGACAAATTGCGAAAATGTTCATAATATAATTTTTCTAGTTTATGTATAATTTAGATCGAATTTGATGTAAAATTGCTTGACATTAATCGGTTTCTTATTCATTTCAAAAGTAAATAATGAATTTTATTCTTTATATTGTGGTCCATACATAAAATGTTTTATATAAAATACAAAGAGAAATTGTTTGGATCAAGATAAAATACATTTTTTTAAAGTCACATATATGTCACTTATTTTCGTCCACCAAAAATAACTTGAAAATTTTGGACTTAATATGTCAGTTGTGTACCACACGTGCACGGTGCAGCACGTAAAACATTGGTTTAAATAGTCGTTATTTTTATTCAATTTAATAACTTTTATATCGAAGTTCATCTAAGTGCCCATTTTTGAAGTCGATTGTTAACCAGTTTTCAACAAAACTTGTAAACTTTTATTATACAGTGACGGTTCTTTCTGAGAAATACGATATTAGTAATATATGGTTGACGAGGTAAAGTGTTAAATATAAAAATATAAAATGTTTTTCTTTATTAAAGCTAGCTTTCGTTTGTTTATAAGTTGAGCGTAAAATAAACTTATTAAGCAGACTATAAAATATGTACATGTAAAAGTTGAAATTATTGGCGCATAAAGTTTTCTAAAATGTTCGCAACATTGGTGGTATTTTTTTGCTTTTTATTTAGCTTTTACTGCTTGATATTTATCTCTCTTCAACATTTTCTTTTTAAATACGAAATATTAGAATTACAAATTCCTGTGTAATGATATTTTTCGAAAGAGCCTGAGTTTAAAAACGGAGAATTTAATATTTTCAAAACATGAAAACAGATTTGTGTTCTACTAAAAGAGCACTTTTAAAAAATATTCCATAAGGTATAACTTTATTTCGGCCCAATTTACCATTTGGGAGACCCTCGAAATATAACTCATTTTTAATACTACGTCTAGTTTCCAGCAAAGCATTTAAAAATTGTGTATGACCTTAAAGCTTCTAACCCATTTAGTTTAGAATTGTAAAGGCTCTGACCCACAGACAAATGACAGGATGGATGGAAAGACAACAATGTCGTTATATTTGGATCCTTCGAGAAGGGAACCTTAAAAACAATAAAGTAGTATGGAAAAAATATGGTTATTGAATGGCATGTTGGTTTCATAAATTTGTAACGTGAAGGTCATTTTTTATCCGAAAATTTCTTGAAATTGACGTCGTCAGGCGTTGTCACAAGGCGACAGACTAATCGGAAATGTCTCCGAAGTGGAAAGATATTTACGAACCACGCCCGCCCGCGATATTGGCCTTACACTCTGTTATTTATGAACGTCTAAAGAGGTATTCGTTTGTTTATGCCTACGCCAGGAGGGTGTGGATATGGGTAGATACGTTGACGGCAAAAATTTGTGTAATTTAGTCTTAATTACATTTAGCTTGTAACGCTGACGGTAGCGACTAATATTTAATTTCGAACTTAGATGGAGAGCATTGATTATTCGTTTTACATTTTAAAACTTGCAAAATAAATTAAAATTACATTTCTAGAATGTAAATCTAAAAAACGTAAGCGATATTTTTCTTTACAAAGTCTACATTTAATGCTCCTTTTTGGCATTCTAGTTTTAAATTTAAGTTATTCTAATTTTAAATTATATTTAATTTATTCTTTGTGTTGCTTTTCAGTGTAAAAAGTACAAAAGTTACGATTTTAAAATTTGTGATGGTAAGTCTTGTAAATGGTAAGTTTTCAAATGTAGTTTCAGTCGTTTAAATTTATAAGCGTTTGTGTTTATAACTTTTAAACCGATTTGAAAATAATTTTTTCAAAATTATTAAAAATGTGTCTTTTTATCTAATAGTTTTTGAAGTTATACTTCTTTAGGCGAGCTATCAAAAAATTTTGAGAGTGAAATTTTAAGATTCGTCACACAAAAGTTACAGTATGAAGTTGCAATTATTGAGACTATATATTAATACCAATATTTTGTACGGAACTTACGTTGGGGGCGTAGCTCAGATGGTAGAGCGCTCGCTTAGCATTGAGAGGTACCGAGATCGATACCCGGCGCCTCCAAGACAAGTTTTTTATTTTTAGATTCTGTATTTTATTTGTCTTTCAAATAATTTAAAAATGTTTGATGTCATTAATAATGATTCTTTATTTATATTACTAATAAATCTAACATCCAACTTTCACAGATAAATACTTTTACAGAGAGGCAGATGATATTTAAAAACAATATTACCATTTCATGCAGATTTACTTGATGATGATTTTAATTTATGCAGATAATAGATAAAAACAATATTACCATAAGGCATTTAGCTTTATTGTAATATTATTTTTATCTTTATTTTGTATTCACTTTTCATATAGAATTAAAATATCAATTAGTTTATAATTTACTTACAGCAGCGCTACGCCATCTTTTGATAGATATGATTACTAATTTCACGTAACAAAAATATTTCAAGTGCATAATATTGACGCAGTGAGCCGCTTTTTCATTTGAATTTATTGGATAAAAAAATATAAGTGCGATTTATATATGTGCTGATAAATTATATTCATTAGTGAATTAAATGCAATATTTTGATTAATATATTTACTATTCTTAAATATTAGTGAAAAAATTGTGTTTATAGACTTTTTCAAGTCCTCCAATATAATTGAGGTTATCTATCCGTATGTATTATTTAATGATGCCAAAGAAGTATAACTTCTCACGCGCGTACATAAGTACACGCACCCATTTTTATTAACAATCAGTTTTTATGTAATATTTAATGTTCTTCCCTATATTTCCTATATTTGACAACGAAAAAATATATAATACAATTTGGATTCTTTTCAAACAACAGTTCACAAGATTCATACCATGGCTAATTTTAATTGCTATACCAGAACATATTCAGACCATTGGATACATTTGACGTTAATTTTGTAGATATTCATTATAACTCAATTTTTATTCACAACTGAATGAAACTCCGTGAAGTAGTGTTATTTCTACTTTATTTAAATTCTTAACTACGAACTAGGTTTCGTTTTATGACAACATTTGCAGGTGGGCAATTTGCAAAGGCTCAAGTAACTTTACAAATTGTCCACCTGAAGATGTTGTCACACAAAGAAACCTAGGTTGTGGTTAAAAATTTAAATAAAGTAGGATAATACTAAGTGATATTCCGACCAATTTCAAACTGTAGTGCAGAGAACAGCTTTTTCTCAAGAGGCTTCACATATTGACGGGGACACAAATAAATATTTTAAGCGTAAATTAAAAATATTTTAATAATTATTAGTTTGATATTGCTAGCTTCACTAAAATTTTTCCATAGTTTGGAAAGTAAAAATTGTTTAATTTTTTTCCACTAAAATAATCTGAAATTACCCCGAGAAACGATGAAAAAAATAAACAATTGAAATATTTCAGGCTGAAACCAATTACCAGACATTTATAGTTTTAGAGTTGGTATGTGTATACATGTATATTCACAGAATAAAGATGAATATAATAATAATTATAAGACCACGTACACCGATTAATAGTAATAACGCAATTATAATAATCTATTTATCGAATTATCATTGCCTTCATTCGATATTAATTGTTTGCGTCGGTCGTTCCGGTGAAAAATAGTGTACCGGTACCGTAGCCGTAGAAAAGGCACTGGGATGCATCGATTGTATATGAGTGAGAGGCGCAGCAATGTGATCGAGCAAGGAATCCTAACGTGGGCAGACACGTGAGGGCAGACAGCGCTGCCGGTTGACGTGGTATTTTTAGATTGCATTGTGACTTATAATACGTATTATCATTTTTATTACGCGTCGAATTAAAATAACAGGTTTGTATAATTCGTACTAAATTCTAGACTTATATAGATTATTCAAGTAATTATTATAATATAAATTAATCAAGTAATTATCATGGAGTAATGAATAAGAAAGTGGTTACAAGTACTTAGGGTTGTATTAAAACTCGCTAAAAATAAAGTACTAATAGTATAGTCTCATGAGCAATTGAGAAAGTTGCCTTAGCAACCATTTCAATATTCAGTGGAATTAAAGGTATTAAAACTATATAATTAGTAAAAAAAATTAAATTGTATAAATAAAATGCGTTATGGGACAAATAGATAAATTTTACATACAAAAGTAAAAGTTTTCGATAATATATTTTCTAATATTATAGACAGTTTACAAGTTTGTGCGATAAAAATATGTTTCAGTCGATATTAACAATTGTGGTTAATATTTATAAATCAGTAATATATTCGTTGTAATTCATTGTCGCAAAGTCAATTGTTTCGAATGCAGGATGCGGCTCGCGAATTCGGTTCATAAAAAATACTGCCATTACCGTCGATCTTTAAAAGACCTTTAAATTTTTTTGTCTTAAAAAGCAATTTCAGTGAACAGGGTGCGTAATAAATTTCAGTAAAAGAATTATTGTTGTTTATCATGCGATCGTTATATAGGGTAAAATTTAGTTTTATCCTTCCCGGCTTTTGATATGGTCCAGAAGTTTTTTGTATGGATGGTTGCGCTAAACTCACAATTAATGGTTATGTATTACAAGTCTATCTAGAGTACATAGTTTATATTGCGTATAATGCGTCGTTGAGCCACCGAGTACAGTAAATGCAAGTGTCGTGTCCTTCAACGAATTTTGGCTAAAACGTTCTGAATAACTTAAAATTCAAATGTTTCTATCTCCAGAATATATATATATATATATATATATATATATATATATATATATATAATTCTTACCCTATAATATTATTCAATTTCATTCATGTCTGTTTTAATTTTTATCTTGACGTGCTTCATTCACTTCTCTCATCTACAGACGTATCTTTATAATCGTTCGTTGAATATTACGGCTTCTGAAATGCTTTTTATATAGTAAAATCTACTTCGCCTTCCTAATCTCTTTTACGGAATTTTCTACGTCTTTTTTCCCACAGCCTTTTTATGTATAGTTTTGTATCACATATTCATTCTTCTTTGTATTTATATGATGAAATTTGTTCAACAAGTACTGTTTTAAATTTTAGATCATCTCTTTTTCATTTCATATTTTCTTTGATATCATTATTCAAATTTTCAAAAAATTACTGTCTAAATTCTTTTACGATTTATTTTAATATATAATCGTATTGATGAAATTGCGTGTTATACGTTCATAAAATGGGTCACAACGAATAAAGGGTTTTAAACTTATTTGTAGATAATAAACATTATTATTGTTAATTGTTTTTTTCTTGCTTATTATTTAAACAGAACAATCAGTAAAATATAAGTATATATGCGTAACAACTTATGGCTTATATGTTGTTACTTACACATACCTGTATTTTGCTACAAAAGGAAAGTGCTACTTGAAGTTAAATCATTTGGAGCCAATTTTAGTTTTAGTACCAATTTTAATTGAATCAATTGGAGCATCATCGTGTTTCTAGGGTAGAGGATTTAATAAACATTATGTCACACTTACATATTTCAAATAATTCACCATATTTCTTTAAGAAAATGGTTTTTTTTTCTTCCATTAGTTTTATAACTCGAATGTTCCAAAACTTTATTTTGTTTGATTTGCAATATTTAAATGTAAAAATGTAATGAAGAGGATTTTCTATTTTGGCATATTTTACTGAAATGTTCATATTGTTTTTTCATTTATTCATAAATTTCAAAGAGTATATTCCTGTAAAAATAATTTCTTTTTGTTTAATATATATTTAAGAGAATACACGAAAAATTATTATTTTAGCACAGCATCTTGATAACCTGTTGTTATAAAACACGCTTGTTTTTCAGTGATATTCGTTTGGTACTTCACATATTTAAAAAAAATTTGAAGCAGTTAATTTTTTAAGAGAGGGTTGAAAATTATATAAAATGTTGGTAAATGGAATCGATTATTTAATGGTGATCACGAAATTTATAGTTATTGCAAACTTTTTACTAAATTTATTTCTTTTCTCTGATATTGCGGTAGATATTGTTTATATTTATTACTATTGGGTTTACAACTAAAAAACTCGTCATACAGATCCAAATATTAGTTTACATATGGCTACGTGCAAAGAAAATGTTTCCGTTTCTCCCAAAGCACGAAATTGTTATTATATTGCAGTATGATAAGATGAGAGTCGTTATGTCAGATACTGCGTACTTCATCTGGGGTTTGTGTTAAGGCTTATTAATTTTTCTAAATTTAACGTGAGAGACTGAGTTAGATGACGTTTATCGGAGGGATCGCTATATATATAAATTATATTACCTGATCTGTAAATATAAAACTGTGAATATTTTGATCTGTGGGAGAGTTTGTCCTATCGTCGACAATAATTTTGTATATATTGCGTCTAAACGGAATTAGCGAAACAAAAGCCCTTTAACTTCCCTTCGTGGAATATAAAATTGTGCTTGTTCTATTATTTAAATTTAGTTTTTAAGTTTCAATAAGTATAGAACATGCAAAATATGGATAGCTAGAAGATCAAATACCGCATTAATAGTTTGCACATTAATTTTATTTGAAAAATTGTTTTACATTTTCAAGTGAAAAACTTGTATACATTAGTTGGAAACCACACAGTTTTCAATGTCGTAGATCGGTATGAGAAATGAAACGAAATGTATACCTAAAAGTATTATTCCCTGAAACGTTGACGTGTGACAAGGTTTCGCACTTTGTCGTACAATGAAAACTTTAATGAACGGAGTCAATACTCTCTCCATATCTTTTAATCGATACAGGTTTAAGTGAACAAGGTGGAAATTTGTGTTTGACTTATTGCAACTTTAAAAAAAAAAAAGAAATATGATGATGGAGTTGCCCGATTGCAGTTCACTCACCTTCAAAATACGTTATTTTGCCTGTATGAATTATGAACTTTTAGAACTTATTACTTACCATGGAAATAAAATATTCTTTGCTCATAACAACCTGCGTAATTAAAAAATGATTAATAAGTTAAAAAATGCAAATAATTGTTCACGAGAATAGTTTTATATTTTGGTATGTTATATAAGAAACATAGTTCAAATTTGTAAACCATTATGTCCATTCTTTGTATGGGATTTTTTTTTAGATTCAGGAAATCGATTCCTGCCTTAAAAATAAAAGGATGTTGTCAAATTATCCTTAACGTGTCTGTGCTGATAAACAATTAATCCATTTCTGTTCTATAACGTACCATTTAGGAATGACATTACGGTTAGTATAACAGAAAAGGAGTGTTTATGTTATTGAACTACTATAAAGTCGTATGCACACTAATAATTTTACGCCCCAATAAAGTGACCGCCAGAGGACCACCCTATAAACTGAATATTGTGGGATCTTTCTTGGATCGCCAGTAATATTTTCATTAAAATTTTGGAACCATTCAAAAGGAGATAGCATATATGCATACGTATTCATGTAAGGAAGCAGATACCAGTTTTTATAAGTAAAATGGGGTTATTTACGTTATTGTTTAACAAATTATAAACATTTTTATTGTTGGAGAAATTTATTCAACGTTATACATAATACTGTATTTTTAAAAGTCTACAGAAGCCAACACTTATCAGAATGTGACTTGATCCAGTGAGAAAATATATGTATTTATTATATTTAAGCTGCAAATATTATACAAATATGTAGTTAAACACTGAAATTGCGTCCACCCAATATTGGAAATAAATATTTAGGAGACTAACTCTACATGAGTTATTCTGAGAAGTCAATAAACTATTAGGAAAAGTTTTTCGATTATGAATTCCCCTGAATAAAGGCATTAAATTATCTATTGAGAGACCAAAATTTAAAAAAATATTTTTTACTAACTCAATTGTATAAAAATTATATGAAACACGTCATTACCCGAAATACAATTTCTGAGCTCCCACGGGGCTACGAACACGTACACGCACACTACTACAATTTATGTAATTACGTAACATATGTACGTTTTTACGGTGGCAACGCTAATTAGTACGGGCTTGCTAGGGCCGCCTTTTGCCGATGCGTCATATATTGTGAAAACACGTATATAAGTTTCATACATTTTTGTTTCCACTGTTACCGTGCCTTGTTGACTAGTGTAAACAAGTCTTTTATTGTCGGCTTCTTGTCTTAGAATGCATTTCATTACTACATGTTGATTTTATGTTTAATTATTTGTGGTTAGTTTAATTTAGTCCGTTGCTGGTATTCAATTGTGGAAACTTGATATGATTAAAAACATAATAATATATTTTATAATATATTCTAATGTATTAGTTTATGATCGCAAATTACTTAATTCCTCGTATGGATTCATCTTATGAGTTTTTATGGTTATTTACCTGTAAACGCATTTTATATTCCTTGGAAATTCTCCTAATCTGCTAAATAAGTCCAGTTAATCAATGTTTTGCCTTGACAATAGATAAATTACAAAACCAACATTTTAACACAGCAGCTGTGGTCTTGAGAGCTGAGTGTTTTTCTCATGGTCCACTTTATATATCTAAACTAATAAAAGTGACAAAGTAGCCATCGAGTAGGTACTTTGGCAATTCACAAATGCTACTTTAGTCAGTTACTATAAAATTGAAATCCTGTGATTCGTTTGCAAGTAATGAAATTAACGCTCAAAAACCACCATCATATGGAAAGAATGAAACCCAAATGCAAGGGAAAACACGAGCAAAAGTTAGAGATTTAATATAATTTTAGTGACATACCTATTGCTAGACATTGTCGAAGTGAATTATTTAAACAAATGTATAATCAATAAATAAATCATTTTATATGCCCAATTTTAAATATATTTAAGATAATTCCGCAGCAGTTTTTAAAATAAAAATTTTAAAAAAAATATTAAAAAATCGAGACATCTATAAAATTTAGATATGATAAAATGTTCACCAGATCGAAATAAACCTGATTAAAAGTAATACAAAAGTAACGCAATTAATATAGCGTCATCTAAAAAAAATATTGGCAAAGATATGTTATAATTAAAAATAATTTGATTTAAAAAAAAAGCTTAGCCACGTATATCAAAATTTCAAGAACCGCAACAACGGTTTGTTGGTGTAGGGGTATGTTTTTCCCTTAGAGTTGGAGAGGTCCCGGGTTCAAATCCCAGACGAATCCGACTAAATTTATATAATTCTTTTAAGGATTTAAGACAGTTAAATGCAGTGTACCCTATAAACGAGCTGGCCCAATTAAGTCGAAAAGGACCGACAAGACGCGAAACTGGCCGAATGGGGAATTAAGTTGAAAAACCTGACAATAATTGAAGATTGCCATCATCGAAGATTGGCACGTCTTGCCATTTGAACTTTTTACCTAATGCACCATTAGATCTTTCATATCAAAATTATTTATTCTATTCAATAATAGTTTAAATGTCATACAACCGTTTACGTTTATTACGCAAGAAACAGGTGTGAACAATTTAGTGGTCCTTTATCTATTTTTGAATTCGTATCAAAATTGGGATAATGAAATACGGAGATCCCATTGATGACATTATATCTGTCATAACAATTTTTCTCGAAAACAGTTTTTCAAAACGAAAAGTTGAACGAACCGTTTTATTAGCTTATGCATATTTTTACAACAAAATTGTCAAGTATAATTAATCTGCTAATGGTTTATTTATTAGAATATTACTTCAATCATATAATAGAAGTAACGAAACCAAATTAATTTCGACGTTAATATCACCAGAGTTATATTGTTATAAAAATATATTTCTTTCTATCTTATTTACTGAGAATAAATCTTATATGTGTCACTTTCATCCAATGTTTGTAAAGTGTTAATTTTTCTATTAACATTTTAATTATATTATCTTTCCTATTGTGGCGAATTCTTCCAAGTAAATAAAATCACCACACGTGTTATTATAATCTGCATATCGGAACCGTTTGCAACATTGACGCGAATTTCACACACAGATACTGTGACATACAGTTACGATTCAGGTAGGTAGAAATTTGTTACAAGCGAATATAATTCCACGCTTTGTGAACTTTTAATTCAAGAATAAATTCTTCTCTAAACCGTAGACTTCAACCCTTGTTTCGTAGCTGACTAGATTAACTTTAAGCAAACTGACAAACCCTTGTTAGTATTAAAGACAGCATAACACTTTGTGAATATCACCATTGTGTCCACACTGACCAGTTACCGAATAAAAGAGAAAAATTTTAGCATCAAGAATATATTTAAAAAATTGTGTTTAATGTTTAATATTAATAGAACGTTATATCACGCGTATTATTTTATTGAAATAACTTTCTATTTATTTCTTTTTGATCTGTAATTTTCCTGTTGTAAGGTTTTTGATTTTATTTTTATACGGACTTTATATAAATCAATCCTTGTTTATAATTGAATATATCCATTATTTTAGATATAAATATGTCGATACATTTTAAAATTTTTTCGACTTTTCACGTAAATATTTTGAGCCGTCTATATACTTAACATAGAATAATTCTCATCAATTTAATCTTAAATTTAGACACGTACAATAATCGTGTCTATATTTATGATTAAAATTATGAGAAATCCAATCAATACTGCAAGGTTCGAAGCAGTCGAAGGTCAAACATATCCAAATATTTGTGAGCTTTTAAATCTCGTTTCAAATTTCTCGACCTTGGCAACAGAGCTCAATTGTGGATGCATGTTTTTTTAACGGTATTCATGGAGTTTACGAGCGACGATTTTACGAGCAACAATATAAAACACGACTAACGAAGAGTGTGTGCTGTCATTACGATCTAAATTTAATTTTGTGTATAAGTGCTGCAGATGGTATTTTATATCGTGGTGGTTCGAAAAAATACAAAGTCGGCCGCATACGAAAGACAATTTAAAAATTTTAATGGTAGTGTAAATTGTGCAAAATTACTGGAACTATAACATTTGATATGTTATACTTCCAGTAATTTTGCAAAGAAAATAAAGATGTGGTTTTTTATACCCGCAATCACGCAAGCTCTCTTTATTGAAGTGGATCCTTGGCATAATTAATATCAAATGCCTTTTTATCTTAATTTATATTTATTTTTCTTCTATACAATAAAATGAGTCATTGCCCCATATTGATTCGTTATAAATTAATTTTTGTTTTTAATCAATGTGGCTTCCAAAATCCACTGAAACCAGCTAAATATTTTTAGTCATAATAATTACAATTTATAACTTAATTTTGCAGTGTTACAGTTTATTTGACATAAACCAACTATTGACTATATTTGGCGTTAATTTTATAGAAATTCTTTATTCACAATTGAATGAAACTACGTGATGTAGTATTATTTCTACTTTTTTTAAGTTCTTTACCACGACCTAGGTTTCGTTGTATTACAACATCTTCAGGTGGGCTATTACCAAAGATTCTAAGAAGATGTTGTAATACAACGAAACCTAGGTCGTGGTAAAGAACTTAAAGAAAGTATAAATAATACTACATCATGTAGTTTCATTTAATTGTGGATAAACCAACTACTTGGGTCTCGTGTGATGTTAAAAGTAATCGAATTAAGCGAAAGCGTAACCAAATCTGTTTAAACATTGACAAGACCAAAAGCCGCCGTAAATATGTACAAAGATAAAGATCGATCAGTTAAGGTTTTTATTTAATAGCATAATACATAGCTTTTATGTAACTTCAAAAACGAGGAAGTTATTCTATACCCATATGTTTTTAGGGTTCCCCACCTCAAATTCAAAACAGAACCCTTGCAGGATCACTCATACGACCCAATCGTTCACATCGTTACCGTTTTTCTCAGAAAACGCTTAGCGTAGAAAAATTAAATTTGACTTGAAGAAGATTACTGATATTTATTTTTCGTAATTGTAAGAAGTAAAAATATTGAAATGTTGTGCGACAAGCATGTTTGACGTTCAGAACAAAACCTTTAAGGATTCTAAAATATTTTTTTTCAGTAATGTCTCCTCCATTTTAAACGTAAAATTATGGAATAACACTATTATTTGAAGTTTATACGGTTTTGTGGAAACTCACAATATGGTTAGATCTATGAGATACCCTAGATCATATATTTATATAAGAAAAAGTATGATCAATGTTTCAAATGGTTTAAATGAACCTAGCTGGGTTTTATACGGGCTGTTACGCTACATTTAAACTCTTTTGTTTTCTACCCGCATTCATCTGTTTTATTATATGCAGTTATGAAATGACTCTTTCAAAAACGCTCTAGATATATTTATAAAACTATTAGAATGATAGAAAAAAATGTAATTATTGTAAATATAAATATTGTCGAATGTTGGCAGTCCTATTAGTAACTAATTAAATTTTAGCAGGTGTTTTCGTAATTTGTGTATCTCAACAAAAATTAACTTTATTTAAATAAGACGATTGCAAACTTTCTTTTGTAAAAAGTGATTAAAATGAATACATCTATAAACATAGTTCCATAATTTCAACTAAATACGTCATAAAAAAATAATATGAAATAAAATGATGAGAATACGATCTCATTCAAGAACATATTTGATTAGTAATTTAAACTTCAAAAGTATACAGTTGATTAACCCCGACATAAGGATATCATATAAAACACGGAAAGTTTCCAGATTTTAAACATTAGCTTTCACTTGCGGTGTCGATCAGATTGCCTGATTACGACGTGCAAAAGCATTATAATCGCTACTTTTACTTTTTGTTATTAAGCACAATGATATTAAGTCTGCAGAAAATATTGACGATAAAAATATCTTCAGTGAATTTTCATTAAAGTATTGGCACAAGATGTAAATTCACTTTATGACCCGCCTAGCGTTTGCAGCTACTTGTCTTGCATAGAATATTTATTTTATCTAGTTATTAGGGACAGTGTGATAGGTACCAGTAGTTCATGGTCAATTATACCATGGAAAAGGGACCATTTTCTCTTTCATATTAATATCATTACTGTAACATTTCAGTTTTCTTCAAAATCATGCGAAATGCATTCATAATTTTAATTTTAAGTTATTCAGTCATAATAAACGGAAAGAAAAACGGATGGAAAAACTTTTTGTATTTAATAAATGCGAAATTATCAGGAACAGACTGCCCTTTTTCTAAAATTTATTTTCTTTTTCTATAACTATTTTTTCGAAAACTTTTTTAATATATAGACTCTTTAATCGTTTATAACTTCTATACTTGTAGACTTTTAATTGTAAGAAAATAAGTCCAATTTTATGATAAGTAAACCGATATATTTGTGTACCTAAGAATATTCCATTAGAGATGACACTCGATAAATTTACATACAAATATTCGACGGTATCATATTACTCTGTCCCCTTTTCCGCTCTCTTTCGTCACAAAATTTAGTGACGCTTGCTGGATTGCTTTGACTTCCACTATACGTACCTGAATAAATATTTATCGGTAGTTAATACGGGTTCAAACTGATTTTACGTCGTTGAAAAATATTTTTGTCTTGTCACATTTTTATCACCCAATAATTTTATAAAATAATAATGCGGTCTGTATTCTTTTCAATTTATTATAATGTATAGAAAAACTAATAATAGTAAAAAACAAAACGAAATCCTCATAAGATTACTCACGTGTGTGTCTGTGGGTCATAACCGTTATTTTTCAAAAGTCTCTTGATGCAGAAACTTGAAACATGGCATAGTAATAAAACGTTATAAACCGCCTAAATCCCAACAGCTAACACTCAAAAATATTCATAGGACAATTTTAGGGGGGAGAGGAGTTAGCAAGAAAATTAAGAACTGATTTTATTTATGTTCCATGTATAGTGTGACGTATTGTTTGAATGCGCTCATTATGAGGGTCTCAAAAATATTTAAAATATATCTTTTTGAAAAAAAATTTCAATTTATCTTAGACTGAAAAATATGCGAACAACTATATTAAAACAAGTAAAATACTCAAACGTTTTTAGAATTTCAACCAAAAACTAAGATAGCTATAACGACCATTCGATATGACATATTTCTTAAGTATGCACTATTCTTTTAAAGCTGCAAAAGTTAAAATGGGCAATATATTTACGTTGTGAAAGATTAACATTTGTATAAAGTTTAATATATAAATATTTATAAGAATATAAATATGTACGAAACCCACGAAGTAAGAGTTCCACTTGTACTTAACAGGTAATTTTTTTTTAATTGGTAAGACATTTGAAAATAATAAAATATCTATATGAAATGATAAATTTTATCATTCAACAAATTTGAACAATTTTTGTTTCATTTAATGTATTCAGTAAATACAAATAAATCCTAATGTATATTTTATAATTTAATTTTAGGAATAGCATATTTTTTCCCTAAAAGTTTTGAATGCAATTGTTTTATCCAATGTTTATGCAATTGTTTTATCCAATTAAGTGCTATTTATAAATAAATACTTTTCCAGACGTCTTATCCTCTACTGGACGCGTACAAACGTACTATTACAATATGACGAAATCTATTTTTTGCACAGTTAGGCCAGCAAGGCAGAAATGCTCTTGCCTTGTCCTTTATGTATTATTTTCATTCTGAATATGCTTATATTTTCTATCAAAATATGTTTTTATATTTAAAAAGGTCATATTTTTTAGTTAAACCGAAACTATAAAGCGTTATCTTCACACATATTTTGCGCATGTTTCTCTTCGTTCGTACCTCAATAAATAAACTGCTACACATATGATGAAGAAGGCACGAGCAGAATTTAAAATTTTGTATTTTTTCATATATACTCTGAAGACATGTTGAAAACTTTCCCTGATCTCAGGTTCTAGACATTGTTTTCATAAGAACTAACTATAAGCCTGCAAGATGCCAAAAGACATTGTTTTATGTTCATTGGTAGATGTTGTTTCAATTTATTCTTGAGACATTTCGAGAAAATAAACGCTTTTTCCATAAATGTTGTTTCCTTAACGAAATACGGAAAAGTATTTATACTATATTATCAATGATACAGTGATATGATTAAATATTTCTCTTTTCTTTATTCCACTCGCATTTAACCTTTAATAATCCTTATTGCATTATGAGTTTTTACAATTTGCAAACACAGCATTTTAGTTCAATACTCATTATATCATTGTATTTATATCAACACTTTGCCTGCGCCGTACACGTTTACAAACCCTGTTCACCTCCGGTTCGTGTACACGTGCGCACTTGCCCACTTGCGTGTTTCCTTGTATTAACTTACTCGTTTCCCTCTCTTGATGGACTGACCCTTAATTTGCCGACCTCTCATTTATTCCAGTACTATCGGTCTAATGTATTGTACCAATATCTCAATTGCAATGTGCTGGTTAATACTTTCCGCACAGGTGCAGTGCATTCATATGTATGCTCTTGAGTGTGTGTTTTCTATTAAATTACTTGTTTCCTTCTTTGGATGGATGGATATTTATAGAATTCAATCCAAATACGCCTTAACTACCTGGAAAGAAAAAGGGAAATCTTTCTTAACTTTGATGATTTAAATACAGGGGGCATTTAGCAGACAACAATCGAATTAATATTTTTCTCCGAATTGAATGCAATATACATGTATTTGTTATTAAATGACTTTTCAAACCTGAGCCATATTTTCTATGAGAAGTTTTTAATAAATTCCTCATTCCAGTTACCGTAGAGGTGCAGGTTACTTTCGTAGCTTTAGTTGACTCACTTTATACTATCAAAAAGCTTATATTTTTTTAAACCGCCTTCTAAATGGTTCATAATTTTTGTGTTCTTTTCTCTAATTGAGTGAAATCTGTGAGTATGGACTTAGTAACTTATTCCAAAATATTAACGGTTTATAAACATAAGCTTTAAACCTATTTGCTTTAATCACGAAACTTGCTTGTTACAAAACGGTACGGTTAGTATAATCATGTGATACAAATATGGACTAATGTTAAGCTCATAACAATGGAAGCTGTTTACTTCTGATTTAACAACTCTCCATTATGTAAGTCTTAAGCTGCCTTTAGCCTGTTACTAATTGCTGTTAGATAATGACCATATTGCCGCACAACATAAATACAGCCTTGCCATTCCACCCGACTAAGGTTTTCTCTCATTAATCATACATTGTTTACCTAATACTGATATCCAATTATACCATCATGGGAGCAAAGCAAATAAAGCAATTTGCTTATCTGTGTTCGCTGTTTGCTCGGTAAATATCAGCCGTTGCAGAGACAATAAACAAGAGCGGAATATTCTTAATTTACCGGCAATGTCAGCCTTTTATTAATATGATAACTAAGTAATCAGTTTGTGCGTTAATTGTCAGGGTCCATAGCTAAATCATAATGAAACGGAAAGTGGTGAGATAGGACTATGTTGAAATGTAAATAATAATAGTCGCTTTAGGTGACTTATTCCGAGTATTCTCATGACACGGGGGTTTATTAAATGTTATTGTTTAAATTTGGCAATATTCGTAAATATTAGTGTGTAGAAATTAAACTTGATTATTGTTATTTTGGAGAATTATACATTTTGTATTTAAGCTTTTTTTATTAATATGATAACTAAGTAATCAGTTTGTGCGTTAATTGTCAGAATCCATCGCTAAATCATAATAAAACGGAAAGCAGTGAGATAGGACTATGTTGAAATGTAAATAATAATGGTCGCTTTAGGTGACTTATTCCGAGTTTTCTCATGTTTATTACATGTTTAAATTTGGCAATATTTGTAATTATTAGTATTAAAAATAAAATTTGTGTTAAGTCTCTTTTTATTGTTATTTTGGAGAATTATACGTTTTGCATTTAAATTTTTGACTTAATAAGTCATCTATTATTTACAGGAAAGGCATTTAATAATTTCTCACTTCGTAGAAAGCCAAATATTTCGAATTCAATGATTTTGCTATAAATGCTGCATATGAATAAATTTATTACCTTAGTGCTTCGCATTCAGAGGCCTGTTAATTTATATGTCACAAATGATGCGTAACTAATATTTTACTTTTTTCCTGCATTTGGTGTAATTATTTTAATGCAGTATTATTTTTTTCAAAAACTTAGCTTGATATGCCTTTTTAATTTAATTTTTGTGGCTTTTTTTAGTAATTTCTATGCAATTCAGTATATCCGACATAAGACAAATTTTACATAACAATTCACAATGTTAATAATTTAGCAAATGGTTTTAGCTTCAGCTAATATTTTACATTCCATAAATATATTTTTATCTAACAGTCATTGGTAAAGTCCTAGTAAATTTTAAATTGAGAAAATAAGGTGTTAAAATAATTTTTAGTCAAACTTTTTTAAAATCAAGAAAAAAATACCTGCCAAATACCAGAATCTGGAAAAATAATATAAACACGTCCTTAAATACAGAAGTATTCTTTAAATAATTCTTTGTTGGAGAAAGGGGTATATTTATTAATTTCCGACGTAATGAAAAAAATAATTTCTAAACCGCCACTTAGATAAAAGAATAGCACTGAAACAGATAGTCCCTTTAAAATGATCGCTAAGTAAAACCATAATTAATAATTTTGGTTATTCCAAAAACCATTTCATTTAGACTATAGCCAAATAGGAAAAGAGAAATCTTTTTGATTTTCCTATTCCGCATATAAATTTTTGTTCCACGAAAAATAGCACGCTTTACAGTGAAATTGACGACGAAATCGGTTTACGGGCTTTGAAACTACAAATGAACATACAAAGCATTGTACATAATTTCTATTTTATGTATTAAGGACGTTGCTCAAACCCTTGGTGGTTAATACCTTCTACTTACACAATAGGGGAAACCACGTTCATGGAATTATAAGCAGACGAACAAACAAAGAATTTTCCCTTTATTTGTGGATGGATAGTAATCCAATTTTGTGGGAGTGAGTTTCGTCGCATATAATATGTTGAAATAATTGTGTGAACCCGGGGAATGGTACGACGACACGAACAAGGGCGTGGTGAATTTGACAATATAATTTATGTCCATGGGGGATGGTGGAGTGTTTGTATAGTAGTCAACAATATTTATTGCATAAGTTATAAAGGATATTTCCTTTCATATACTATCCAATATTAATATAAATATTAACTACTTTGTTTACAAATACTGTCTAAAAAGTTTAATCTACATCAATTTAACCTATAATTAGTTATAACAATGGAAACTGTTCTATTATCTATTATTTTTACTCATTATAAGAGAATTTCGGTGGGAGATGCGTCATAGTGAGGTATATATAGATAAATATACGCTATTTTAAATGGGTCAGAAGAAGAGGACATAGGTTAAACTAGTTTTATTATCCCATATCTTTGTTTATCGAATAAGGATTTAGCAATTTTGTGTAAATGAAAAGATATTGAACGTATCAAAGTTTGAATTTGATTTAAAATAAAAAAAGATAGAATTTTTTAGAAATTATTTATTCACGATTAAATGACACTACATGATGTAGTATTGTTTCCACTTTATTAAAATTATTTACCACGACCTAGGCTTTGTTGTAATTCAACATTTGCTAATTGTCCATTGGAAGATGTTGTAATATAACGAAACTTAGGTCATGGTGAAAAATTTTAATAAAGTAGCAATAATACTACATCACGTAGTGTCATTTAATCTAGAAGAGATAATTAATCTATGATAGTTATTGGAAAAATCTTTTCAAATTACTTTATGTTACGTTATGTTGATCAGAATCGCGTTAATTTTTAATTTTATTTTTATGGAAAATATATATAAAAAAATTAGTTTTCATTGATTGTATAATTTTCGACAGAAATATTTGGGTGAATATATTTCTTTTACGGAAATGAATTTTGGATTAAATTTAATAACGTTAAATTAGATTACAAAAACACCTTTAATTAGCGTTTATTAAAATATGGATTCTTTTAATATGCCTAATATATCAATATATTCAATGTATACTCTCTGATCTACCCTTATATACTTTTATCGAAATTTGTATCACGTGTTACGTTCGATACAAGTTTTTACTAAAACATATACTTATTTCTTTATCAACTTTTATGCATAGTACATATGGCGGACTTATTGCTCCATGAGCAATTTCTTCCAGTCAACCATAGCAATTGGTATTGAAATTTAGTTGGTAGACTGTAAGAGATTTTACAATGAAAATTATATATAGCACATTAGAGCAAAAAAATCAAAAAATATAAAAGTATAAGTAATACAAACCATTGTTTGGAATGGAAAAGATAGGAAAGGACAAAGGTATAAAGGAAAAGGTTTCAGGAGAGGTAGGACTATTGAAAACACGACGACACACTTCATTTACTTAAGGGCGCTAACTAAGATTTTTATTGATAAGTAGGCCCAGATTTTTAACAGTTGAGGTATATAATATTATAGTTTTATTTAGCAATAATTTCGGTACACTAGGTAGGTATCGGTTTGGTACACTTTAGAAATCAGTCTTTGACTACCAATAATGATAGCTTAAGAATTGAAAGGGTTAACCAAAATATCCATTTAATGAGCCCACTGACCAGTTAAAGCGAGATCTCGATTAAGGATATAAGACCAAAATATACAATACCAACAACGACCAAAACCTATTTATATTATTTGGACTGAAAGGCTGAGCGTTCACTTGTTAATTATTATCATGAGAAGAGTATCACTCATGGATAATACGATGAGTTAATATTTAAATATGAAAAATGGAAATTCGAAACTATGATTATATAAAAGAATAATAATTTCTATTCTATATAAAAGGGTAAACCTTTAGAAAGCAACTGGCCGAATATAAATATTAAGGCTATTTCAAGTGGTATCTCATATTGGAAAATTATAAAATTAAATTGTGAAGTTTTGATAAACATTTTATTATATTTTTTCACGAACGTTTTAATCACACTACTTACTACGAAATACTGGTGTTTAAAAAAACACCAGTATTTCCTAGGATTGAAAGAAATATAAAGAGGAAGAAACCAAATAAAATATTAAGCACCTGGTCCGAATTTTAAAGTGTTAGAGTTTTCATTTTCCAGTTATGTTAAATCGATGATATGAACACAAGCGCATTTTTTTTAAATCGTTCCGTAAGCAGACAGGATGCTAAATATTTTTTAAACTATTTAAAATCTGTTAGTGCAAGTTTTTTTCCAGAGAATCATTTAAGCTTCAAGCCCAATTTAAACATATCAATGTCTGTCATATCAGTGACGTTTATAGCAATCACTGAATTCACACTCTTGTTTGGCTTCTAAACTTCCGCAGAAAATGAAAATGTGTAGTAACTTGATTACATCCCCTAGATGGGCAAAGTAAACAGATCTGTTATTTGCAATCGTTCAGTCGTCTAAAAATCAAGTGTTATAATAAAACAATCTATTCCAATTAAAATGACAAAGAAGTTTATATTAATATCTATATCGTTATTACGAAAATACAAGTTATTACAATTTTTAAGTCTAATCAGGAAATCGCTCTGAATGTATACTAATTTTTTTTGTTATACATTCACACTAGCAGTTATTGACACATTTATTTTCCTAGATTCTAATAAAATACCATTTTATTTTCTCTTCAGATCAGTTTGGCGCTGTAGTATAAGCTTATTATGGTATAAGCTTATATAATATAAGCTTATTACTATATTATAAGGTTATGACTGTAAAATCTCCAGTTTTAAAGTTGCATGAGTATTTTTCATGCAATTAATTTATTTTAATAGTAATGGTAAACAAATTATGGTGATTACGAACAATTTTCTAAAATAATTTCATATTACGTTTTGAATTATAACTTATTAATTTTTTAATATTATACAGCACGACAAAAAACATTAATAATTTTGTGGATAAAGAGTCGTTATTTAAATCCGTTTGCAAAATATTTTCAGTTTCTGCTAAATAAACATTTTGTAAGTATTTATATTTGAAAATTTTCTCTATCTACTTCAAGAAAACTCTTGGACAAAGGATATAGCAGTGTCAGCATATTGAATTCGCCCCCGGAGCCAAATGCTACAAATGTTAATGTTATATTGATAGTTATATATTGATATTATTCAAATAAATTTATTTTAAAAGGCGTATATTTTAATCTGGCATGTTCAACTTTTTATGAGTAAATGATGTCCTGAAATTATGAATTTTTTAGACTTAATTTTCTCTGAAACTTTGAAAGCTAGGATGATGATTGAAACGTGACTATAGATAATATTGAGGAGAATATCACGTATTATTTTTATAATTGTACTATTATATATATTATGTTTTTAATTTTTTTTCAAATAAAGTATTTTTATTCATATTTTTTTGTTTTCTCTAAGTGAACATCTTGGAAAAAATCTCAAATATAGATTTTAGCATACATATTAATTTGTAAGATTTTCAATAAAATTGAATTGCTGTAAAATAGTGAAAAAAAATTTTGTCTCCTTCGTTCCTGTTTGGTCCTCATGTTATCAACTAAAAATACTTGTATTGTACTAACAATACTAATAAATAAAAAAATATGAAATAAAATCATTTTAATAAGGTACATCTTGATTTAAAATCAATCATCATCATAACTGTATTAACAACAAATTCATTCTCATTTCAAGTATTTTGAATAAAATCGTTGATTGTTTAATTATGCGTATCGTCAGAATCCACTAATTCTATTTATGAAACTGATGTTGACTCCCTTTGGTAATCATTAAGAAAGCTAAAAGGCATTAGTCGGTATTTGTTACAAAAAAATATCATTAATAACAACTGTTTGCCAATACTACGAGCATAGAACTTAGCTTCTTTTTCATCTCGAATATTTTTTTTTCCCCCGGATAATGCATGCAAAACGTAATTACAATTACAACATTTAGAATACATGAATATTAACAAACAAAATAATAAATACAGTATATATTTTTCACTTAAAAATTATATTTAGTACTAATATTAACTAGTCACTTCCTAACACTGTAATTACTTAAACAATAACGACAACACTGTGAACGATAAAAAAAATATGCGCTATCTATTTATAATATAGATATTTTAAACGCATAAGTTTAAACTTGTTGAAAGCAACATTCAAACAAAGCGAGCTTGTTCATGCAAGATATTAAGTCTGTGAACGCATAGAACGGCACGCATAGTGAAAAGACTCTCTTTCTCTCTCACACGCGGACTTATTGCGGCGGTTAGAAGTTAGCGGCGCCTCTAATTACCTAGTTGCCGGGTACGAAAATAAAAATGATGCCACTCTACAGTTAACGATAAATTGCACGTAATAATTGATACAATCTAGTCGCAAAAGTTAATGTTAACACAAATCAATATGTTAATTACGTGTATTATCAACGAGTAATTCTAATTCATTGTCAACCAGGGACGAATACATCAAATTCTTTTTTCAATATTTTACAGAACTTTGACTTTAATGAAACTTGTACACGTTAACATGTATGCTAATAACTTTATTTGAGAATTTTTCCAAGATGGTAGCTTAAAGGACCCTAAACAAAATTATAAATAAAAATATTTTATTTAAAAAAAATATAAGTAAAATCATTATAACTTTTATATAATTAGGAAAAAAATACATAATTTTCTTCTCAATACTATCAACAGTGTCGTTTTAAAACCATCGTCCTAGATTTATTGATTTAGAGAAAATTAAGTTATATATTTCAAGGTTACTTTAAAAAGGTTAAAGTTACGAGGTTAAAATATATATAAAAATAAATGTATTTAAATAACGTAACTATGAATGTAAAATTTATAAAATTTGGCTCTGGGAATTCACCCCAGAGCCTTCACTATGTTTATACACTGCTATACCCTTTTATATGTAAATGACAATCAAAAAAAGAAATGTATGTAAATCATGAATATAATTCTGGGATTGTCCTGGATGTTTAAATATAAAATAAAATACGGCAATAAAAAAATAAATCACTAATACAAAATTACGATTTCAAAAATGTATATATTTTTCGATTTCCAGTTTAATGTCCGCATTTATGATAGTCAGTGTTTTCCTTACCCTCTCTTATGTCCTCTCGAGGAAAAAGGCATTCACGATGCTGCGCCAAGTGCACCACCGATAGCTTCCCAATTAAAATTTAAGAATACAGTAGGTACAACATTTAGACCAACCTCTTGTGCAATTAATCCAGCAAAATGTTATTTTTTAAATCAGTCGCCTGGTTTGTAAAATAATCCAATGCTAAAATTTTTTTCAAATTAGCAGCCTGTGTAAATAGCGCTAATTCCACGCTAGTCCACGCATTCAAAATAATTAAACTTCGAATTATTTTGCTTTAGAATGTTACCAAAATTGTGGTTTCGAAATGATTTTTTTTTGTACCTCTACCCAGTTTCACAGCCGACAATAATTATTACTAAAGGCCACAAGTAGTATCATAGTATTAGGCACACACTGAAATTATGTTCAAATATTTGCTCTTACTAAAGAACAAAACAAAAACCACTGATACGCAATACGAATCAACTGATATTTAAAAAAAAACAAAAAAAAATTTATTCAAAATTAGCACTATGCAAATACGAATAAACTGCTATTTAAAAAAATAACAAAAAAAATTTATTCAAAATTATTCAAACGTTCTTATTGGTTGATTAGGTTTGTTTTAAAAATGGTATTTTTTTATAATCTCAGATATTTGGGCAAATTACGGATGTTAAAGATTTTTAAATGGCAATAATTTCATTTACAAATTAAAAACAACTTTGACCTTGAAACTGAACACTCACTGTGTAATCCTTTATCCTTTTCTTTTTATGACTTTCTTTTGTACAATCACGCAAATGAAAGGGATAGTTAGATAAATCAAATTCATCATTGCATCACTAACAAGGATATTATGCAATATTGCCAAATTTCTTTAAAAGATAAAAGTTGATGCATGTCCATGTTAATGACTTACAAGAATTTTAAATTTCAGAAAAAAATAATGTGATTTAAATAAAATTAGTGTATTGCAATTTACACATTATGTACTATTACTGATTGAAGTAGCGCTATTTAGGGAAGATACATACTGCATACAGTAACATGCTCTATACTATTTGACCGAGTATTCAAGTAAAAGACCAACTAAAATAAGATCGTATCTTTCTGGAAAAATTCTTGGGAGGCATTAAAAGCGAGTCTTTGTCTCAGTCTTTTAAGAGCAGTCTTAAAAATGCTACCTGTCAGATTCTCAACCATTTCTCTTTGCTAATAGACATGCTCTTATGGCTTCTATGTTTCTGTTATTTATTCCACCTATACATATTTATATGTATATCGTTTAACATGGGTGTGTAGAAACGGTTAGACTTACGTCGGTGAGCACGTTCTATGTTCCTTAATGCACTTAGGTTTCCTCATCTTTTGCTTACGGAATTCTGTAAGTCGGGTGCGATGCTGAATTTCCCTATTTTATTTTTTTATTATACTTTCGGTAATACGATTTCTGAATTGTATAGTTTGCTATCTATATAGCATTCTCTTTCTGCGGATACAACTTTGGCTCTTTATGTATATATATATATATATACATATATTTTTTTTCTGCCTGTATCAATTTGCGTTTGGTACAAAAAAGGTTTCTGGCTATAAACTAAAAGTGACTATTAAATACGTATCAACAGACTGTTAATACAGTGTTTTCTTAGCCAATTGCCCATAACCACACACATACACACATACACACACACAAAGACACACACACACATATATATATATATATATATATATATGTGTGTGTGTGTGTGTATGTATAAATAGGTATGAAATACCGCGTCTATGCAAATATTGTTACGATGATAATCATCACGTAACAATATTTGCATAGTTTGTAACGTTAAGAGTATTTATTCATTTCCATCCCTATATTCAAAGGATTTTATCCATTGATTGACAAACGTGTACGTAATTCTAACTTTTTCTTCTTAGATATGATGAAACTATTTTTTGCTCGATTGCGCGAAATCTACGCGTAGAAATAATTAAAATAATTTCCTTAATTCTGTGAAAATCATTTCCAAAGTAAAAAAAAATGTTTGGTACAAAATATTTTACTCCGAGAAAGATCTGACATAATTTTTATATTTACAAAATATTTGTACTACTTGTTTAATGACAAAAGCGCTCCTGTAATACTGTAGAATGAAACATGTTATTTTTTTTTTTCATGTTTTGTACTAAATGACGTATTTTGTTTTTTTTGTGTAATTTTCTATCTTAAAAATGCACTTATTTCATTTAATTTCTCAACCTGTTTTATGCGCTTATCCTCAATTATGTTTACTGTGTTACTGTGCTGAACATACCGCCTAGTACGATTAAGTCTGTCGCATGGGATGGGTGCGCCACGACCATAATTAAGGCATGGTGTGGTTTAGCCGGATCTAATCAATTAATTTAATATGCTTTTTTTATTAATTTTTGTACAATAGAAATGCCATGGATAAAAAAGTCGGACTTGATTTAATTAAAAGAAAAAGCCAGAGGCAGTGAATTTTCGTCCCAAACGTGTTAAGAAAAATATTGCAATTTATTTCTAAAGTTTCTTTTACGATATATAGTTATATGATTAATTCAGTTAGCTTTGTATTTGAATTTCAAAACGAATATGAAGCTAGCTAAACTAGTCGTAAATTTCTAAATATGTATATATATGTATAAATTCTAATTACCTAATAGAACATAAAGGTTTAAAGATATTTACCGAGTTTTAAATTAAATATTATGTTTTTTATATAATATTATTTCAGCGCGATACCAGATTTCTAGGCGAAGCTAAACAGCAACCTACGTAAGATAACATCTGTTACCCTAATTCTACATGCAGCGGATCAATATTAGTTGGTTCTCTCCCAAATACACCGACAGACGCAGATCTCGACGAGCAGCTTGCTAATTTCCATAATCTCGTTATCATAAATACAGTTTTGGCGTCTAGCCGCGTTTAGTTTTGACTGAGTGCTTCGTGAACCGACAAAGTACGTAATTGTGATTTATTTCACTCAAGGGAACTAGTTTATATGTTGGGATTAAGGAGTTTGGAAATTTACGTAGGTAGTTATACATGTGTATTCCAAGGACGAAAGGTTGTGAAAAAATATATGCAAGTTGGAGCCTTCACGGAGACGGATAAGTGATATTACGTGAATTTGTTATGTTTAAAATCATAAATGCCTGTTATGTTCATTCTTTCTTCTATCGACCTACGATGAAAAGACATCACTTTATTCTGTTAGTTATAGTAAAAATATTAGAAAATATAGGCCGAATTTTTTTTCATTCTCATTCGCCATATATATATTTTATCAAAATCATGAAAGTATTGCGGCAACATCCAGGAGATCAATTAAAATAAAGGTAGCAGGATGTTTTCAAAGGATAATATCAGTGGATAACCATAAAAATATTAGTGGATAAGCACGAATAACATCGGAGTCTGTTTGTATGTATGTACGTTAGTACGTATGCGCGCATTAAGGATTTATAAAATCTGAAGGAATCCAATTAACTACGTTTATTTAACAGTTCTTCAGTACTTTGTTTATTTAACAGTTCTCAGCGGAATGGATGAAACCATAAATTTTCCAGCTTGAAAATCTCGAGTCACGTATGCCATTGAAAACTTTAAACCTATGTCCTGCAAAATGAAAGAAATCTACGTGGATTCGAACCGGGAAATGGTAGACTATTCAAGTTGGTCCATTGATTTTGCCTATTTTTTAGTTAGGATCGGGAAATTATTTCCGGCAAAAAATACCTTTGTGTCTATGCAAACCGCGCGCGTGTCCTAGACAATAATTACTGCTATGTTAAAGCCGTTGCTTTAGTTATGTTATTCGACAATTAAAATTTCAGAAGTTAACCTTCTCTCTTCTAACCCGGAAAATTCTGCGACTCTTGATACGAAATAATCCAATCATGTTTGTGACAAAATACGAGGTTAGTTGGTTTAGTACAAAATTGTGATTGTATAATTATCTTTATTTGAATGAAAGTTTTATCTGCTTTTACTACAAGCTGGTCTTTGTTGATAATCTATTGGTTTTTAAGTAAAAAAGGATTTGAAACTCGTTACTGAAAACAATTTAACAAAATCTTTTTTTTTTCTATTTTGTTATACATGTTATTTAGATAATTTCCAAACATAGATTATCTTTGCTTCGCTATATAGAAAAGGTTAGATAATTTCCAAACATAGATTATCTTTGCTTCGCTATATAGAAAAGGTTAGATAATTTCCAAACATAGATTATCTTTGCTTCGCTATATAGAAAAGGTTAGATAATTTCCAAACATAGATTATCTTTGCTTCGCTATATAGAAAAGGTTAGATAATTTCCAAACATAGATTATCTTTGCTTCGCTATATAGAAAAGGTTAGATAATTTCCAAACATAGATAATCTTTGCTTATACAAAGAGAGGGCATTTTAAGAAAAGTAGTTTTTGCGGAAAATGTTTAGTATAATATTTTTTATGATTCGATTGGTCCTTGTTTGAGTATAGTTTTGAATATTCAAGATGCTAACCTGTTTTTGTCAATATCATTGCGTGTTTAATTTTTCGTTGATTATTAAACAAATAATTGCAATGAATATATGCATTAACGTTTTTCGAAGATGTATATATATTTATTTGCCGTTCAAAGTAAAGAACTCTCTGACAGAAATACTGTTTTAACAATACCAAACGAGAATGTGTAATGTTTTTTTCGCGCTATTTTTATTACATTTCTCTGAAATTTTGTTCAAATTAATTTGACAAAACAAAAATCTAAGCTCACTTCTATCATATAAGTACTTGTTTATTATTTTGTATTTAACAGTTACGTTGTGTATAAAGAGATATGATACCATCAAATTACCTTTCCCCACGCACGAGTGAATTATTTCAGTTCGCGTGCTGTCTACTTGCCGAAAATCTGACATAAATTATGAATATTTTGATATTCCAATAACAAACGTAAGATAGCTCACATTTCAAACGGAATGATATGAAAGAAAACATAAACAAGAACAAAATAAAACATTTAATTGGCATTAAACGGGAAGCTTCGGCTTGGCACCCGGAAATACACGAGAGGGGCGGTAACCGTGGGGGCAACAAAATTGCGAGGAAAGATACGAAACAAGAAATTTATTATATCTCATAATGTTTCTTTTTATTAAGGCTTATTTTAATAAATCTTCAATTCTCCGCCCATAAAATTTTCAGATTGAGGTCTTTCGCTTTAATAAGTATTTTGCGAGTTGGAGGCTTGACTTCTATAGACATCAGTTAATGTTCTAAGAGGTATCATAACTGAAAGAGGAACGTCATGAACTGTAAATATATTTCCATATTATACGAAGTCTAATGAAAAAAAATCTGTGTGCATGGTTTATCTCTGATGTTTTTATATCATTTTACTCTTCCTGGATACATTTTATTTACACCAGGCAGATGTAAAACTGACAGAGGATGAAATTAGAATATGAATTTGTAATAAATTCTCACAGTAGTTCTGAATATGTTTAATTTATAAAATGTGAAAGTTGAAAATTTATTCATTCAATTTAAGCAGTGTATTAGATGAAATCGTCAGAAATTAAAATAAATACTTTAAGAATAATTATCACTTATGATGATCAAGGGAAATTACTCTAGGAATACGATGTATTTGAGAAGTAATTTGATCGCTAATGTGTAAGTAAACTATTGAAGCATTGTGCCAATAAATATTGAACACTTGGAGTTATATTATGCGGATAACTGTAGTATTTTAAAAATAATAACTAGAGTAATGATACTCGTAGCTGACAAATTTAATGTTGCTTTGTTTTTGAAGCGAAGCTTCTTAAAGCACGTCTGTGATGGGAGCTAAATGAGAAAAAGTGAAACCGCGGACGTGGCGATGAAACAGAAGCAAAGTTTGTTTAAGAAAATTCCGGTTTAGGAATCGGGGGGAGAGAGAGAATAGACGTTAAGAAGTTTACGATTCTTCCGGAGAGAGAGGAAGAGAGAGTGGGAGAGAGAGAGAGACAAACAGAAAGATAGAAAGACAGAGAAAGACAGAAATAGAGAACCAGGCGGAGAGAGGGGGAGACGGATAGAGATAGAGATGGAGAGGGAGACAAGAATGGGCAGAAAGAGAGACATAGAAAGAAGAGGGGTGGCAGCGAGAGAAGGAGAAAGATTCGATCCCAGAGATTCGATTCGAGACCGAAAAAAGCTTCGTTTCTGACATGCGCCTACTCACCGCCACGCTCGCTTTTTCAGTCTATCGCTCTGTTCCAATTATTTTGTTCAATTATTTTCTATTAATTTTCGTAATTTCTAATTTTCGTAATGGTGAGAAATTTTTCTTCCATTCCTATATTTAAAAAGTTTTTATTGTACTTATTATTCTAAAAGGGAAACTTCCGAAATTATATTTTCTAATTGCTTGCATAAGAATTATTTTTGAAATTGCCTATTAAATACATTGATATTAAAATACTAAATAAGTTGCTCATCAGGACTCATTACTATAACGGAGTAATGTGTAAATACAAATATGAAATAAAAACTGGGTCTGTTTGAGCCGTTTGACCTGTTGAATAACATAGATTTTCTTATTCGCCTAATTATTCTCCCATCACTAAATCACTTATAACTGTTCTTATCTTTAATTAAAAACGAAAAATAATAACAGAAGTTTGAGGAAAGAAGGTCATTAATAAGAAAATTTATACCGTAAAACTTTCATATTTCCAGTCGCTTAATAGAGATTCAATATCAACTCGACTGGCTAACTATAAACCGGTTCATTGAACAAGGAAATGACTTTACAAACTTATTTGTGCTGGGAATTCTCTTCGTCTACTGTTTTGTGCAAAATAAAACAGGTCAGGCGTCTGATCTGAGCTTCTTAGTGGAAATTATTTTTTTTTGCAGATTTTTGTTTCGTACTTAATATATATTTATTTATTAATATATTATTAAAATTTGTAGTCTTCCATGATCGTGACAATTAGTATTTGTTTTAGCTATGGGAAGCTATATGGAAGGGATAACGATAGATATTCCATATATATATATAGATGTAAGGGTGTAAATAAAATGTTTCAGTAGCATACATTAATGCCAAACTATGTTTTAAATTATGCGATGTTAAATGTAAGAATGAACCGAATGAAGTAATGAACCCCATTCAGTTTACAAGTTTACTGTTCCACCGTATCGTGTATTTTGTGAGGCCACAGATCGATATTCATATAGAATATATTTAATTCTTTAGACTAAATTATTTGAGTCAAAATATTAAATAATGGGTGTTAAAAACTATACCACATTTTCTTTCCATTTACTAATTTTCTATTTAATATATAATTTTAATTGAAATGCTTGAAAAGCAGATGCTTTTTCAAAATATGAAATGTATTTTTTCTTACAATTTATTTTAATAGACCTTTTCTCTTATAATTTTAAACATAAAATACTTTTGGTAAATATAGAAGAATCCAACCATTTTCTAGATAATTGGCTATAAATATCTTCAAACTATTGTTTACACATCAGCCTGTTCAGAAGTAAAAGTCGTGTCAAACAAGGGTTCAGAACCTTTAACGATTATGTTTGATTTTTAATGATTTAATCTAAGAATAATCAATGCTAATTTTTAACTATTTAAAAACTTATGCTGCCTGTTTGTAATGTTTGCTCTTTTTAAAGACAGACAGGTAATTATAATATCACTCAAAATATTTTAAAAATAAAACTTGTGACTATCTTTCTTACCTGAAGTTGAATAATTGTAGAAATTTGAGATAACACATATTTTGTTAATATATATTATCTATACATATAATAAAATTGTAACAGTGTGAATTCTGTATATGGAAAATATTTTAAAAAGTGATTGATTTAGCGTATAGAATTGAAGCTAGAAAAATTGTTTTTAGAATTTTTTATTTCTATATATCTTTAAATGTATCAATTCGTTATTTAATCACGCAAAATCTACTGCGCCGATTTTGATGAAATGACATATGGTAACAGTTTATATCTTTCTGCAACATATAGGATACTTTTTGTTCCGAAATTACGGATATAAAAAACTCCTTGACATGGTGAGTATTACGATATTGGTATTACCAACTCCATCTATTAGCGTTTTTAGTTATGCTCTTAGATATAAGTATTACGATATAGTACCACCAAAGCCATCTATCTATCAGCGTTTTTAGTAAACTTTATACTCGTAGAGTTCTGAGAGAAAAATAGTTAATAAAATGTTCCTAACCACTTCTTTATATCTAACTCCACGCGAACGAAGTCGTGTCAACACAGCTACTCTTACATAAAATTTTATCTAAAAAGTGTTAGTATCCTTATAACTTCCTCATTGGCATCCTGCATTACATATGAAATTAAAAAAACAATTTAACTCCACACTACAAATAAAATTCTTTGCGTAAATTTGCCCAAGTGTTAACTATTAATATATATATATATATATATATATATATATATATATATATATATATATATATATATATATGCTGTTAATATACAGACGGATAGTTGAGTGAATTTACGAAGGTCCAATTTTTCTTTCTTAGGTAGGGATCTTAAATATTATTAGTAGTAATTTTATTTTTAAGTATTCTAATCGCTACCTGTTAAGAATTTACGAAGTAAAACTCATTTATCTAAGTAATACAAATTAACTTTGTGTAGTAACTATCGGCTTAGGTGGAAAACAAAATTAAACGAATAGTAAGCAATCAAAATTCATGTTTAAAATTTATGTTCTTCAAACAAAATTTTACCAAGTATACTTTCCTCAATAAATATTTACCATTAGTCGTATTTAGAGTCCAAAAATATCACTTATATTCACACTCCCGTTTAAAAGAATTATAAATTTCCCAGGAATTTAATTTTAATATCAAATACAAACTTTTACAGAACATTATAACAGTTACTGGAATTATTCGGCTTATCGGCTCTGAAATAACTGTGTTGCTTGCTTCAATATCCCGAGAAATTTATTTAACTGGATCTAGGTAATAAAATATTTGGTGTTCAAATAATATGAACTTTGTATATTAAAATTGGTATTGAAAATATTTTACGATATTATTTCTGTTTTTTTCTAAAATCTCCAGGACAACTAAAAATAAATATAGGCCAGTAGATACTTGTATAGGCAAGTAATGTAGATATTACTTTTTAGCTTTTTCAAAGAATTTCTTATAGGACTGACTAAAATTTAATATAGCAAGTAGATTACGGTCTGTTGATCTACATATATCGGTCCTCTGAAAGTAAATTTATTCAAAGCTCGTCTTGTGAAGAAGTGACAATCGCCAACTCGTATCAGGAGATAGATTGATGGCACGTCCGAACCTCCTTGTCCAATATATTCAGTAATCGATCATCGGCGTTTTAATCTGAGCTTTTTCAATGTTACGCAACTTTAGCTGTGTGCTTTCGCTACGAGCTGTAATGTGGCATACAACGCGAACTTTCCGGTATCTGTGGACGATATCAAATGTCAATGGCGCTGGCGACGTGATTCATGAGTGGTGCAGTGATGACTTTTTGATTAGTAGCCAGTGTGATATGATACGATTACGGAAGGGAAAGGGGTTTTAGACATGTATATTATGCATACCAGGAATTTGCGATAGACATGGTGATGAGTGTAAACATTGCTAGCGAAAACACGTATGTATAGCGTACGTTGACAACATTTATTATACTACGAAATGATATTAGACTATGTGTATATTACAGTACGTATTATTTATTATAAGATATTATACTACAAAATACTTATTATATTCACGTGTTTGATAGTCGAAATATATAAAATTGTCAAAATATTAGTTATATAAAAGTCATATTACGTTTTCTTTCGTATGCAATTACAAATGACTTTTCATTTAAATGAGTTTAAAATTATTGAAATTATTATTAATTTAGTTTTTAATTTTGTTATTATTGAGTAGAAAAACAAGTGAATTAATGACATATTTCGTAGTAATAATATCATTTGAGTTTGATACACACATTAACTGCTTAATTTTAAATTTCTACAACTAAACAGACGTTCGTGTCATTTCTAACGAGTGTTCGAAATTCACGTGAATACCAATAAAATATATTTCTTCGAAATTTCAGCTTGAGGCTGAATTAATATTCAACTGTGCTTGTTGCTATGTTATATTAGTTGTTAGATACATATTTTTTGCCGTATATTTTGTTAAATATTTTATAATATGTAAAAGAAAAAATTTAAAAATATTTCCGTTGGTTAAAAAGGCTAGAAGTAATATTGCTAGAAAAATTTACAAGTGATGGGAAACAAAGGTGATGCCTTTATAGGAGACATGATTTTTATCAAGAATACGATTAGGTCAAGAATACAGTGTGCAGTATCATCGTCAAAACTGTTTGAAAATTTCAAGCTAAGCTGATTGTATAATCGCTACTAGATTCTGACAGAATGGGAAATCAATATATCACCAGCTCATCCATTATACCCCGCAGCTGAAACCTACGTTATACAATATGTAATACGATGCACTGGTATAAATAATATGTCTACATTTGCAGTGACACTGACAAGGGTACATGTCATCGTCAACGAAAGTGGAACCTTTGCGAGGTGATGGGACCGTTCATCGGCCCATAAGTACAATATGTTGCACCACTCCTATTGATTTAGGCAAGACGGAGATTATGGAGTTAATAGACAAATTCGTCATTTGATAAAAGCTAAACCATGGAAATTAAATAATAATAAAAACGTTTGAATATATATTTAATATTTGAGAATTTTTCCCGTTAAATTACAGCGAGTGCAAAGTAATTATATCCAAACGATACGTCTTTTTTGCCACTTTCGCTCATTTACGTTACTGCAGTGGTGTGTTGGGTCAATGACAAGTTTGAGGTCTTTCATGGCGTGGCATTCCGCGGAGTTCCGGGAGCGCGGGTTCGATTCTTAGCTGCTTGTCGAACGGGACTGGAGTGATGTTTGTAATCGCATAGCTAAAATGCCAGAGCCAGTGGCGGGGAACAGCATTACTGGTGCTAAACACTACGCACTGCGATCGCTGAGCTGCCTGCCTAACATGACAATTATGGGCTTCCATAATACACGCATTGAGAGATTGAGAGAGGTCCATGTCCAGCGGGGCGCGAAGACAGACTGTTGATTCGAATCCATGTTTTCAACGAGGAAACGAATAGTTTTTAAGGTAATTATTTTAATTTAAGAATCTAAATAAAAGCTTACGCGAATAATAATAAATCATTTGTTATTACTCTTATTCGATGTGACCATCGATATTGCATATTAGGAATGATAAAAAAGTTAATATGAAAGTGCTTTCAACTTCACCGTTATAAGTGCAACATAAAAACTGTCATAAGTGGGTAAAACGGAATTAGGTTAATGTTTGCAACATGTTCTCTTATCTCTCGTAATTAAAGTAATTTAAGTGAAGTGCACATCACAGAGTCAGCGCTAGACGTGCATGGTTATTTATATGCATTCGTTTACATATGGACTGGCTTATGTGTTGCAGGTGAAATTAATATTTTGATATAATATATTTGCACCTAACAACTTTCCAGCAACGGTCTTAACGTAATAATAAGTAAATATTCATCTCCATTGAGGTTATTAAAAATGCTGTATAATTTAATTGACAGAAAAAAAATTAAATATTGATTTGCACCAAAGACAATATGAAATTAGACTTCACAATATATGTATTATGGGAGCTGTGTTTCTAGTTAAGCAGTACTAATTCCACACAACGTATATGTAAACATGTATGCTCACAATAATGTTTACGGCAAAGTAGTTGCGTCTTCCTGCTTTATGAAAGGAAATGAAATAAGGAAGAAAATTTAAAAAGTTTGGTCAATTTTTAGCAGAGTTATTTTGGGTACTTTAATGATTGTAAAAATGTAACAATAACTTCTAAGTATCTCCATATATACAAAATTATTTAAAAAGTAGTTGAAATTAAAAAAAAATACACCACATACGCGCGAAGGTAAACTTCCTTACATAAACCTATTATATGATTTTTAATAGATATAAGGGAATTAATAAAAAAAAATTAATGAATACGGGAAAACTGTATTGACAGAAAACATTTCTTCTCTATTATTATTTAAATCTCACCCTTCTGCCTCTTCTTCTTCAAACCTTACGGGGTCAGTACTGCTAGTTGGGTTCCTTACCCAACTAGCCATACTGACTTTCAAGTAATTTTATTTAACCGGTATAAATAATGTTTACGTAAAATCATTAAAGATATTAAAACAATAAATTATTAAACAATTAGTTAAGTAAACTTGATTTTGATGTATAAATATTTATCTCGTTTTTAGGGTTAGGAAACCTTATAGAATCACTTCGTTTTCCGTCTGTCTGTCTTCTGTCTGTGTGTCAGGACCCTTTTTTCTGAGAAATGCGTAGAGGTATCAAATTGAAATTAATATCACATACTTAAATCTACGATTCATTAGAGCTATAAAAAATCAAACTTCTAAGTCAACGCAATCAAGAAGAATCCTAAAAGTAGTCATTTATGCTTCGTATTTTGACACTCTCAAATAAATCAAAACTTATAGGTTACTTCCTATTGACCTAGAATGAAGAAATTTAGCAATAAGCAAGGTCTCACAGCGTAAGCAAAGGAAAAGTCCGAAAAACGTTAATTTGTAGTTACATCGCATGTGAAAGATATAGTAGCCAACAAATTTTCGTTTTAACAATTAAAATTTTGTAAATAGTTTAATAGGAATATTATGTAATTAAAAAATTAATTATAAAGTAATAAATTTACATCTCGCATATATAATTTGTAGTTACATCGCCTGTGAAAGGAATAGCAGGCAATATATTTTCGTTTAAACCATTAACATTTTGTAAATAGTTTAATAGGAATATTATGTAATTACGAAATTAATTATAAAGTAATAAATTTACATCTCGCATATGTAATCAAGTACGCGACTACTTTATTTTATACTTAAGCTAACAACGATAAGGTAATCCATGTTGTATTCAAAGTATTAGTATAAAGTTGGCAAAGTAACAAAGCATATACTTCAAATGATAGTGATTTCCTTCGCTTTTATTCTGAGTTTTTTTCCATAAAATATGCAATAATATGTTGTTTTCAAACACAGTTATTTACTTAGTGAATTACGCTCTGTGTAGAGTACCTACAATTTCACAAGTCTAAAACAATCTTAATGCTACTTATTAGGCAGATTGTCATGTCCTTTTCATTTTATTTTCCTACTTGGTTTGCTACTTTAAACTAATTTAGGTGTTTCGAAAACCATAGGATTTTAGGCATTATTGCAACACATATTCAATTTATTGCAATAATGCTTAAAATCGATTAACTATCTACTTAGCATTTAATGTTACTTTAAAAACAAACTTTTATTTTAACACAATTATCAGATGATTAAATAAATCGCTACAAAGTATACGTTAGTACAGAAATCAGTAATGTATATCTAAATCGATATCTATTATAGATTATTAGTTCTTGTATTTGATGGGATACTATCTTATTGCATTACAATGGGTTTCACGTTGTGTAGTTTTCGTAAAAGTTTTATAAAATACACTTACTTCCATTATTGGCTTTTTTTCACTTAATTTTGCTTCTAGGTATTGAAAATTTACCATGTCAGCTCTATAAACATGGTAGTAATATTTTGTATTTGGGCTTATAAGTAAATTGTAACATAAGTTTTATAAATATTTTATTCACTTTTATTTGAAGTACACTTATTTCGAATATTGGCTTGATATTCTATGCGTTATTGGTTGCTAGGTGTTCAAAAAATTACCACTACATCTTAATACAAAGTATTTAATGAAAAGTTCATACGAAAGGCAAATTTTTTACCTACAGAAAAATAAGTATTCTCTTTCATGATTTTTAATATCTAAAACGTTAACGTTTACTAATTATTGTAATAAGTTAATAGTAAGTAATAAGTTTTTAATTTTTTCATTTACGCAGTTAAGAAAACAGCATGGAGAAGATAGTTCAATAAGTTTTAAAATAAAAGAGCATGAAAAAGAAAATTAGCTTTTAAAATTTTAAACGACATTACAAAGCAGATATTGCCGAAAAATAACCATTTTAATCTGAATAATGATTAAAAATTGGGACAATTTTTTTTTCTAAATATCATCAGGAGTATATGCCAAAAAATATTGCTGTATATCTTATGCTTACTATGGCAGTTAGTATTCCGGTAAGCGACATGGGTACGTCTAAAATTATTAACTGTTATAATACTATTTATATTTGGGGTTTGCTCTAAATATTGAAGTTAACTATACAAAAGACAAATCTTTTAAATTAAATTGGTTATTTCATAAAATATCCAATTCCACATTTCACCATGACATAATTATTAATACTAAATGCCCCGCTCGGAAACTGTGCCTGCATAAGTGGTTTATTTTGATAAGATATGAAAATGGATACAAAAGCGTTATGCATAATTGGAGTTGCCTCAAATGTCGACGAGCACGTGAAATGAAACCTGAAACTGATAATGTTTAATGCATTAACGGTAATAGTTATCGAATGTGTTACTCCATATAAGAACAATGATATCGAAAATCACACATCACAGCTTAACAGTTTCGGAAACCTTGCTTCTAATTTTGCCATACTTGTGAAATTTCTAGTATTAATCCCCGTAAATATTAAAATTGTATGCATATTATATACATAAAATTTTATTATAAATTAATCGATGATTTAGTATGTAAAAGTGTCGCTCACGAGATTTTTGGAGTTTATTCCTTAAGAATAGATTTTTATACATAGCGTCCGGTACATAGTGTTATGAGGAGTAAAATCAGAAGTTCAGAGCGTTAAAAAAAGTCTAACAGTTTGTAAGTTTGGATGTACGAGATAATCTCCAAAACTATTTATTCTATTTCAAAAATTTTTTCACCAATATTTAGAAAGGACATTCAGGATGGACATAAGTTGTATATTATCCCCATAAAACATTCAAATGTTATAAAAAAGTCAAATTTTGTAAGTTTGGATCTAGGGGGTAATGACCAAAACTACTCACCCGATTTAAAAAATTCTTACACAAATATTTAGAAATGATTTTTAGGATGGACATAGGTTGTACATTATCTCGTTATGAAAATCACGGATACCAGTTTTGTCACGTAAGTCAACGAAAAAACAGTTGAGCGCATGCGTAGTTTATGAACGCTGCCTTAACGATAAGATATATATTGATAGATGATTGTGATATTTATATTTATATACAGTGTGATCTATTTTATACATTCCAAGACAATAGTAATTAAGAAATGAAGTCCAGTGGCGTATCGGAGCGGAATCGCACAATTTTTTTATTCAAAAGAAATAATAAGACTAATAAACTACTAAATAATCGGATCGAACGAGTCACAAATTACCGTAATGACTAATATTCTACTATAGTATCTCTAAAGTCCCGAATCAAGCAAATAAAAGTCAAAGTAAGTAACCATACTTAGTACCAAATTGAATAAGGTAATTTCTATGTTAGAGTAATTGATGATCGCCAATGGAGAAAACGATAGATAAGCTAAGTATCGAGACGATTTGGATAATTTAAGTGGGAATATGTAATTAATATTTTTTTATATACCTACCCTTATTAAGTAATGTGAGGGTTACAATTTTCTTTTTAAACACTAATGTCACTCCTTAGTTTCAAAATAAAATTTATTTTCACTTTTCGTTTTTAATTTTTAATTTCTTTATGTGAAATACTAAGCTTAAAACTAATGTGCAAACAATTATGTAGTCTCAATTAGTTTTACTGTGGCTTTGAAAAATCTGAAAAAATTTCTTCTAAAATTTAAAAAATAAAAATGGGTTGTGTTTTTTATTTATCATTGTTAATTTCAGTTTGAAAAGTGTTCGGCTTTAAAATTATTTGAAAAAATTATGTACTTGCTTTTAAATTTTTTTACCGTGGCTTTGAAGAGTCTGAAAAAATTCCGGTAACGAAATTTTCAATATGAGAGTATATTCCATTTACTAAAATGTAATGCTTCAAAATTATGTGCAAAAGATTATATACCCTTCCTCCAATTTTTTACGTGGCTTTAAAAAATTCTATGTAATGGGATTTAAAAAAATGTTTTAAGTTTTAGTCATCGTTTATAATTTTTAAGTCCTGTTTATGAAATATTAACCTTAAAATTTATGTTAGAAAAATAATGTACTCATCCTTAATTCTTTTTACCGTGGTTTCGAAATATCTGTAATAAAGTTTAAAATAAAAGTTATGTTCCATTTACATTTTATTATAGATATTTCTCGTTTGGGAAATATTATAATTCAAAATTATGTGCAAAATATTATGTACGTTTCCTTCAAATTTTTTTACTGTGGGTTTGAAAAATATGAAAAAATTTCAAGTATTAAAGTAGAATGAACCTAATTTTTGTTAACTTGTGTGAACAATTTCAAGAGATATAAAAACTTATGGGAATCTTCCTCATATGTGTTTTGACACCAGTCATAATTATTATTACTAGTGGTCGTCCAGTAGTCGAAATTGGACTGCAATGTATTTTCCTATTGATTTCACTGAAAACATTAATACGAAGGCAAGTAAGTAAATTCAGATTGCTGCTAAAAAAATTCCTTTTGCAAAAGATGTGTTCACACCTAGCAAGTTGTATTTCACTAATATATAAAACAGAAATACAAAATATAAAATAAACGCTTTCTTACCTTGACATGCACTCCATAGACTATTGAAAAATGAGCATTGGAAATCACATAAAATTCACATTTCGAAATGCATCACTCAATCTGATATTTTAAAATTCTTTGCCAAGAATCTCTATTCTGTGGGACATTTGACCACAGACTATTAAAAAATGTGTTTGATTTTGATTGTATGAAGGTAAACAATGAATCTTTTTGCACTCCTTCTCGATCACACTCCTCCGTGCACGCAATACGCTTAAAAAGGTGTACAACATTTTCTATTCACGTATTAATTTATAAATAGCATGTATTATAATATGTGAACTTATTTTGAAAAAAAAACATACAAAAAATTAATTTTACTAATTTGTACTCTAATGTGAACTTACTTTTGGAAAAAGTACAAAAAATAAATTACCGCTGATTTTAATATCTCACGTAAGTGTTATATATCGTTCAGTTTTCTATTCATGTATTTTTCTATATACCATTGACGAAAAAGTATACAAATACATACATTAGAAATTGTTTCTATATTTGTACATATAATTTACACTATAAGTAGAGCGCGACTGCATATGATATTTACGAATATTAATTTGAATATTGAATATATTTGACGTTCATTTTGTAGAAATTCATTATTCACAATTAAATGAAACTACGTGATGTAGTATTATTTCTACTTTCTTTATTTTCTTTACCACTACCTAGGTTTCGTTGTATTACAACATCTTCAGGTGGGATATTAGCAAAGATCTAATATCTAGTATCTTTGCTAATATTCCACCTGAAGATGTTGTAATACAACGAAACCTAGGTTGTGGTAAAGAAATTAAATAAAGTAGAAATAATAATACATCACGTAGTTTCATTTAATTGTGAATATTAATTTGTTGTTGGTCATGGTTGGTCAAAATTAATAATCTGCTTGGGGAATATTTATAATTATCAAGTAATGTTTTCACCTAAACTTTTCTGAATATATAAATAAATCCAGATGGATGTTTAAAAAATCATTACGAAAGACCTTACATTGAAATAAACACACATCGATTGACCTCAAGGCTCCTTCAATTTGATTGATACGATTTCAAACATTATGATCTCAAGTGGACGACACTTGAACTTTAGCACAAAACGATGGCACAAATGCTATTTCGGTACGCCATTTTTAAATGGAAATGATTGTATAAGTTTGACTTATTATAAAGTCTGTTGATGCATTTATATTTCGGTTGTTAGGTAAATTTCAATGCACTTATGTTTTCTTTTGGAAAGTATTTGACTTAAAAACTGTGATTTAAGCAGATGAAACGTTTTCATGGCTTCGGTAAAAGAGTTTTGTTAAAGTCTATCTTTAGTTTACCAATATTTACTGTAGATATGTATCAGTATACTTTTGGATTTCGAATATCTAAATTTTCTTTAATTTATTATATATATATGTGTTTTTACCATTTTCTAAATTTTTTGGTCCTCAATCATAGTAAAAATATATTTAACATATTTTGCAATACAATTCACGTTAATTTATTGTATGCTTCATGTATTTTCTGAATTTATGAATTAAAATAAAATTTGGTCCTGAATATTAGTGTAATGAGTATAAACTTTTTAGTATTTTTTTAATCATTCGTTTTACGAATTAATAAAGTGCGTTATACATGCAATTATTATATGAAAGAAGCTAAGAAAAAAAAGCATATAAAGAGTTATATAAATTAATTACTAAACGTATTTTTAGTTAGATCTAACAATAATTGGTCATTAAATGTATATCACATAGAGATAAGGGTGCAAAGATTATAGAGAAGGTAAAAATAATAATTTTGTTAAATACGAGTATAATTCGCACTAAGAAATTCAGTAAATACTTAGGCATATATATATATGGTACATTTAAACGTACATGATATTTATATTCAACTATTCACAAGTATTAATACTATTTTCTATGTAAATAAATTCCCTAGCATATTCACGAGCCTAAGAATATAGTAAATATTTCCCAACCTATAAAATTTAGGATCACAGCTCTAATTTTTGCACATCCAAATTCCGTCTTCTATATTTTGTATACACGGTGTCCGGAAATAAGTATCGGACAAAGAAAGACGTTATTCCTTGACTGAAAAATAGTCGATTGTCGTTAAAATAAAATTGAAATGATGACTTTTTTTTTGGAAAATTGAAAATGATATTTTTAATTATTTGTCATCTTTTTCGTACACGCGATACTTGCGCACGTTGTTCAGCGCCGCTCGAGGTATTAACACCGCACTCTGGAAAGTATTGGGTGTGTTAAAAAGAGTTATGTTCACTCAATTAGAATAAGGACGTGTTTTACGTTTTATTTCAACCACAATTTATTCCTCTATAGCCAACGAATAGCGTTTTTCTTTATCCGACATCTATAATATCCTGAATAATTAAATAAAATAAGGAAATAATCGAATTTTATAGAGAATCCTTCACTGTATCTTTTACTGTTGTGGAATGATCTGACCACCAATATACAAAGTGTGCCCTTGTTGTCTGCGTTCAAAAATCGCCTTAAAATTATATTATTTCTCATAATCGGCAGATCTTCATTATTTTCACTTAATCTTATTTTATTATCATTTTAATACCATACATTACTCTTTCCTTTACACTATATAAATATATATATATATATATATATAATTAATTGGCTTTAAAAATCATTTACATTCTGCTACAACACTCATATTTCTCATTTAATTCATTGTAGTTAGCTGTAAGAGATTGCTTCTGTAACAATAAGTCAGCCTCTGTATACTTAGTTTTTGAAGCTTGCAGTAAGTTTGATAAAACAATATTTAAATAATTTGCATATATAAACTTTAGGTACATTTCTAGTAACGCTGTTTATTCATAGTATTTTGTTTAGAAATTTTGGATATAGACGAGGTGCACATGTGCATAATGATAATGACATCTGAATTATCTGATACAAAAATTGAAAAAGGCTCTCAAATGTTACCTCACATGCTAGATGAAAAAAAATAAATTCGAAGATTTTATTTGTTTAATTTCCATATGAAAATTGGTTATTGTTAATGCTCGAGATATGCGCTTTATCATTATATCAAAATATCTATATATTATATAACAAAATGTTTGTCAACATTATTAGCAATATATTTAAAACTCTGTTCTGTAAAATTTTAAGGTAGTTTTGGGATTATTATAATCGCTCTTCAATTTGATATTCCACATGGTAGAAGAAAAAAGAATTAAAGTATTATAAATCTGCATATAAAATGACTACATGAATATTTTATAGGTTCAACTATCGAGATATACGCTATATCATTATACCAAAGTTTCTTAATATTTAATAATACAATTTTGTTAACATTATTAGCAACATTTTTACAACCCTGTTATCAAGATGAAATAAAATATAAATTAGTACCGAGTGTATTATCTATAACCTGTGCAACATTCTTTCATTTGTTTCGGTAGATTTCGATTTAAATTTACTCTTATAGTAGAAGAAAACTGACAGAAGACAAACTTTCTTTTAACATTATATTCATTTCATTAATCGAATGTGCAAATATTAAAAAGTATATATATATATATATATATGTATATATATATTCAGTAATAAATAATGGAAATTAATTTGTAACGAGAATTATACATTTATTCAAGCTTAGAGAATTAATAAAAACTTCAGTTTAGTATGGGTAAATTAAGTTCAAGGGGATATTGAACCCTTTCAGCTTTCGATGTCGGTCAGTATAATTAATGACGCTCTGTATTAATATATACACGAGAATTTATGGTGAATATTCGTAATCTAAAGATATTTGGAGGCAATTAATCAAATGGTGATCGAAACACACATGCGTATAAGTTTGTATATAATAATTTTAGGGTAACTATGCGTGATTCCTTAGCTTTAAACGAGAACGATCAGTAAATGGTTGCTAGCGAAGATGATTAGACGATCGAGATCCAAACCTTATTGTTTCTAATTCCACTGTAATTGCTTCCTATTGTCAATTTGACTGGGCAATAATTTCAAGTAATAATCGTCTAAATACCTGAAATCTATTCATGTCTCCAGATATTACCAAAATATATGAATGGTTGAATCAAGGCATATTATGAATTAATCGGTATATTGGCAATATTAGCGAGTACGATTAATTGAATTTTCTAATTATTGAAAGATAATTTATGGCATATTGTTAGTATGAAGTTGTTCTAGCTCTATATTTACTTTTTTACCTTTCCTAATCTAGAAGCTGTAAGTTATAATCAACGTGGTACAATTTATAGCCATTAGAGAACATTACGAATAGGGACACTAGAGATCAAAATAAAAGTAAGGAAGACTTACTAAACTTCTATTTAATTTTCAAGAAAGGATTAATTTACTATTTTCAGTTTGTTCTTGCATTTCGTAAGTCAAAATTTTGATGCAATCGTGTCCATATTTTTTGACATGTTGACGATGGAAAAGTATAAACATGTAAATATATATATATATATATATATATATATATATATATATATAAATACATATAATATTTTGTGTGATAAAATTTCAAGTATTCGAGTTCGTAGCTTTCTAGTGCGTAGTTCGTAGCTTTTTTTTTAAATATATTGTCTTTCATAATAAACGTTCCTTAACAAAAGCACATGTACATTTTTAGGCACTTCCATATACTACTCTGACCTGAAAATTGGTACTTCGTCTTATTTATTGTATATTATTAAAATAAACTAAACGTCAATAGTAAAAGCGTAATTTTTTATAAATTGCCCACCTGAAGATGTTGTCATACAACGAAACTTAGGTCGTGGTAAAGAATTTAAATAAAGTAGAAATAATATTACATCATGTAGATTCATTTAGGTTAGAAACATTTAATTATACCGAATTTCTATAAAATTAACGCCGAATATATTCAATATAACTAAACGTATCATTTACTAACTGGTATATATGACAGTATACACATGAACTAATTGGTATATATATATTTGGTAGGATGCAGGAAAATAGTACAGAGCACGTGTTTGGGACTTTTTCTTGCTAGAATTATTGAAAAATAAAAAAGAAATATTAAATGAAACTTTGATCTCATTTTACCTCAATTCCACCATTATGAACTTGAATGGATATTAATGTCTTCTCTGTGTTCAAATGTGAAAATAAAGTGACACCTGTCTTATTCGACATCGTTTCCGGTAAACACTTCATTGCATTTCAATTTAGTTTGTTGTCGTTATGGTCTCGGGTAAACTTTTTTGACACGATATTTTTATCGGTCAATTTAATATCCAATGTTTTTATTTATCTGTCCGGTATTTGTATATGTGAATCCAAAGGAGTTGCAATCATATTGATATCTTAAAAACTTCTGAATATATATGATTGTATAAATCTGATCGTTGTTCAGAGTGAAGATCATGATTTTAAATATGTACCACGGAAAGTTAAAATAACTTGTTGCATAAAAAACAAATTAAAATGAACCCGGAAAGCAGTATGTGAAGATTATGAATTGAAATCCAGATCTTGGCTAAAATCTAGGAGCGAATGTAAACCGAACAAAATAATATTTTAAAATAAAATAATTTAAATATTAAGCTTTCTTTTGTATGTTAACATTTATTTTCTGATTTAATGTATGTTCATAATTGGATAGAAGTATATATTAAAATTTAAATGATGTAAATACCAATATACATGTATTTAAAATTAAGTCAATTATATTTTCATTTCTTAAAAAAATGTTGCAAATGGCTTACCGATTCCAAAAAAGTTTTATTAGCAGCAATCTGTGAATTTTCAATATGGGTCACTAGCTTTAATATCTCGTCGAATAATAATGGTTTATATATATTTCGCTTTTCCTGCTTTACTAAAACATTGCCAGAATTGATATTAACAAGTGGTATGATATTTTTATAATAATTTTTAACTATTTCTAATATTTTTTAACTGATAATAAATCGAATTCTAAAAATAAAGGAGGTTTCTGAAAGTTTGTATTTTCCTTTAAAAATTTTAAAAGAATATTTCTGTAAAGAAATTAATATTATGGAAACCTCAATATGAAATTGAATTGAATCACTTCATATATTTGAAAATTTTCTATCTTTCATCACTTCACCGAACGTAGAGAGCTTAATTTTGTATTACCAATTTTTCTTAACGTACATTAGAGAAATTTACTCACAATACTCATAATAATCACGTTTAAAAAACGTTTTGTAATTCCCTTTGGCTGCCATCATAAAATTATAATCAAAAATATCTCCTTTCATAATTAGAATGTATTCGTGCAATTAAACGTTATAATCGAAAGGGTTAACGTAAGTATGCGGCTTTTTCACTTGTGAACCTTAGCTCTTCATTCTACGATTTTCATGTAATTATGAAGGTACTATGATTTAAAAAAGTATGCTTCCCGATTATTAATAAAAAGTTGCCATCCTTGTCTACCGGTAAATGTACCATTTTACTTACATATTTTCATGGGGTATCGATACATATTTCATCGATTCATATTTTATCGATACATATTATTTAAAACATCACTTTTTTTATGGAATATCTTTATTTTAGAAAGTCGCTAAGTAAGGATATTTAAGAAATATGATCTAAATTGACAGTTTCATCTTTTTGTTTAAATTTGTTTCGTAAACACAGTTTTTCTTGAAAACACTTTACATACTTACCCGGATAAATAGAAAGAGAATTGAAACATGTTAATTATATTGAACGCATATCAATCATAAACATACAAAGGCGAGATTTGTATCGTTGTTACAACATTATATTGCGGTTCTGTTAGGTGTCTGTTCATGTGTCTTTAATATTAACATTCGCAAATTAATTTTGGCTATTCCAAGTTTGGACAGAATATAGATAATTCATCAGATGTTAGCAAAAACATATTTAACTCTGTTTTGTGCTAGGCTGAGATATCTAACTAGGTACTACGTATTGGGTTTTGAGCAGATATTGATGTTGAGATAACTAACTATTGTAATAGTTAAGGTTGGGTTTTGGACAGAATAGTTTAGTCCAGTTTGGTAAATTATCGTCTTTGAATGGTATAAATTAATTTGATTTCGAAGTACATATTGTATATTATTAGAAGGAGACCGCTGTTTTATTTTGAATGTTTTTATGACCTAAACAATAAGAGTGAATGATATTTAAGTGTGAGAAGAAAATATTTATTAACAGAAAAAAACATTTTCTTCTAATTTCTGTTAAGGAAAACGGATTTTCTCAGCTGCAATTATTGCCTTAAGCATTATTCTATTTTTAAATCACAATTAAATGAAACTACGTGCTGTCGTATTATATCTGCTTTATTTGAATTCTTTACCAAGACCTAGGTTTCGTTGTATTATAACATCTTCAGGTGGGCAATTAGCAAAGATAGCAAAGAAATCTTTCCTAAGTTTAACAATGTTGTGTAATATTTGCTTTGTCTACTTGTAGATGTTGTAATGCAGCGAAACCTAGGTCGTAGTAAAGAATTTAAATAAAGTAGAAATAATACTACATCACTTAGTTTTATTTAATTGTGAATAATGAATTTCTACAAAATCAATGCCAAATATTTTAATTATTTTTAAATGTTTATTACGAATTTACATTAAGATACTTTTACTTAGCGAATAGACTTATGTCAATAAAACTTTTAGAATATATACGGCGGCTACGTATGTTCTTCTGTATGCTTCAAATCGAAAATATAACCGAGTTATATTTCTAAAATACTCGTCTTGGTATCTTTCAAACTTCGTGTAATATATTTTGAGTTGTGTTTTTCGCTCACACGATAACTAAAATATAATGATATTAAAATATGTAAAACGATTCTGCTTCATCACATGATTAAATGCACACATTACGTTTGATTGACTTTTGAGCAGAACTTTTAAAAACTATTTTAAAGTATTAATCATAAAATATAAAGTAAGTTTGAAAAATCTTTGAACGAATCACCTATATTTTGTAGGTGTTAAACCCTACATTTGTAACTTTTTTAAACCCTTCATTTGTATTAACCCTACAACAGTACACTCTTATAATAATAAACAACAAAGATGTATTGAATTAAAAGAAAAAGGACAAAAAATGGAGAAAATTGCTTTCAAGGTAAAGAGAATTCACGTAAATAGATAATTTTAATTTGTAAATTTTTTACGATTATGTTACATTTTATAAAAGTAAATTTTACTGATATTAATACTTGGTACGTTCCGTAGATTGAGATATTTTACAATGAGGATATTATTTTGTTTTAAAACGATGTAAATAATATTGAGAGAATACTAATCGACGCATATTGCTAGATTTTCCTAAAAAATGGGGTCGTTAGATTTTCCAAAAAAATTATATTAAATAACCATAAAGAAAAATTCGTTATATTAATTGTAAATTTGACAGGGTATAATTATAAATTTAAAAGACGATACCACATGATGGTATTAAATATTAGTTGTGGAAATTAAAGCTCAAAATTTGAAAATCATAAAATACACAAATATGTTTCCAACGCCAATTTTTCTCACATTTGGTAAACAATTTTCAGTCCACATCAATTCAACCTTAATGAGGACAATGAAAATTTATTAGAAAATTTCTTATTTTTTTAATATGCTTGTATAAAAATATATATTAAAAGCATAAAATGTTTTTGTTTGTGTGTTTGTATGTGTCTTCTGTAGAGTCTGTTACGATTAAAAATTATGTTTTGTTTATTGCTCTTTTCTAATTGTCAACTGTTGGGTTGTTTTCTTTAATTCTAAAAGATATCAGCTTTTTACAAATAATATTTTATTTCTTCAATCCCATAAAATATTATTTGAACTAACGAAATGGACCGCCATTTCGTTAGTTCTCTTTCACCAATTTACCAAGACTCTAATTATGCTGTATAATCATTAATCCAAAGCATAAGCGTTAATTTATCTTTTATTAAAATTAATATATTACCTAACTATAAGTTTTGATGTACCAGATTTAGTAACACTTAGTAATTTATCTGTTATTAATATTTGATAAATTATCATTAATATAAGTTCAGGAAAGTACAGTTTGATTAGCGCTAGTCTATAAAGTAGTGGTAAAAAATATAGGTTTATTGAAATGTTTCATTTACTATACTCCATAGCTTTTTCGAATAAAAAAAATTTTAATAAAATCTCTGTAAACTTTTTTAATGTTGGTCGTGAACACTTAACGCTTTTATTGATAGTACACAGAAATTTATAATAAATATTCCCAGTGTGCTTGGGTAGGAGGCAATTAATTAAGTGGGTTTACTTATTAGAATGTTGGATAAATAAGCATTTGTACGATAAACAATCCTTGTTATATTATATACTGTAGTTGAGTTTCAGGAATATTATTTGTTTCTAGGTCATCCACAATTATTTTCTATTGTAAGTAGCGTCAAGGGAGTGATTCTCTCAAATGGATAAAGTTATAACTAGGCGTAGATTCAATGCCGCCAAATAAATTGAACAACTACGATCGTTATGAAGGTTTAGAAATTAGTCGTAAACTCTATCCAGCTCCTATTAAGCAAGAATTAGTATTTGGAATTACTCTTGGTTTTTAATTTTTTTGTTATTATTAACTTTGTCCGATGTAGTTTTGCTTTAAATTATGATTCAAATGAAAATTATCTATGTGGATTGCGGAATGTTTATAGACCAATATATTCAATAAAACGAAATTAATAACATTTTAAACAATTTTATTTTGTAAATAATTTTAATACTTTCTTGATTTCATGTAATCGTATTGCTTGATATGTTTTGTGCTCAAGTGAGACTGTTATAGTTTTTGTTAATTAAGATAATGTATCAGAATACAAATATCTAATTTTATTACCTTCTGAAGTTTCTGAAGTCGGTCCGCCAGATTAGATATAGCCATGCTGATGGTTCTGTTATGTTTTTGTGTTTATATCCCCGTTCACTTGCAAGTTAGGTCCACGGTCAATAACTGGCTCACTTTTTAAAATCAATATCAATAAAATAATAAACCTTTTTTCTTCAAAATTGGAGATATTGCCTTTTAAGCTCAAATGCTAGATGCAAATCTGAGTCTTTCCTTGAGATGAACATTGAGAAAATAATAAAATTGCGAACTTGGGGATTTATCTTATCTCTAATTAACCTTAAGTCTGCTTCATCTTAATTATTCTTTTTTTGTGAATAATAAATATGTTATGATTAATCACAACATACTTTATTTTATGACTTAATATTTATAAATTCCAAAGCATGTTTAAAGACAGCGAAATAACTAACACATTTAGGTTATACATAATCATATGACCTAAATGTATTCGACGCAGTACATATACCAAATTAATCTTGGAGGAATCTTATTTAGTACCGTACGATTTAAATTATTAGAAATTTTAGTGGCCACTTAGTTACAGCTGCCATGCCATCTTATCATTGTCAAACCCTCATAATATAACTAATTGACGGCGTGTAAACAATCAGCCACAAGGTTTATTTCCAAATACTACTTTTTCAAACTTCTCTAATTAAATTAAATAATATTCTATTCTATCCTTGAAAGACCTTGTTTCTTTTAACAATAGTTAATACTAATTATATAAAAAGTATATAAAATGTAATAATACGTTGCTTTTAATTTCATTTTGGCATGGCAGTTTACGTCACTGCGTAAATTTTATTGCATTTATATTTTCAGTCTTGGAAATCCCTTAATGGATCTTATCCTTTTTCTGCTTTCTCAGTCGTGAAATTAATGTGACGCATGTCTTATTCGACGTCTTTTTCGGCCAATATTTCGTTTTATTTCTGTTTGGCTTACTATCATTATGTTTTCGCTTTATATTTCTTGACAATTTGACACATCAAAGTTAAGTTCATTTGCTGGGCGTTCGTAGAGATGAACTGAAATAAGTTAGGAGGGTATTTTATCTGAAGATGTATTTATTTATAGAATCTTATATTTATTTACTTTGTATTTATTTATATCAAGAATTCCAAGTAGATATTTCGAATGTTTAATAATTTGTAATATTTTAGCAAGTAATAATTTTCAATACTTTTCTCGTGTCCACTTATTTATTTCAAGTATTTTATTTTTTTGACACGATTAATATTAAACAAAAATTCAATACCCCACTGTGCCATCTACTATTAAAATGGAATGCTTTGTATTTCATTATTCAAACTTATATATGAAATAATTTTATTCCAACGGTGCCACATTGACGGTGATTTTAAAATTTTTTAATTATATTTCATGTGTATCACTTCCTTCTTTATTTATGTATATTTAATTTGTTCCATGGCTTTTATTTTTCTTTTTCAAATCTTTATGAGAAAGTTAAGTTTTACTTTTTTTAAATTCTTTAACACATTCAGTGGGAATGTCGATACGTTGTCGACATGTCGTATGACAGATGTCGGCATATTTACAAAATACTGCGTCCGCCCCATACTCTTTTCTATTATTATAATAGTAAATCAAATTCAATCAAGAAGTAAACTTTTATCCTACTAGTTCAGTTTGCATCCAACCCACTTTCCGCTTTATATGTGTTAAAGTGTTTCTGTTCAAAAAAGATATACGTTAAAGATATCGAAAAATGCAGATAACGGATTTATTTTTTAAATTGTGTATCAATCAAAAGTGTGTTTATCAAATGTTATTAAATTATGGAGGAGTGCTAATATCTACGTAATATTAGCTTGTTGCAAAAAGTTAATATTCGCTTGAGGTACAATAAGGTTTTCTTTATTTTCCGGACCTGTCTGGTATTTTCCGGAAAATTATTTACCATAATATTTTAATGACATATTTGAATCACAGTGAGTTATAATTTCGGAATATCCAGTTTTTCGTTACGAGAAATTGGATATGTAAATCTACATGAAGATATTAAGCAAGTATTGATGAGATGTTATAGGAGTTAAACTTACTAAATATATTAAAGCCTGATTAAATACGATATGAGACTAGTCTCATTCTCTTAATAGTTTGGCATTCCAATCTACATATTTTCTAATTAAATGTACTTGCGGATGGAAAGGGCAAAATAAAAATATGTTACGTTATGGTAACATGAAGTAGCGGCTAGTATAATTAAACAGCCTTTAACATTAATTGGGCATTGATTGTCAATATCCGAAGTCCACGGTTGTAGAGCATAGACCGCTGCGTAACCTAAATCGGATTGTCTGTGTGTGGGTTCATGTGTTAGTTTAGTGGTGTCAGTAATATCGACAAGAATATCGATAATCTTTGTATAGTGTTATCGAATTCTATTTGAAAACTTTAAATAATATATTGATAATACAACTAAAAAGTAAATTTTTCATTGGAGTGACCAATATTTGGAAAATAAAAGAAATGAAAGAAAAATTAAAGTTTTCTTTAAGTATTTTATTTTCGTTCAGAAGCGTTTATTAAATATTTGGAATAAGAAAATAATAAGATTAGATAATAAGATTATAACATTAATTTTAAAATTACAAGTACAAGTACAAAAAACAAAAAATTATAAAATTATTTGTTATATTTGAAGAGGGTTGAGTAAAAAATTTGAAGAATGACTTATGAAGTCGTTTTATTTAAAGTAAATTTAATTTATTGTATATCGTGTATTAGAGTTTAACAAACATTCCCATTTTAAATATAAACATCCCCAGATTTCCAATAATACATTAATTAACTTTGTTAATGAAGTATAATTACTCAAACTAATTAATTAGGAATTATATTTTAATCGTTTTTAAAAATATTCAGTTTTCAAAATAAATAAACTACTGTGCCGCGATACATGAACAGAAGACGATGGATGGGCAACATGAAATTATAAGTTTCCTAATTCGCTACGGAACTCTTAAAAGAGCAATACCTAAATTTCTATTAGTATAAAATAGCATTCAGCAATAATAAGCCCAATTAATTTCATACACATTAGTTTCATCGATAAAATCATCGATAAGGGCATTTAATAATAGCATAAACGTCAAATACACATTTTCACATAAAAATTTGGTAAATTAAACACGATATAAGACTATTTTATGTTAAAGTATACTTTTATTTTACATATAATTAAGCATATTATACTGAATTGCCGTATATGAAATAGTTATTTCTGTGTGGGTTTTTGAAAATAATTAAAAAAGTTCGCTATCGACATTACGAATAATCCGTGAAATTTGCATTTATCTCAATTATTTCGATGTTTAGTATTATAATAAAAAATTGAACAATGTTGTCTTTGCTCTTAGTATACTTTTTTTGAAAATATAATAACAGATAAATGCTTTTACTTTGCTATCTCTTTCTAACACATAACATCTTTATTATACGTCATCGATCGCTGTCTTTCTCTCTCTCTCCTTTGTTCATGTATCTAGTATAATAAGCCTATGTTGTGGAGCGGTAATTAATCAAACAGTAACCCATATATTAATACATACACAACATTGCTCATTGTAATATAGGAATAACAGTATTTGACGTTAGTTTTAGGCGGAATTGATTAGATAAGTTTGGTAAACTAATGTCTTTGAAATTGCGAAGTAATTGTGTTTGAAAATGCAAGTTCGGTCTTGTTCAAATGAGAACGCCTCCTTTTATCACAAATGATGACAGTGATGGTGATTAGAAACACATGATAATACATCTTACATCCAAATTTGGAGCTGGTATTATAATATGTTTTAAGGAACTAACTTAAATATGTCCATATTATTTAATAAAAAACGTATTTAATACAATGTTTGTTACATTGGTAGAATAAAAATTTAAAATTGTTAAAATATTCAAGGTCACATTCTTAAAAATCTTTTAACTCGTTCAGCATAGTTTACCTTTTTTTTTAAATGAAGAAAATATATGATTAAATAATAAAAAAAGAAAATTTCACTTGAATTTACTATCGTGTGCTTCTAAATCAATATCGATCTAGCGAATCAAAATTTGACGTGAAAGGCTTGACTATGTCAATTTATTATGACGACCTCCCTCAAGGGTAAAGATAAAAAAGAAAACGTAAACGTAAGATGTCATACCTCATTTTTCATGTAGTTACTTAAGTCATAACGTCTGAAAATCCCATTTACTATTTCGGACCGCACATGTGTGCGTGAATGGGCCCATCGATTCTTGCGTCTTCAGACAATAAGTTGAAGTGACATATTTCCGTCTATATATGTTACGGCTGATATCTCGTCGTAATACTTCTTGACTTCTCACATTTGCAGCTTTGCGTAATGTTTTGTTGACACAATTTGTTTTTATTTGTCTGTCAATTGGAAACGTAATGCTTACATTTATTGGATATTCGTAAATGTAAGCGAGAGAAGGTTGAAACTGGTGTTAACTTGAAAGGTGGAGAACATATACCATTTGACTGTTTCTTGATGTCAAAAACGTTAACTTGGGATTATTTTTACAATAAATTCAGCCTCTGAATTTAAGTACTTTCATTAATTTGAATAGTAATAATTCTCAAAAAAGGAATGAATTAAGCAAGTTAATCTTAGAGTAATCGAACTAATGAGATTATTTATTCCTACGAATCAAAACATGTAATTGGAAATATAATCCTTAGTGGATTAGTTAAGAAATATGTATAATTATAATACTAACGAATTCTTTGTTGCAATGCATTTTAATGTTATTCCAATGAAATTAAAGTAAATACTAAAATTTAATTATTGGTAATAAATTATCAAATAAGGTTATGTCTTGAACAAAGCTGAGGACGGTGACATTTCTGAACTTATCTGTTAATATTGAAGATTATATACCCTCACAAGACGAAAGGAATATAAATTTGTTTGAAATGCTTTATACTTACCGACACTCATTAGTCACGGATTGAATAAGGAGTAGAATTAGGTAACTCTTCGATTAATTTATTAATAGAAAATATCTATTTTCTATTAATAAATTAATCGCATAATATTCTTGTCCAGCAGATAGAACAAAACCTGAAAGCTATCTAATTAATGTTTAAAATATTAACGTAAAGAAATATTTGAAACTCTAAGTTGTTCGTCATAACAAAACTCCAACAGCCTAAATATATACAGGTAGATAAATATACATCTTTTCGAATATAGGGATATTTCTAAAGTTCAAGTTTAAGATACAATAAATTAGAGAAGTTTCCTTATCTTCTAAGTTTTGGAATGATAAATCATTATAAGATACGAACAAATAGTGTTTAATCTATGAATATAACAAATGATACAAATCGAGGTAAGAAATAGAATGGATGCGTATAACGATTTTTAGGACATTACTTTAAATAATTAAATTTGGATTAATTATTTATTTGAAAGATTCAACCATTTTGAAGATCGACAACAGTAAAAATAATTGTGTTAAGTTTGCTTGAACAGTTGTTAGACTCAATCGACATTACCAAAAGTTTAGGGTTAGAATAGCATTTGAATAAAACGATGATGCAGACGTAAATATGAAAAGCTTATGTAATAAAAATAAGAAATAATTAATAACTTGTCTAAAATGCAATAGTTAATGTCTTGTCTAGACCATTTTTGAAAAAGAATGCATATAACGATTTTTAAGCTATACTTTTAAACGATTAAGTTCTTTGTTTAAGTATGACTTAAATACAGTTAATTTTATTATTTAAAGTTTTAACTAAATAATATAAAAAGTAAATATACAAATATAAATGGATAATTTATTAGTCAAATCGTAGCACTATTTGCCAATATAAATAGAAATGTACGAAGAGTGCTTAAATTATCATTCTATTTAAAACGACTGATTTGTGAAATTCGCGGTGATGGATCCTTAAGGGATAAACTCTGCGAATATCTAATGAATTTATACTTTCGTAGAGTAACTGTTCATACAACATAACGGAGTTGTGTTTGCCATTGACCGTTGAGTCTTCAAGCTACTTAATTAAGAAGTTAATCATTTAAAAGAATAGCTTAATAATTGTTATACTCGTTCTTTTACAAAAATCACCTAGACAAAGCCTGAATGTGCGATTTTGTTACAGAGGATGTTTTAAACTTCCTATGGATAAATCATATGCGAGTAAATTTAATACAAACACAAAAACTTGTAATATTTTTTTTTACAGAGGCTATAAATTAATGTCAATTATGACTACTGCAAAGATCTGATTTCCTAAGTATCCGAAAGTACTTGAGATCGGTTCTCAAGTATGTTGGCGTTGATTATGTTAAAGTAATTGAAATAACTCTCAAAAAAGGCAGGCTATGACAGTGCATAAAATTATTTTGAGGCAGTCTATGACAGTGCATAAAGGTTTTTTCTTGTCCTCCGTGTAACCGCCTGGAGAATTGTTATAAAACTACATCGAATGTTTTTGACTTTGTAAAGAGGATCAATCGCTACTTTTTCTAAATTTTCTCTTTCAAATAGTTTATTTGTTACCTATTACTTTTGACGTACTGACGGATATATTATTATATCATTCTTATATAGTATTCCTTTACTTATGGTACAAAGTGGAAACTGGCATGTCGTTATTAACGAAATAAATAATCGCAAAGTACCAAGATTTATTTTATCCATAATGATAGTAGCACATCGGTCGTGTACAACGATATAGTCCATGCAGTCTACGATTTTACAGGCGATCGTGCAACCGCGCCATGTAGCGTTTACATGGCATGGGATCTTAAGTGTGTTATCATACTTATATATTTTCATCTTGTACAAATATATACCTTATATTTTGATCATTTAAGAAAAATGAAAGTCTGCATGCAAATCCCAGTTACGTACCTATGGTTTGGTACCTATTTTATGATTAACGATTTTTTCAGTTTATGGTGTGACGAAGTAAACAGACATTACAATTCCAGCCATCTATTATTATTTTTCATTAAAAATGTATATTTCTTAATCCTCTGCATTAATTATGGCTTTATTTATTCCACTATTTAAAAGAAGAAAGACAGTCTCAAAATCCTTTTCGTAAAATGGTTTGTAATCAGGGTGTAAAGCGTATTTTAATTTTATTTTCAACTCAAAAATGTTCTACTTGTCATTTTAATTGAATGATTGACGATTATGTTATAAATGACATAAAACTTCAAACCCACAACCAAAAATTAAATTGTTTACTTGATAATATTATTCATTATTACTGGTTGTAAACATTTAGTTAATGAGCTTCTTGGTCTACCAAGAATAGAAGATAAAGAAATTATGCTTCCGAGCCAATGGTTCTTTCATTCTGTTTTTATATTTTGAAAAAAGGATCTATACTTTTTTTAAAATATAAAAAACAGAATGAAAGAATCATTGGCTCGGAAGCATAATTTCTTTATTTGCATGCAGCAATATAAACTATACGATAAATAAAAAACACCTTACAAGCCTGATACGCCTACTTGGAAGGGACACATTGTATCTTGCTTTCTCAGACGTGAAATTAACTTGACACATGTCTCTTTCGACATCCATTTCGGCCAATATTTCGTTGCATTTTTACTTAGCCTGCCACTCTTAAGGTTTCACGCTGTGTTGTTGACAGGACATTTTTATTTACCTGTCAATTATGTCAGTAATATTACGTTTTTTCTTATGACATTTGTATATGTGGTCAAAAACGGGTCAGAAGCGTATCTTCACGTTCAAGAAAAGATGAAGGTTTTGTACATTTTAACTATCTATTTGTTTATCTAACAACTTCTCTTTATGTTATGAGCACCAGCTTGATGTTTATATTTATCAATAAACAGCCGATTTCGATTAAAAAATTAGGTCGATTTAGATTGGTTCAGATATGAAGAAATTCATATATTAATTTTTCCTTAGTTTTTTTATTGGTTTGACAAATATTTCATTTATAACATAAGCAAACAATTTTTCCAAGCTCATCATTATAATTAAGCGGAAAAGTTCGTTGCGATAGCATTAAATCATCTTCGAGTGAAGATTCGTTAAAGGGTAAAGGTACTTTTTCTTTTATATGCTTTTTTTATCATTACTGTTTTAATCAATCTTAAATTGTTTGTCACTACTTATACATATTGACACGGTCATGTGGTTTCGTGAATGCATGTACCTTAACGGATAATATTTTTTACGTTCCCGGCATCTCTTCGCTCTATCTTAGTATCACTGGATTGTTATTGAGAAGCTCTTTTCAGCAATACACGATTTTGTTTTTTTTACAAATATAAGTAATTTTTTAAATTCCAACATCGGATATTATGACCATAATCATTCCCCACTAATGTTTTATACATGCAGTCAATAAATCTTGATGAGAGCTATCGATTGAAATTTAACGGACGTCGTAGATTTTCCGTGTCAAAATTTATACTAAGTGGAAATTACGTAACGCGGCGAAACGATCTGATAATGGCGACGCGTCCCCCTCCGCCGCGCGTGATGTGTCACAGTTCCCACGCAACGTAACGAATTTTTTTATCTCTTAATATTCAGTGGTGTAATCAAATTATGGATGTAGATGATAATTACCCTGTAATTCCAAACTCCATCTCCGATTTTTTATCATCAAGATTTTTTAATTGCTTCTCATTATAGGAGTAAATTTAAAAATACCTAAAAGCAAATTTTATTTCAGGGTCAGGTGATAGATACATTTACGAAAGTTCTAGAAGTGTATAATATAAGAATGTACTTTCTACTAAGTTTTTTTAATATTGTGGGAACCAATCTTGTTCCCTTAGAAATATACATAATTATTAATTCTTATAAATTGTATAAAAAAATCTGCTTACTTTTGAAAATTTATACTTTATTTATATAATTTTATTTCTTAAATAGGTTCCAATCTTTCGTAGGTTGTATTCTATTCTTATTTAAAAGAACTCGTTCATTTATTCTATTAATTAGTGCAACTATAAAATATCTGCTATAATTTTTGAAATTTAAGTAAATGCTATACCTTACTCTTTTTTAAATCTAAGTATTAGATACACAAATAAAATTTTGTAATGAATTTGTTATGTAAATTTCCTATTTATTCATATTGGGTTTGTTTTGACAAAGGAAACGCAACAAATATATTAATAAATATTTAATAGGCCGTGTTATTAAGTATTTCAATGTTTGTGTCTGGAGAACTATCATCGTCCAAGTTTCTAACCTTTCAATAATTATATATATTTACTGATTAAAATTAATAACTTTTATTTCAACTTCCCATTATCTTTGAAGGGATAGGCATAGTCCACATGGAGACGTATTCATTAAAAATGATTTATTACTTTGTTAATATATGTAATTGTTAGTTTTGAATATTTGTTTTATAAGAATGTATCGTCTGTGTTTATTTTAAGGCCATGACATATATACACTGATCTATTTGGTTTTCATTAAAGTATTTAAATAAATATGTGGATAAAGGTCCATGTAACTATTTAAATACGCCACGACCTGACTAGTCAGTCTAAGAAATATGATGGAATATCATTCTTTCTATCATTATTTACCTTCATCGTCGTAGTTATTTTATTTTTTTGCTCTTTTACTTCTGCCATACGGACATACATTTTTTTTATATTCCAAATGTTTTTCCATACGTTCCAAACCTCTCATCACTTCTCACTATCTTTTCCTAATCGCGCTTTCGCTAAGATCACAATTTCTTCCAATATAATTTTTTTTATTTTCTCGTCAACTCTATCCTGCTTTCTTTATTGATTCCTATTTTTATAATTAATTTATTGATTTGCTATGTATATTTTTAAATTTTTTTTTACATTCAGGCTTTTTTGGACATCGCTTTACGTTGCTTTTTTTTTAATTCTACCATATACTTTTAACGCTAATCTCAAGTTGATCGCAATAAATTTACTTTTATTTTTATTAAGACTTTTCTTCGTACTCTTTCGTTTTCTAATATTTTTATAAGATGTGTTTTTCATTATATTAGTGATATTTACTCCCAATTTGACATAATTATTTTCGTTATACTTATTAAAATAAACCTTCTCAATATTTTAGTTATCGATCCATTTTATTTTATTTATTATTTATTTAAAAATTTAAATTACGGCGCAATATGCCTATCTTCTTACATCAGGGTAAAAATTGCCCATAATTTTAAGAAACTCCTACCCGTGCGTGTGTGTGAGCATGCGTGCGTGCGAGCGAGCATGCGTGCGTGCGTGCGAGCGTGCGTACGTGCGTGTGTGTGCGTACGTGCATGCACGCTTGCGGACGTATGCATTTCGCGGACTTATTGTCATATGAGCAACATCTTCCAATGAATCACATCATTCAGTTCACAGCCATTAATATTCATTTATAATCAAAACTATCAAGTGTCAGTTACTAGAAAAAATCAGACCTGAAAATCTTTAAAGAATTCAAATGCGTCCAAACACGTAGAAATGTGAAAGATACTTTATCCCAACTTCAAATAATACTATATCATTTGTAGGTACATATAATTTTGAGTAATTAAAAATAAATCGTCTTTCAGTTTTGCCTACCGACAATATCTTACGTCCGTAATATATCCTTTTACATATAATTTCATAAAGTTTATTCGGAATTGTTAGGTTGTAGGAAATAACTTTTTTATGTAATAAGTATGTAAATAAATGTTTGCAAATTTAAATTTAATTGTAATCAAACTCAAGGTTACAAGTGCCGAACTTTATTAGAAAATAGACAGAAATGTCGATTATAAGCTGGTTCATTGGATTTTAATAAAACAATTTTTTCTACACGCAGAGAAAAAATAAATCTTCGAAAGTGAAAATCCCTAAAAGATACTTGTCCAAGCAAATGCTCACTTTGTAACAATAAAATGAAAATATTATCTGTAGGATTTCCTTATAATCTGAGAGCTTCCGTGTTTAAATATTTGACTGGAAGCCGGGAACTTTCAGGTGGAAAGCGCTTCGCTTGTTTGCAGGCCCCAAACTTTGTTATGAAAATGTTTTTGCAGAAGTATAAATGTTCGAAGCGGATTGGCCGGAAGTAGGCAAATTCAGGGTGCGGGGTTTCAAGATAATGACGAGATTTCCTGTTTGTTATCAATTTTTGAGACCAGGATTTCGCTTTACCCTTATCTACGAAAAGTTGTTTTGTTAAATTTGAAACTTTCCGGCTTTGAATACGCTACTCGTAAAATAATTTTTGTATACTTAGCTAAAAATGAATAAACAAATATTATACAATTTCAGATGTTATTTAAGTGTAACAAAGTTGGGATACTTTTGTAATTCATACCGGTACCAAATGATATGACTATATTTCTGAAATTATTGGACTTAGTTAAGTACAGGTCCTAAGTAAATACAGGTATAGTCTTTTACTTATTTTCCATAACGGTAATAGTTCTTATTTCAGACACGGCATGATTTATCTCATCATGTTCCAATATCATATTCTGAAAACTGTCAATTTTTTTAAATTCTAATATCGTTTGTAACATTGTAGCAAAATTTGTTTTTCTTTCAAGCTGCGAAAATTTAGAATTAGCTACGTACTCAATTCTTGATTCCTGTTATTCTTTACATTTATCCAGCCTAACCTCTTCCGTGTCAAATTATGTGGTAAACTGTGATGTATTTTATTTTGTAATGAAATTACTTTTAATCTCCTATGCATCATATTTTTATGATCTTTTGTAAATATTGGTATAAATATTTACATTCAATTTAGATAAATTAAATAAAATAAACGATGTAAAGTACTCATATAATTTATATGGAGATCTATAGCAAAGCCACCTTGACTAGTTTAAGTTCTGCTTTGTGAGTAATTGATTACAACAGGTTTTTATGCGCGTTTTAAAACGATATTTATAAAAATATAACGTCTTAATCATAACTTCTAATTCTAACTAGTCTCATAAATTTTTGGGTTTGTTTTTAAATTTATTTATGTCGCTTTCATGCCTTTAATATTCAGCCAATATCTGTAAAAGTTGTTTTGTTCGTAATTTAAAATATCACCTTTAGGGATAAAAGCGTGGACATAAATAACTTCGTGAACATAAAATAAGTTCGTGAATATAAATTAGTTCGTGAACATAAATAAGTTCGTAAACATAAATAAGTTCGTGAACATAATTAAGAGCGAGGTAGTAAATTTTAGATTTTATGAGTTATATTTTATAGATTATATTTTTTTATAATTAACCGGAGTAGAAATACCAGTGCTAGCCTGCCCTTATAGAAATCATCATTTACGAATAACTATCGCACAAAAAATATTCAGGTTAGTATAAAGATTGTTGACCCATACTCCTGGTTCACTGGCTTCTTACTAATTGAAAGCAATTGACTGAAATGGATACTATTGCCGTCTCTGGAAGGAGGTGAACTATTTACATTCAGATCGTCTCGTTGTTGTTCAGTATATCAACTAATATTTTAACAAATACAAATACCCGTATACACACACTTTTTATAAGTACGGAATGGATTTTGAAGGGCGTTTACATTGAAATTTAACCTCATAAATTTCCTAGTAAAAGGTTTATACTTCCCATATAATGTCAAATGTTAATGAAACTCGGGTTATTAATATTTTATAACAATATTTAAGAAACTTTCATGTTCGTAGCATACAGTAGAATGAAAATGGATATTATTGAAGAAGTTCCGGAGGATAATTTTTATTTCAAATTAAATTGTTAACATAAAATTTTCTTCAATATATTATTTTGTAATTCAACTGTATTCGACCTACCTAACAGATAGATAGCTTGTCATTAGCTGTAACACATCACCCTTTAGCCTAATTATTTATGAAATTCTTTAAAGTAAGATTGAGATCAGCATAACATATAAACTAAGCGTAACATATAAAAAAAACATGAAGTTACTTTGTTATTTTTCCCCATTACTGCATAGCTGTGCGGTGAATGTTTGAAATGTTTCATATGAATGTCCTATTTGATCCTAAAAGTGAAATCATGTGATTACAGGTACAATAAGTATGCTTACCGTAAATAATATGAAATAATATTCAGAGACACCATCGTTTGACAACAATTATTATTCCTTAGATTTTTGAGTCAAATAAGGTAGGTATAGCATCTCTCGCTGCGGGCACGTTCCATTTAAACTTTTATCAAATAAAAGAAAACCAAATCGTAAAAAAAATAAAATCAGAATGCGATCAAAAAAGTCTCGAAACTTGCCCAATTGAAGTACCGGGAATTCAGAGAATATATTTTTACAAATACGGAATATGTAATGCAACGTGCGATTCACTTAAATATGCTTATTAATGAATAAAGGTGGAGATAGCATTTTTCGCGACGAACGCCTATTTTTGGGTCTTTGTTTCTCAGCTGTGACGTAGAATGGACGTACGTTTTGTCACGCGCCGTACCAACGTTTTTATATTAAAACAGTTACATGTTTTTCATTTAGGTTGATTTTTTTACATGTAACGATGGCATGCTTTCAAAATAGTTTAAGGTTGCTGTACTAAATGAATAAACTAGGAATACAAAATTTAAATTAATGTACTTAAATTATTACCTGCTAGTAATAAATATTATAAATACCCAATTTATGAATTAATTATGATTACATATTAATAACAAATTATATCTATACTTCGTAGGTATTAATTATGAAGATTGTTTATTTTTTTTTTGGTTGAAAATTATAATTGCGGGCACCTATGTCAGTTTTGTTGGACGATTGGTATTCAGTAACGCTTCATCGATCGTAAAGAAATATTGCTTTGTTCTCTTTACTTACTTTAGATGAAAATATGTACATTTGTAGTTATAGTCTATTAATATTAATATAAAACACGCTGTTTATTATTCTTATGGAATAACAACTTTGGCTGCAAATTTTAGTCCACAATTAAAATGAAAATAATTTTAACTTTCATACAAGTATTTTTATTTATATCCAAAAGTCTTCCATGTTGCTAAATTTAAACTATGTAGATAAAATTGCTAGAAAAATTAAAATGAGCTATTCTACCAAATTAGTGACGATTTTACTTACATTTGCTTAAATATAAGTTGTAAGTATTCGATGTATTACGTGCAAATCACTTCAACTTGATTTAACAGGTCTGTATATAAAATTAATCGAATAAAACCCAGGATATGGATAGATTCAGCAAATGGGTAAAGTAGAAACCACTGACATGTTACTGAATTTAGTTTCATAGAAAGTCCAATTGATTTTGTAGTCGTGTATATTTCATTTACCTGATTCGCAGGATTTTGTTGGCACAAATGAAATCACCTAGATATACTTTTCTTCATTTAGACTTCAGAAAGTGGCTTCTCTAACCTATTTTGCAACAATGGCCGCAAGATAAGTGAAAAGAAATTACATTACACCATGTTATTTCAGGATCTCTACATGGACCCGTAATAGTGTTCCGTATCGCCGTGCTAAATGCATTCGAACAAAACGTGACTCGCGATCTGCGTCTCACGTTTGTTCTAAACAAAATTCGCTCGGAAGACGCTATATCTGGTTAAGAACTAAGAAATGCAGTGGTCGCTATTAAACCAGGTATCAGCTAATTGCTCATTAACAAACCGACGAGATTTGTTGAAAAATATTTTTATTATGGAAGAAGAAAACGTGCTTTCGGAAGTACTTTTCTTACTTTTCCTAATCGATTTCGTTCCGGTAAGACATTGACTGTATGAAATCATTAGTTTTGGCCACAGGACTGAGATAATGGTAATCACATGTTTAAATGATAATTCAATTTATGTTTATATTTTCTTCTCGCTTGACAGAATTGGTAAATTCTCTGATGAATATTGGAAATCGGCCAAATTGTTTCTCATTATTTCCAGCCGGCAGAACTAGTAAAGGGTTTAGATTTTAAGTAACACGTTTTTGGTCTTGCAGTCTTAGCTTTACTCTATTTATCTTTTTCCAATACCGCTATACGTTACGGTTAAAAATTGATAATGAACAAATTAATGGTCAAAAACAAAATCGCAATAGTAGGAGTATTGCGATTTTGTTTTTGTCCGATAATTTCTTCATTATCAATTTTTAACCGTTTACCCTCGTACAATATTTTTATTAGTTAATGAGCCTACAAAATTTCTTGATCTTTTAAAATTATGATATGCGAAGAATCTGAATTATGGATATTTTTTAACATAAATGAAACTCAATAATAAGAAATGTGAGTAAGGCCATGTTTCTGTATCATGACTTTCATATTATATTCACAAAATATTATTCCAAACGTAGTTAGAACTACTTGTTTTCACAAAACAAACAACATTACTGTGACTAAGTTATGATGACTATACACCTTCTTACGTTTATATATCGTGGTGCCGGATCAATATGAAGCCACGGGCAAGGCGTTGGAGGACTTTTGCAAGATAAATGATGTCGACTATGTTCGCGCAATTGCCTCGGGGAGTTTACGGGATAACTTGGCTCGAAAATTGGGACTGACCTCCTAATTTTATTATTTTCGTTTATTCAGGGCGAGTTTGCAGACGGTTTTTTTCATATACAAAAAAATAATTAAGCGGTGGGTCACCGTTGATTGTTTGCAAAGTAAACAATTTTAAATTAAAAATAAATAAACGTTTGTTTATGTTAGCGAGTAATTCATTTTATGAACTCATTATAAAGATATAAAAAACATTGGTTATGTGATGATATATAAGTATCTAATGGTCTTGAATCATGTTTATATTAAATGAAAACAGGTATTCTCTTGAACTTCATGTGTGTTAAACATTTATATTAGCGAGTAATTCTGCAATAAACCTAAAATAAATATACACGTAACAAACATTGCTTGTGCGATTGCCCATAAATGTACTGGGATTATGAATCAATGGCTATATTAAATAAAGATGGGTATTTTATTGGATATAAGTTATGTTAAATATTTAAATATATTGAATTTAAACCAAAATTTCTGTGGAAATGTATGTAATTTTATTGCCAAACTCATATGGTCAAGACTCATAGACTAATTTAGTTTATACCTGGGAGAAATATTGAAGTACGGTAAAGTTATACTTAAATAATAGTTGTAAAAGAAAATGAAGGATATATTTGGGACAGATACCGCGGTTGTCAATAAGTATTATTTAAAGCAGAAATAGCTTCAATGAGTTGTTCTATTTGTGGATACCTATATGCATAGGTGATTGACTGTGATTTATTAAATTAAAGATGTGGTTAAAAATTTATGTTTAATATAGATTAGTTTTAAATAGAATATGTTTTTGTTTACCGGATAATTGCTTTCCTATCTGAATGGAAAATTGCTTTACTATCTGGTTTATTTTTTTCACTAAATATGCAAGTTATGATTTGCATTTTATTGTACTCTTAATTTTTTCACTGCCACGTATTAAATCAGATGTAACAATACATTATACGTATTATTTACATTATACGTTTTTTATTATGTATGAAAAATTTATCTTCAATGAGATCTTCATTAAATTAATGACGAAACCAAGATTAATCAGAATAAAAAGCAGTGAGATGTAATTAGACCTGTGTTTACTTTTCTTCCATTTCTTCTCACTTTTTTACTATCAGCATCTAATTTCTCTCGACCAGGTTTTTCACCTTAATAAGAGTAAGTAATTTTTATATACCTTGACCCTATGTTTCTCACGTACTTATCGCTCAATGTTTTCAAAAATACCTTTATCGTTAATGTATTTTTATTAAATCTATTATATTTATTTTATTTACAAAATGATCTATATCATAATACACCGTTTATTAGATTTGTCACAAATGTATCCTATACTTATTCGCATCACTGTCCGTGGAGTCACGGACGCATCAACCAGCCTTATAGCTTCCGCATCTGAGCTCGGAGCGCGTGCGACAACGTTTCGCCGGCAACATCACCGCGTCTAATGGGCAATAAACTGTCAGTCGGGCGATGCTGACTTATCACCGCTGCCGCAATGGATAAGTAATTTACGCGCGTATTAGCTGGCGATATCCGCGCCGCGCCTTATTGCGCGCCCGCTGTTTATGGGCGGTGTGTTTGGCGCTAACAATCCCTCCTTTGGATCGAATGAGATCCCGGGCACGTATCGATTCAGTGAATGGGTAAAGTAGAGGCTTCGAACAAAATGAACGTTTTGTGTGAAGTTCTATTTATTGGATGTCTTGCCTTGCTATACTGTCATACGTACTTTAGTAAAGGTAGTTAGGTAAAAAATCCTTTTTATATTGAAACTTATAAATTATCGAAGGATCTCCTCGATAATGTGTAATCGTTAAAGTATATCCATGTCGGTGTAAATATCATTCAAAATATTTTATAAATGCGACTACTAACATAATTTTCAATTTTGTTTCGTAAAACGTTCAGCTGATTTTGCGTAATCTTATCTGGTTTCATTACATTCAAATTAGCAAGTAAATTTGGGCAGTTGCTAAGTGTTATAAAGATGCTTTCCAATCGAATTAAGAGTTTTGACATATGACAATTCAACATTTGTATTTAATACGTGCTTTGCCGGAATTTGCTTTGCCTATGTAAAAATCTCTGCATGTGTTTTTGTAACTTAAATTATTTCAAATAGCGGTGGTTCTAATAATTGAATCGTTAAACTATATCGTTTAAAGGCTAAGCCGATTTACATGAGTTTATGAAAACATAGAATTAGTAAATTAAACTTGATATCATGTAATTTCTTATTTATAATCATCACGTTATCGAACATACAAATGTTTCGTTTTAATATTTATACGTAAGGCGTAATATGAATTAATGTAATAGGGCAAAATGATACAGGTTACATGTTTTTTATGTGATGAATTTCAAACATTATATTCGTGACTATAAAATGAACTCATGCATTTATTTAAGTACAATTTTAGTCCTATATTGCGAATATCAACAATATAAATATAAATGTACATGATTTCCATTAAAATTAATGTTTGTAATAACAGTAGTAAAGAAAATTGCTTTCCTATCTGGCTTACATTTTTCACTAAATATGCAAGTTATGATTTGCATTTTATTGAACTCTTAATTTTTTTCCATTGACACGTATTAAATCAGATGTAACAATACATTATACGTATTATTTACATTATACGTTTTTTTATTATATATGAAAAATTTATTATTATATATGAAAATAAGTTATTCAAATAAATAACCTTGACATCACCTAATACGTATAATCAAATATCACTTCATAAATATTCGGTGTAATAACAGCCTTACAGTCGAGTAAGGCCTAAAGCGTTGACGCACTAATGACGCTAAGCGAACGCGCCGCCCGCGTCGTCGCTACTTCCTAGGCGCGCGTCGTTTATATCTCATTTGCCGAATTTTAATACATTCAATGAGCGACTTGTAGTTTGAACTGATTTGTCTACGTCAGTTTCCGGCCACTGATTAATACGACGAGATTGTGCCTGCACGAATTTGGTTACTGTTTGTGGGGGCGTCGGGAAATTGTCTACTATACGCGTGTTTATTAAGATTCTATTTTCTTATAGGTATTTAGCTGTAGGTGTGTTCTAATGTATTTTGGCACAAGATATTTACTTAATTGAATTTGAAGCCACTTTCAATTTTAAAAGTAAATAACTGGAATCAGCAACTTGTGTATTTGTTCTAAATTTGTACTTTAATGTTTATGCTTCAAGAAATAATACTCACTTCTTTTTCTAAAATTTTATTGTTTACATAAATTATTTTTGATGTTTCTTTAAGTGATTTAAAGAAGTGTATATTTCAAACATGTTTTTTTATGTCTATAAATAGGATGAAAGCAAGTCAAGGAAAATTGCGATATGCATTAGCCGTTAAATTATTTTTCATCCATAATATCGATTTAACATGGACATATTTGTAGCATTCATTCTGTTAATTTATCAAATACTATAAATTAAATTATATTTTTGTTATGCCAATAATAACAACCTGTATAAAAAATTAATTAATGCGTTGAAATAATTCATAATTATGTTTTGATGTATAATAATATTAAGGGGGAATAATAAAGTAGTAGATTTACAACTTCAAGTGTACTTATATTAGTTTTATCAAATTTTAAACTAGCCTTCGCATATTATTTTACTTTTCATGGCGTTTTAAATGTTTATTATAAATTGTAATTTTTCAACATTATTTCCATTTATTTTTATTTATTATACGAAAAGCGAATTTCATTTTACTTAGTTTTTCGTCGCTATACATTTTGATTGACTAAACAAATCGGTCCGTTAGTTTGCCATATATGTTATTTCGAGTTTCAGGAAAAATTTAACACTGACCGGCGAAGTTCGTTTACGTCTTTCCGTTTATAACATTTCTTGTAATCTTGTCGATTTGGTAGTACATTATACCAAATGCACAAAACAAACAAATTTAAAAATACGTTTTTTTAAATAATTTAAACTATTACTGAGTATTATATAAAGAAAGAGTGAAATAATTCTTCCATTCTTCAAACTCTACTAAGGAAGAGTTAAAAAATAAGTTAAAAAAATTTTCAAAAATAATAATTATCTACCAAAAAATTGGTGCCACGAAGTTTCCTCACTCTTTTTTCACAACTTTCCATTCTTTCCCTACTATGTTGTTATTAAACACCTAAATTGTATTTTTTAAAGATACTCTGAAAACTTAAGCAGCTCTTTATCTAAAGATGTTAACTAACGGTTAATTGGACTCAAAATGAGCTTATTGTTTGTTCCTTGAATGATGTGACGCATTTTTAGAAGAGCTTTTCTTTCCTTTAAATGTAAGTTACAAATATTCTCCGGTCCTCATAGTGTTTAAAATTTTAAACGATCAAAAAGCCTTTTTATGAATAACATACGTATAATAGTGTTCATGTTTAATTTCTAAATTAAATAACTAACATAATTTTATACGTGTGCATAAATAAAAAAAAGAAGAAGATTAAGTAAAAATTACTTTATAATTATACGAATTAGAATATTTTTTACTTTTATTGTTACAAAGATTTTGTATTATGAAAGATTTCAAAAGTGACTTTATATAGTTACTAACACATCATAGTAACATATATAAACGGTGTTACGTTATAAAAGGATAAAACATCGCCAAATAGGTACAACAGATGTGGAGCAAATTCAATATGTACTTAACTACAGCGGCTTTTCTCGCTCAAAAGCGGTTCATAGATTCCAATACCGCACGAACACTCGATCAATGGCAGCGAGGCGGAACATCGGAGAGCTGTTTTCAAAAGAAACAGGCGACAATACCGCGACCGTGCGCTATCTTAGCGGAGGCAAATATTATATGCGGCACTACCGTCGCGCTGTTTGCTCGGTGATAAAGCGAGCGGGCAAACAGTCCAAATTTTCCACTGGTTATACAGAGACGCGTGTGGCCGTCTTCGCTTAACGTGGGCTCCTTGGCAATTGTGTTTCTGGAGTAGTACACGTTCCGGCCTGGTAGTGATGTAACTATGCAAACAAAAAACTGCGGGGAAATAACCATATGTTGTGTGATGGAGTAATACGTACAACCGGTAGGATGAATTCAATAGTAAAAATTAAAAAAAAATGTTTTTATGTTGTTATTTCATTTGCATTAATATTTTTAATAATTAAAACAATTTAAGTTAATTTTCCTTGAAACTAAATACGTTTTAGTTTATCGACGCGTTGAAAGTACTTCATTCTGTCATTCATAAAGTATCATATAGAAGTTTCATGTCTTATATATTCATGAAATATATAAGATGAAATTAGAAAGTAAACATAGAAAGTAAAAGATCTTATACGTCAGTGTTAATTGTTTGAGCGAAGACCATGTGAGTAAGAGATACTATTATTACGGAGAAATTTTATATCGGTGTCCAAAAGGAAATTATGTACTTGATGCGTTTCGATCAATTAAATTCAAGGTGTCCATCTAGTACTGAATGCATGAACTAAAGTTTGCAAATGATATCATTAAAAGTTTGCCTATGTTATATATGCATGGGAGACAGGTTAATTTAAAAATATCACTATTTCATAATATTTTAGACAATTCAGACTGTTACATTTTGCTTTTAAATTTATAACCTCACCCATTCGTGTTTTATCTGGAAAAACTTACTTTATATATATAAATTCAAAAGTCTCAAAAATTACAGAAAAAAAAATTACAGAAATTAATTTTATAAAATTTTATCAATTGGCGTGGTTTTCACCATTTTGTAAAATGAATCTCGTCCATTGATCGTGTATATTATTTATGACTTTTTACTTGAAGATAATGAGCTATGAATAAAATACCATCAATAAACAAAAAACTCATATATGCGTAAATGGCACCGCACTAGTCTCTGCTAAATAAATACTTTTATTTGTAAATCAAATAATCTTTCCAAACAAATAAATTAATATGGGTCAGGACTGTCGTTTTGTACTAAACTAAAAGACAGTAAATGAAATATTTAATGCTTTTGAAGAACGAATTGAAAATTTGACCAACAAATAAATAGATAACTGTCGTAAAGAAGACAAAGTAAACATCGTAGCATGAATTTCTCAAATTATTTGACTTTCTTAAATTATGAAAATAATTTATTAAAATTATTTCTTATCTGTAATTACTTTAAGTAATACAACAAATTGTTGAAGATGGAAAAAAAACTAATAGAATGGAGAAGTGAAAAAATTTTATAAATGAGTAAGAAGACGTTAAAAATTTTATATTTGGCTGCAATTTTTCAGCAGTAAAAGTAATTGTAAAATTATTTCTTTATTAGAATGTTTCTTTTTTTTGGAGGAAAAGAAACTTCAAACTGCGTTTGTCGCCGATAGAACTAGATTAGATTGTTTAGCAATATCTAGATATTCAAATGATCGATTTCGATGGTCAAAATTAATTTTTCACTATCGCTAAATTGTATGTATTCTCAATAATCTAACCCAATTTTATCGATAACAAACACGGTTTAAATAAAACTTACTTATTCATCTTCAATGCAAGGGAAAAGCACATCTTTTATATTTATTTACATGAAACAAAGGAATATTTAAATACGATAATATTCAACTTGATTGCATAATAAAACGTTGACGGAGCTAACAAAGTTGTGAATGTTGAACTTAAACTCGGAGTATTTATTTATTTTCATTTAAACACAATTTGCTTATATGTAAAAACAAATATTTAATTTTAACAAAGAGATATTTACGATGTAACTATTTGCCCTTGAGCCCAAGCAGTCCAGTGGACTTTAATGCTATAAATATTTATGGAAATACATCCTTGCAGTAAGGTTATTTCTACTATGTATTTATCAACTGAATATTTATAAATATTCATTAACTGATCACTCATCCGAAAATAATTTCAAATTTATTCAGTATTTCCATCCATCCGTTTTAAATTTAAAATTTTGGTGAAAATGAAGAAAATATTATTTTAAAAACTTGTGAAAAGTGTAGTTGTTTCTAATATAATATAAAAGTACGTGTTGCGTAGGTATGGCTAAATTTAAAGTGCTAGAGGAGGTGTAAATATTTTGAACCCTAATAGCTGGAACCTAAAAGGCAAAGTATAAACAATTCGTATTCCAATTGACGCAATATTATAAATAATCCCAGATACTGAAATGAACAATTTTATATCAAAAAAGTCAAATTCTACCTAGATCTCGATTGCTTCAAATTTTCTTTTGTTGCAAAAAGGTTCAATTTCAATTATAACATTTTGACGATTTCACTTTGTTTTTTTAGGTCTATCTAGCCTAATAAATGAGGAGTGTTTTTTCAAAATTTTTTTTCAGAATCTACACACAAAATATGAATCTGCTTAATAAACAATAACGCTGAATTCAAATTTGTTTAACATATAATGGCGTACCTGCATCACTATATCTTTAAAACAGATTTATGAAAATAACAATGGAATAAATTAAAATTATAATGAACTTTGGTTATTTCATGTTATTAAATGATGTATCACATAGATGTGATGGAATATAATTAGTATATGTTTGACATGGAATGAAATTGAAGTCCGTAAATGAGGCACAAAGTCAAACCTGGTCTAAGTCGAAAGACTTAATGAACAATTAAAACCGGTGAACAGCCATGAGAGACCCTCAGTTACATATTTTTGGTCACCAAACACAAGAACATTTTTTAAAGGTGAATACGGTATCATCGTTATTACAAATATAAAAAATACAGATTTATACCGATATAAGGAAATTGGCTTTACATTGTAATAAATCTAGACTAGTAATTCAAAATTTCCTTTAATTCACCGAACAAGAAAATATTGAAATGAAAAGGATAGAAATTCACATACAAGCATTCGAACCCCGGCCCAAGACTATAAAATTCACTACAAAATATATTTCGGTTAACACCATCGTGGTGTAGGACAGCGCAATACACATTTTCCCCTTTAATCAAGGACGACATATTATTACAAACAAACTACTAGATAATTTATGGCGTAATCGAAGGATTAATGGTTAGTTTTCATGCGAGAATTATTACACGTGTTAACCATATTGAAATATCAAGCGTTAATATAAACAAATGCTTGAAATATATTTTATGTAACACGTAAAACAGATACGCCATCTCGTGTATAAATGTTTGTGTATATTTGTTTGGAAACCATAAATTCATAACAGAATGCAAATTTTTGTAAGCTTTAACGGCAAGGCCATTTTCGCTCCCAAGTCGATGGAAACGTGTTACTGCGCGGATTAACTGTTAAATTGAAAGGGATTTTAAGATGGCGTATATTTTACCAGCGTCGTGTCAAAATACGTAATTTATGTAAAAAAATTCCTTCATGATAAATTTGAAAGCGAGTAACACAGTATTTACAAATTAAAAGATATTTTGTATTTTATTTATATATCTTTAATATTCACAAATATATATATATATATATATATATATATATATATATATATATATATATATACATCATCATCATCATCATCATATATATTAATACGCTAAGGTTAAGATGTTACTCTCCCTTTTTAGAAAAAACCTCACAACTAATCCACATAAATTATATATCATTTTATAGATAATTGCTTGCTCTACCGGTATCCACAACTAAAAAATGTATTATTGCTATCGTTTTTGCAAATTAATTAATTATTACAATTATATACACAAAACAGCAATGCTGCCATCTAACGGCTCAACGTCAATATGATTGACGGTCGGTAAAATTTTTGTTTAATTTCAAATCCACTCACGTATAAATAAAGTGGCGCTTTAGCTCAATGCTTTTGATACTTGCGCCTCTATATGTCAATTTTAGTAAAATATTTGTTTGATCTGTCATCTGAGCTTCATAATGGAATAAAAAGTGCAAAATTACAGTGTGCAAAATTAGAAATGAATTGAATACCTGCAATCAATTTTGATTTATTAAATTGACTCTAAACACTCTGTTGTAACTAATATGACAGCTGTGATTTCATTTTCTCATGTGTAAATATTTATAATCTACCACGCAAATTGATATAATGTGAAGACTTCACACGGGTCACGCTAGTATATATATATATGTATATATATATATATATATATATATATATATATATATATAACAAATTTATTGTTATAAGGATAGTTCACTCGAGTCGATTAAAATACTACCAACACCTGAAAAAATATAACGAATTTACATACAAAAAGTGAAAAATATGATAAGAACTAGTACACTACATGACTTTGTTTATTCACGGAAAAAGTGTAAAATAAATTGCAAAAATATAAGGACTCGTCTCTTTCTCTCTTTAAATGTTTTTATCAAATTAATTATAAATGAAAGGGTCATATTTTGCTTACTCTATCTAACTTACAGAAGTATTTTTTAGCGTTTTAGGCATACTTACAAGTGTACCAAATTTTAAAACATTAGTATCTCATTTTCTTTCCCAAACCAATGGCTTCCCGAGGGTTCATATTTACTTCAAAATGTGGGTCTCGCATAATGTAAAATGAATCATTCCACAAAGCCGACTTTTATTACAAAAAGGACTACTTTAAAATACAATTTAATATTTGTGAACATATATTAAAAAAAATGAATAAAGTTGTTTTTGTCCCCTATCTCATAACTCAAAACTCTTAACAATTAGAAATTAAAGGCTTTGTGTATAATATCTGCAATTGGACTACTGATTTCCATAACTTTATTAATTCTCACCGCCAAATGATCTTCGAGAAAAATGACTTTGATAGACATATAACACGTAGACGGACCCATTTTCCTAATTTGGTTTAAAACATAAAGAGTTTAGAGCCTATATTAAATGTTACTCAAAACTGGAAACCTAATCGTTTTTCTCCACATCTATCTCTGAATAAAATATTTGGCCTCACTACTATATCGCAATACATAAATTATACATTGAGAAAAAAAAATGTTCCTCATTGGCCATATTAATAAAAGAGACGCGCGTTTCGGCTGTTACAAACAGAAGCTATTAAAAACTACAAAGAAATTCCGGCTCGTTATTTATATTTGTCGCGATCTAACAAGATACCAGGCTCTTGTTCGTCTCGGCTCTGAAACATAACATGGTGACTCGCTATTTTAACGGGAGATCGTTTGCGTTTCGCTGCTATTCAAGCGCCGTCAGTGAATGTGCACGATTTTCTCACAATGAGAATAAATTATGAGAAATTACGTCGTCTTCTTAAGGATGTTTTGGTTGATTTTTTTCCTTAATCTCGATTGATGAAATTCTTGTCTAGAGGTCGAATGGTCGACTCAACTTGTCGAAGCGCAGCAGGATTTTTTAAATCCTACATAATTATTCGATTTTTATCTTTTAGCAAATTTATTTCTTCCTCTTGAACAATTTTATTCTACAAGTCAAAAAAAACGTTTCATCCTCGATATAAATAAAATCAAAACGATGGCACAATCCAGACGTAAACTGTAGTCTTCAGAAATGTTATCAAGGACGTGATGCTGAATAAAGCGAACTTGTGTTTCACATGCCATGAAAAAAATACTTTAGGAACAACGAATGATGTCTCATAAATTCTGAATGGCCGTCAATGTAACCACAAGATATTGATAAATTCTTAAAACACCAATAGATGTAATGTGTCAGGAATAATGCTAACTGAATTGTAAGACTGACGGGAAAGAGGTATGAAATCCCAATTTCGTAATTATATGAAGTTTTTTAAAAATTAATTTTCAGTCTCACAACATATTTATTTGGCTTCTTTTGATGATTAGATGGTATATATATTGTTGACACAAATCAAGAGAAATAATTTTTTGCATTTAAGCAATATTTCTTTAGATTTTTTGCATTTAAGCAATATTTCTTTAGATTAGCAGATTTGCGAAATTCTTTTAGTTAGGCATATTCTAGTTGTTTATTTGTTTGTTTTGTAAAGACTGCCTTAAGGGATGTAAGCCTCCTCCGATGCTTTCCAATGTCTTCTTAGTCTTGCTAACCCGAGCCACATTTTCACCTATTTTCATTACGTCATCGTTTCTTCGTTTTTACGATCTTCCTCGTCTTCGTTTTTTATCGATAGGAACCAATCTGTTGCAATTAGTGATCATCTTTCTTTTTAGGTATGTGACCTATCCATTTCCAGTTTAACTGCAATCTGAGTTTTTATTATGTATTTTGCTTTTGTGTTTTTCCTAATCAACGTAGTATTAATTTGATCTTTTATATTGACATTCATGTAGCTTCTTTCTATCTTTTTTCGGCATGACCTTATTTTGCTGATACTTTATGATCGTACATTAAATTCAAGGCGAGATAATATTTAGTGTTATTCGGAGGGTGGTAGTCTGCTGTCCCCGCGGTCACCAGCCGCTTTGGGGAAGATGTTTTACTATTTTTAATTACGTCCATTGTGTTGTGCCACACGGCTATAAAGTTTATGAAATATTAGAGCACTGGCGTTATATATATATATATATATATATATATATATATATATATATATATAATAATTCAATTAAGATTCTGTTTATTTTTAAGACAGATAATTTTGTGATGAAGGTAGCGATGATTTTTTATTGTCGACTGGTCTTCGCATTTATCTTAAAACCTCGCTCTCAGATTTCGTTACATATATATGGTAATAATTTGCTATATCGATTGTGTTACATATATATGGTCATAATTTGCTATATATTATTTTCCGGTCTTCATAGTTTTTCTCCTCTTCTTTCATACCAAAAAATGTTATATTCCTACGTCTTATGTGTACTTCTATTACCAAGACTCTCTTATCTAACTCGAAACTACTTTCTTTTATTTTGTTAATTTCTCCGTATATATATATATATATATATATATATATATATATATATATATATATATATATATATAATTAAATTTTTAATCAACATTTTTATTTATATTTTTTCATTATATTTTTAGCGTTCTCAATGACTCTCAAAGTGTTTTTGATACCTGTTTTAAGTTCTCTAAAAATCAGCTCTAAGCATAGTGGTTCCCTCTTTAGACACACTTATGAATCACTGTAGTTGGTATGTTCGATCAAAATTTATGAATTAAGTTTCATTAAATATCGAAATTTATGTAACAAACGAGTTTTTATTTTTAAAAACATGACTTGGAACTATTTTAAACTGTCGCTAAAATTTTATTTACTGTCGATCCAAAAATAAATTTAGTTATTTATATTTTTGGAGGTATGGAGATACCTCAAAGGAAAAAATAATGCTTTTCATATTATCACTTATCATCCGTCCGTCGCGCTATCTATTGGAGTCGTTTTTCTCAGAAACACTGATGTTAAAACTTGAAGTTTGTGAGAGTGAAAATTATACTAAATCGCATATACATAGATAACACTCAAAAATATTTTAATTGAGATTTTAGAGGGGCTAAATGACGTATACAATTTTTTTTTAAATTTAATATATCGTGTATCATCGAATATATTAATTGAAAAGACGATTTACATGGATTAAGTTTTTCTTGTCCTTTTTGCAATTAAATCGCTTATAGTTCTAGATACATAGCTGAAAATACCCTTAAAAGGTTTGTCCTGACTTCTCTCTTGGCAAAATTATGAAGAAATAACGTTACTGGGAGTTTGTCTATTATTTACCAGAAAACAATGATGATGGTTCTTAATTTTATTTTTTAATAAGTTATCAGTGTTTTTTGGGTGAAAAATATAGTAAACAACACATTATATTTATAACGTGAATAATTGCATTATTATTTTTGAGTAATTTAGTAAACATACGTTATACTACTTTTGTTTAACAAATTACTATTTTATAATTAATTCTCAGTGTTTTTTGGGTGAAAAATATAGTAAACAACACATTATATTTATAACGTGAATAATTGCATTATTATTTTTAAGTAATTTAGTAAACATACGTTTTACTACTTTTGTTTAACAAATTACTTTTAAAGGAAAACATTCTTCGACAATTACCATATAATCATTAAATTTCTTGAGTCGGGATATTTTTTTATCTCTTTCCAAATAGTTAATGACTAAATATTAATTTAAAGTAATCCAACACGATAAACCTTCAGTATTTTTTGCGACATGTTCGCCAACAGCATTATCTGTTTTATTATGGCACGTGTCGCTGATAAGTTTGGATAAAGCCTTTGATATTCGTTTTCTTCGCAAACTCCATGACGGTAGATAAAAATATTTTGAAGGTTTTTTTATACAAGTAAAATAAAGTCAATGTGCAAGAGACATTAATTCAAAGTTATCTTTATATATTTATTCTTTGACACCGATAAGAAACTGCTGACATTCACCTAACAAAAGAATAAATATTTCCATTTATTTCAGGGGTTTTTAAAAGTGCTTTTAGAGTAAGAGCTGGATACCAATTTTCCCCAATTTTCCTTATAAACGGAATAATAATGTATCAAATTTAATCACATTTGATCGTTTACATAGATATTTATATTCTTAAATTATTTATGACACTCTGCTGATTTACTGGTTTAACATATTACAATTTTCATTTGGTTAACCAATAGTTTTATTACTTCACTATTTTAAGTCCAATAAATATTTTAGATTACTTTGTGTTTACAAAACTTATTAACTCTTATTTTTATTTAAATTTTGTCCTATTTGTTTTGGTATCAAATCCTTTCTGAAGCTTAATTTCTTCATATCGGCCAAGTCTATTCATCCTTTAACATCTATTGTTTCATAATAATTCAAAGTTTATATCGAAAGTTTTTATGCGGTTAGGGCTATTATATTTGTTTTCAGTTTCAAAACATTTCAGTAAGTCTACTTAAACCCTTTAATTTTATCTATAGGCACACATTATACGCTTGTTTCATAAACTTCTAACAACATGTAGTTCGCAGAAGCTTGAACGGCGTTAACTTTGCTCTAGTTTCCTTTTTTACAAGGGACGAGGGAAAAAGTGAATAAAAAAGTAAATAAAGGTTTCGACGGCATGTATTAGACAGGAAGTCGATGAGAGGGGCGAAAAAGGTTACGGGAGCATATTTGAAAATTTTTGTTCCATTCGGGATGCACAGCATTCTTAGAGGCGACCGACGACAAAGAATTTCGCTCAATATTATTCTGTCGATATTGTCGAAGTCACTGTAAATCTATTAGAGTAGAGAAAGGGTTAGGTGTTTACCCCACTTTGCTGTTTCATACCGATAAGTAGATATGATTTGCTGCCACCTGTTGGTGAAGTTTTATTTTCAGCATTAAATACAAAATCTCTAGGATACATTGATAATTTAGAAAGCTAAAAAATGGTTCTTGTAAAGTTCTTGAAATAAATTTGCAAATATTATATCCATTGAGTATTAAACGTGGTGTTTATTGTTGTTTCAATCATTATTTTATGCTGAGCCTGTACTAAGCAAAATACAGATCGAGGTGTATGCTAATATTATTCACACTTGTTCAGATAAAGTGCCTTTAACAAATTTTTTTATGAGAAATTTGTAATGGGTACAGGTTTCAATGATAAATTTTGTTTAAAAAATAATACTTAAAGATTTAATCTTATAAAATTATACAATTTAAAACTAAAGGATAATTGTATTATGCCACCAAACTGAAATTTTAAATATTCCGCTGTCTGCTTATTAGTGTACATGGACAAAAAACTTGACAAATTGAGCTAAATTTTATACTTGTTACTTTTGTAAGATTACGTCTGTCTGCAATGGTCTCATGGTTTATATAGTTTTGAATCAACGTATATGAAACTTTTCAAGTAAATTCTTGATATGGATCTTAATATCATTACCACCAGCCTCCTTCAAGGTGCGCTACCACACACGATCTTCTGCCTTCCGCATCCAGCCACTTTTCGTTTGAGTACGTCAAAAGTAATATCACATTCAACGCGTAATTTCACAACAGATTCAATTAAATATTTTTAATATACCATGTTTTTCAAGATATTGTAACTTGTAGTTATTATTGAACTACAACACCATAAAAATGATATATTTTTTAAATTATGAACTATAATTTTATTTTAATTTGGTCATTTTATAAAAAAAAAACTAAGCTAAAATAATTTTGTTTATTAGGTTATAAAACCTATTAAGCACAAATGGAACTCGCCTACATTTATTCCACAATATTCTTATTACACTATTCAGAAAATTCTAATTTTATAGAATAAAAATATACTGCTATATTCATAGGTGCCTATTTCAAAAATTATTTTTTTATTTGATATAACTGCAAATTAACGATTTTCCAATTTTTTTTTTAAATGTTCTATGAGACCTTACTTCTACCAAATTTCATGATTCTATGTTAACGGAAAGTACCCTGTAGGAAAGTACCCTTTTATTATTTTGAAGGTGTCAAAATCTGCATCATAAATGGCCGTATTTTATGATTGTGCTGACTTAGAAATTTAATTTTTTACAGCTTCAGGGGACCGTAGAAGTATTTGATTTTATTTTCAACTTGATACCTTCACGCATTCTGACAAAAAGGGTCTTGACAGACGGACAACGAAATGATTCTATAAGGATTACTTTTTTTCCTTTTGAGGTACGGAACCCTAAAACTATGACCGAATGTCATAGTTTGTTAGTAGTGTTTTCCAAAAGATTTATTTTTTTTTATATTTCGGAATTGTATTTAACAACTTCCTACTCTTTGTTAGAATGTGTTTTGGTCATCTCTGAATATTTTGAAGAAAAAGATTATGTATGCCACAATTCTATTTGAATTATTCCTATTTTTCCATGTTTTAGACAATAAAACGTAAGCACACATCGTAATTTAATGTCATATATAAATGATTCTTCAAAAATAATTTTTTGCTTAAGTATGTATTTTTATTTTACTGCTTGCGTCCTTTCTGCGTCATGTGATAGTGTATTTATAGGGTTATGTACCTCAATCTGGAAAGCAGAATCCTTGTAATATCACTTACGTTTCTGTTAGTTAGTCAGAATGTCATAACCGATTTTCTCAGAAACTCTGCGATATGGAGACTTGAAATTTGAAATAATAATACATCTTATTAATCCACGTATTTTGCATACTATTTTTCTAAAATATACACAAAATAATTGAAGACGGGGTGAATAAGACAATCAACAAAAGAATTATTTAATTTTATATATCATATGTGTTTCCATTTGAGATGGCTTGTTATAAGGAATTAAAAAATGTAATTTATTAATAATAAATTGCATATTTAAAGGGTATCCTAAAATATATACAAAAATAGAGCTTCCGCTCTCCCTTCTACGCCAAACTACTGAATTAAATATCGTGAAAAACGGGGTTGATTCAATCTGACTAGAAGATTACAAGAAAACTACAGCGATTTTCCGAGATTTTTGAAATATGCACGATTTTTATACGCCCGTGAAAAATATATTAAGCAATATATTTATCTTGTAAATTTTTCTCTTTTTTAAATAGTTTAATGCAAATACTATGCACACTTAAATGTTTACAAGTGTCTAAATACTTGATAGGTTTTTCTTTATTCTTTTAATCATACAATTTAATAACTTAATTTAAATATTAGCACAAATATGCTCTCATTATTAGTTTTTTTGTAATATGGGTGAACATGGCTTAAAATAAATTTTCTTGATCGTAATCCATGTAAAATAACTTAAATTGGTATTCTTGTCAATTTTAATCTCTTTCTTTTACATAATCCATCATTTATAATAATGGATTAATAAAATACTACTAAACTTTCATTTATAACCGATTAGATATACAAAATTAATTTTGAATTAATTGTCAATCTAATTAATGCGTATAAATATTTATACAAAGCCTTTTTTTTCGCAGAATTTAAATTTAATAAACATTATTAAAACTCTCAGTTATGTCTGTTTGAGTAGCACAGTTTTCTAGAAATGTTTCTCTGAATTTTCAATTAAAGCCATTCATTAAAATTTAAAATTTAAATCAAAAACGTCTTAATTAAAAATAATTCAGATATTTCAATTATCATTTGGCGTCAGTTTTCATCTCTAATTAAAGTCGGTCTTAATTTTGGTGCCTTTGAATATAATCAAGATCAATCCTGAAATACTAGGCCAATAGGTTATTTTAAATAGTCTCGTTCAGATCAAGTCGAGTTACAAATTATACGAACGCGTCCAATTAAAGTATCTTGGACTAAAATTCAGTATCTGATTTTGGTAGCTAGGTTCATTGGAATCGGTAAATTCTTAATTCGACATGGTCTCAATTAAGGTTTTTGCTTTAGTTCGTCCGCATTAATAAGTAGTCTTCGTTCGCATTTACAGCTATTATCAATTTTAAGAAATTAATTAATTAAACGAATTAATTCACTATTACATGTGAGAGTTTGAAAGGGAATTTAAAAAATTGCATTGCAATTGATAATTTGCAATGGAAGAGATTAGTTTAATTTTGTTTTTTTTAAATTGGTACTACATTTATAATACAGTTATAAATTTGTAAATATTTCCTTTTTTAAAATTGTATAGAAAATTAACAATTACTGAGAAAACTTATCGTTAATTTAAAAAGTAAATATTTATTTAAAACATTTATTATATAAACATTTAAGTGAACTAATTACTACATATATCTAGCAAATTTTTGAAAAATTATTTCGAAATTAATATAATAATTATTTTATTTTTGTGTTTAGAAAATAAACAAAATCATGCAACATTTTTGAAATGATTAAAAAAAAATTTAACTTAACGCCCAACGATATATTTAATTAAAGAGACGAAATAAAATGAAGAACTATGAGAATGAAAAATCGATAGTGACAAAGTAATTATATTTATATTTTATTATATTTAGTAAAAAAGTAATTATATTTAAAATGCGACGAAATTCGTCGCATGCAAAATAATATTTACAATTTTAAATTTAAAACTGCTCTCGTTTCATGATAATTTTGTAATAATCTGCTGGTACATATAAATGACAATGTAAGAATTTTCATTTCAATAATGAATTAATAAACTACTTATAAGTTGAAGTGAAGTATATTGATAGTTACATTAAAACTGTTCAATTCAATCGAATAAGAATATTACAGAAACTTTGAAATTTTTAATTTGAACTGTTTTCTGTTCTTTCCAATATTCATGCATTCGTATTATCTCTTGAACCGTTAGAGTCATTTACCACCTGGAGTGAAAAAAAGCATTGAACTAATGTTTAATATAACATTCTTAATTGACTTAATATTTCTTGTTTCAGATAAAGCTTCAGAAATAACCGCAAGAATCTGATTTGTCACAATGATTTTTCAAGTAAGTATCAGAAAAACAACATTAGAAAAAAAAATCATATCAGAAAAAAATATATATATATAATGAAGAATAATAAGACTAAGCAAAGTGGTAATAAAAATAAATAAAATATATTGGCTAGATCGAATAATGTATTTGTAATACTCTGTTCTTTAATCCTTGAATTTAATATAAACTTACGATTTCTAGATTAAAATATGATATTATTTCAACTACTTATAGTTCTAGAGCGTATTACCTAATTTTTTTCGGAATTGTTCTAAAAATGCTTTGTACATATTACAAACATCATTATTCATTTAATAAAGTTACAAAAAGTAATATTATTTTCGAAGAGTAAATACAACCATAGGAGAAGTCCAAACTAAAGCACCGGACAATAATAGTTTAAAATATGTAAAGATATTGAAATCTAATTATATCTTAATAAATAAAATATATCAAAATACGACCAAATGTCCATAGAATTAAATTATAGAATTATATTTTACCTTCAGGGAAAAAAGGATATTTTTGTACTACAAACACTCTGAAAATTAAAAAAAAGTATTTCAAATCAAAGATCATTTTTTATCTACCAAAAAGTTTCTCACATTTTCTTTGTAAGCCCAGCCGTTGTCGAGATATTGACAAAGAGGCGTTTATAGAAATGGCGACTGACGCATACCACTCGCGCCTCGCTACTTATTACGAGTATATTTATTCATTGTTATTAGGGCAGTACTAATAAATCACCCACTAACCCACTGATTGATCCCAATCAAAAAATTGTTGTAGGGTAATTTGGATCCCCTTTCTTCATCTGACCGACTGAGCTAAGAGCATAATGAAACAATTTAACTGTTAATAACAGGAAGAGATTAGAAGAGACGGGTTACCAATTAAAAGTAACTTTGGACATAGACAACTTAACGTAAAAGAGCCTCATATCATTCGCTACACTGACAGCAAGCATTTTTTGTTAAAAAATTTGTCTTCACTATTTTAACCATGATAACGATATCGAAAAATGGAAAAGACAAACAGGCCTAAAAAAGTGAGGTAGCAATCATATTATGAAGAAAACAATGAAACAATTGAAGTTTAATCGTCAACTGTTTCATTTATACTGTTGAAATTAAAATATAAATGAATATAATAGCACCAGTTTTACGACGGAGATCCATTGTAGCGAGAAAATAAGTAAGGTTAGTCTCATCCACAAACATTTAACTGAAGCCACATTCGGGAAGTAACTAATTCATTGGCATTTTGTTTTAATATATTTTGTCCGAGTTTTGTGTAACTTTCTGTTTCAGTCGGGTTGTGCCTCGGGATAATCCTGGTTCCATTAGAATGAAGTCGTTTGCATAACGTAAATTGCCTTTTTTATGTTTGAAAACAGGATTTCGGGCTTAAAGCGAAAACGTAATTGACTTCACAGCGGATTACGAACAAGGATTATTGCCTTTTTTCGTAATTATAAAAAAGGACCTTCCGCCCCCGTCCTGTTCATAAAATTACGTTTATACTTATACGTAATAAAGGCCAAGGTCGAAGAGCGTTGGATGTGGGATTCGGTTTTGAATTGTCATTTTTTATTTTTAATTAATTCGACTCTTCTGTTGTTTTAGAACCGCGAGTTCTTTTGTTTGTGAAGTTCAAAATCTGTAGTGTATATTTTTGAACATAAAAATGCAGTAGATAAATTTAATTAAATTTTATTTTAGAAAGAATAAGATTATTTGCACTTACTATAAAACAACCCCATAAAAGCACAACGTTTTTTTTCAAATCTAATTAATATTAAAAATAAAATAAATAAAAAATATAATATAAAAAATTAATATCAATTGGTCAAAACCGAAGTGACCCCGTAATTTCCTTTGTCATATAATCTTTGTGGCGACTTTGAATGTTATGTTATCTAGTAATACATTCCCTGACTTGTTTTTTACAAATATCCTAAACAAATTATTTATAAATATTCTAAAAAATATAAGTAATCTGCATAAATTATCTATATTTTTAGCCATTATGAAGATAGTAATTGCATTTCATTACTTGAAATATACATATGCAAATATTTTATTTCTACCAGTTCTTTATATTTGTTAAGCAGTTGTGTTTGACAAAGTCGAATATATGTATTAAGTGAAAAAAATTAAATTTTGGTGTTTTAGAAAGTATGTCTAATAAAAAAATAGGTTACGGTTAAGAAAAGTTTTAAAATGGAATAATAAATTATTTAATTTTAACTTCTGAATTTAAATTTTTTGCTTCTTTATTCATCGCAAGGAGGGGATACGTATCTATATGAAAAAGTGTTTAACATTTTAAAAATCATACATGACTAATTTTATTTCAGTAAAAATAGTGAAATTTCATTCCTGAAATAATTTAGTTATAAATAAATTTTATATAAATAGTTAAACTAGGTAAAATTATTTCAAAGGACGGTACCTGAGAATTTATTTAAAAAATAAATATTAAAATTGACATCTCTGGTTTTTTAATTCACGAATTGTTATGTGGGCCACAGAAATGACACTATAAGTGTCATTTCTGATCAATTAATCAGATCAATTAATGTGACAATTGTCAGAATTCTAAGTAACAAAAATAGACTATTATTTTGCAAAAAAATATGTGTTAGCATGTGTAAAAAGCAAACTAGAAGCAAGCCAATTATCTTCATCTTATTCAGTGCAAAAAATTAAAAATTCACAAAAGTAATCAAACAAAATATTTTTGATGAGCAAATTTCAAAAATATATAATTCGTATAAATAAATACGATATTTAATGAAAAGAAAATTGTTTAACAATTCACCAAGCTATATTATTTAAAACTTGGTTTTGGTCCATTCGCCAATGTTCGAATTAAAAACCTGGTTTACAAGCTACATTTTTTATTGAGTATTCCTTGATAAATCCAAAGAAAATTGGGAAGACAATTATTTATACCACCAAGGCCCCTATACACATATTTAGGATTTTGAAAAATCACCTCAAAAATACATATGTCTTGTGTAAATGTTGAATAAAAACAGAAATTTATACAAGATTTAAAATTCTAGTTTAAAGTCCTAGTTTTAATTGTTTCTAAGTTTAAAGAAACGAATGTAAAACTTGAGATAGCTACCGAAGTTTTACCTAATTCAGACAAATTGATATATGCAGATATATTAAAATAATTACGAAAAATAACATGTTTCCCTCTTTTTATATTTTTTTCACATTTACTTTTTGTTTTTACATTTACTAATTTTAAGAAGTTTTAAAATATTATTCACTGGAATGGAATTAGTTGATGATATTTTAAAACTTCTCAAAAATTTCGTATTTTAAATCTTGTCAACAATTGTTTAAAAGTGACAGTTAAACGCGCCGAAAGAAACATAAAATAGGGGTCGTAGAAACTTTCAGAAATATTCAACTCTTAGAACTATGTAAAATTACATTTAAATTCCAAGAATGAATAACAAAGGTATAACTGAATTTCATGTTCAAAATATTACCGTATTATTACTACGTAGATATATGTAGAAAATAAATTGTATAGATAATAATATTGTTTCGCGTTTAAAATTTTGAATTTGGAAATGAATGGAAAATTTATTGCATTTCATATTACAATTGACGAATTTATAGTTCTGTTCCAATATAAAAACTGAAAACGCATCCAAATATGCAAGGTGATAAATTACATAAGAACATGCAAGGTGATAACCTTTAAATTGCTGTTAGAGTTAAGAGTTTGGACATGTTCATAATCAATAAGATTAGGTAATTGTACTTATCGAGAGAAATTTAAAAGCATCACAATCCAAAGAAATAACAAAATTAGTAAATTTGTATTTTCATATTTTTTATCTGAATTTCTTAGCTAATAAAACAAGTATTAATACTCTGAATCAAACAAAAATATAAAACAAAAAAGTAAAAGGTTTTTCTCGGTCTGCCGACGTAGTTGTCTCCGATTTTGCTAACAATAGATATTGGCATTTCTAACAATTGACAGAGGCTTAGTCCATTGTCTGGAGGCAAACAATTGCACGAAAGTAGAAAAAATCTAGTTCTAGATATGAAGTTACATGCAACAAGAAACCTTTTATTTCAATAACGATAAAATAGCCTTAAGGGTTTCAGTAAAAGTATATTTTCCTTTACGGGAACTTTATTGAAAATAATGGGAATACGGTTTTGTCAAAAGTATCGTTAATGTGGTTTATATTCGAAAATTATCTTTATGGTATGAAGTTGCCTCTGATGGTAAACACTCCAGCTAAGAAACAGCTTATTTATTGTAAGTATGAAATCTGAAATATTTTCCGTTCGATAATAGTACGCCGATATTTGAATGATGATGCCGTAGCCAGTTGAAGTATAAATGAATATCAGTTACCTGGGGAAAAGTGATCGCGTACTTATTTATATTCAAAACAAATATACCCCTCAATAAAATATAACAGATACAAGATAAAGGAAAATTGATATTTGGTGAGACACGCATTCAACTTCAAGGTTTCCACAAGAAAATATGCGTATACTATCATACGGACGCTGAACCTGTTGTCGCAGAATACAAATTGTGTATCCGTTCCTAGCGCAGTGTTTCCAAGGACGATTTGGTAAATACAAAAGTTCCGCGCGAAGTTTTAATGTTGTTGCTGGCGTTGAGTCTATCGAATACCATTTCAGCTTTTGTGGTTACAAATTGACACAGCCGTTATGTATAAAATAGTCGTTTATATCTTTGTGGAAACGTTTAGTGTAACTAAAACGTATTCGTAAATGAAAAAAATGTATGTTCCGCCATCAGGGTTGCTCGCTTAATGGAGAAAGGTTTCAGTTTTATAAAGTTTCGCTTTTTACGAACACGCTTTGTTGGCTTAATGCAATACAGTTTTCTTTGGAAACTAACTTGGAAGAAATGGAAATGTTCCTGAATAAGAAATACAATGTAGCAAGTTTGGTTGTAGTTTGTTTTCAAGTTATCGCTTTGTTGTTTTTGTAAAACTATACAAGTTTTTAAAAAGTTTCGACCGTTTTATAACTTACAATTATACTTAACAATATCTTAACGCAATTCGCTTTTATATTTTACATACAATATGTTTCTATGTTTATGTTACGTAGCAACGAATCTTTTAATAAGGATGCCCCATTTTTGACAAGCTATAGCAGGTATAGTTGCATAGTTACATCTGTTATATTGTATCTAAGTTTTTACTAAATTTAATAAGCGATAGCGGAAAGTTGCACGTTACCACAAGATGTAGAAATTGTTAAGGTTTTGAACCGTAATTCGTATACATTTTGCCAGATGTGCATAATTATCCCACCAAAAGAAAATTAAACTTTGTTAAAAAAAATTGTCATGTTTAAAATAAGTTAATTAGTGTCTGATAGTTAATTAGTGTCTGACAAAGTTTGGAGGATATGCATTACATCTCGAAAAAGTTACCATTCATTTTGGTCGGTCGGTAGGTCTTTATTTTTTCCATGACAAATGTGGAGAGGTTATGATTATCAAGGTTAAAATGTTACTGAGCTATGAATCTTTTTATTTTTAGCTTCAAGTAGACAGTACAGATTTCAAGTACTGCTTACGCAACAATCGACCTGTGAAAGAAGAAATTATGAAGCTTTGCCATCTTGCATGTTGGCGTAGTATATTGGTCTCCAAAGAGTATTGAATCGTTTAAATAAATAAACTTTTTTTTTAATATGTCTATTTTAAATGTCTTTTTTATGTCAATGCACTAAAAATATTTGACCTAAAGAACAAAATTATTTACGCCATTTGTGACATTTAGCCCACTTTATCTGAAACATTATTAAAAATTGGATGTCACAACCAAATAAAATCGAGGCAACCGTTTGGTCAAAATTCTTTTTCACGTGGAATGTTATTAAATGTTCTTCAAAATAAAAGTAAAATCAAAACTGCTCCATATAATAAATGAAAATAAGAGAGAATCTATTTTATTCAAATTCAAAGATAGAATATTGGAAGACCTCATGCATATAAATAATCATAATGACCTCCAATACTTTTTACACTCAAACTTTATTCTTAAGAACAAATATTTAAATACGATATTTTCAGAGTCACCAAGTTTAATTTTTTTTTTAATCTTTAAAATAAATTGTACTTTGCAATTTATTAATTATTTATTTTTCAATTTCCACTGCAACTTATCGTATGGCTCTTATTAATATTTTCTCTTCATACGTTATTTCCTTTAGGGGTCATGCTGAATATGTTTAGTATACATATTTATTCTTAAAACATATCAAATTTGTATCAGTAAATAAAGAATTTTGTGTCTGTAAGTAAATAATAACATAAATTTTAAATTATATAAAAACGTATTATTAGAACTTTCCAATATTTAATTTTATGTAAAAAATTATTTTCTTTCAATAATATAAACAATAAATAAATAAGTTTTCACTTATCGATAACATAATTACAAATGCCAAATTAGCTTTACAAGCTAGAAATATATATGTATACGATGTCAAGCGTAAATTATGCGTTAATACAATATCTTACGATCGTATAATAGTGAGAGTATTATATTTACAAAAATAATTATGCATTTAGCTTAGTAATTTATTTGTGCGATTTAGTATATTATTACTAATTCTATATTGTATAAAAAGTCTTGATACGCTTATAAGGGTAAATCATAAGTAGCAAGGCTTAAATTTTTTAATTTGATTTGTCATATGAAACTCACGTCAAGTTATTCAATCGAAATAAATATTAATATAATTTATTTTAAATAATTGACTTTTGGAAAAATAACAGGTCTACAGTTTGTAACAAAGAACGCGTCAATTATTTATTTAGATGATTCTGCACATCAAATTGATCATAAAATATTACGGTTATAAAACCATAGTAAAATTGCGATTTCAGCAAAAAAATTATATTATTTTACCGAAACACGTTTTCTTTTACATTGGCATATTTTTTATATATTATATAAATTCTACTTAAAACTAATGTAAGGTTAAACTGCAATTATACTGAATTTCAATAAAATATTTTAAAAATATTTTGTCAACTAAAGAGTTTCGAAGTAAACCAATTTCTTAATAGTTTAATTAAATGTGTACATATTAAATGCAAGATATATATTCAATAAATAATTAATTTAATAACTAAAAATGATTAATTTAATGTGTACATATTAAATGCAAGATATATATTATGCATAGGAAATATGAAAGAACCCAAAGGTTAAAACATAACTTTTTCCATCATAAGGTTCATTAAGTCCACCATAACATTATTTAGCAGATTAAATTGGAGGACTTAAATTATTTTATCTTGAAAATAAATTGTTAGCACCGAAATAAATATATACACATAAATATCTAATTTATTGAAATTCCTCTGAGTGAATTTGAGATAAGTAATTCAATTTCAAAGTGCCGACAAACCTTATCTCGAATTTTGTATTGAATATTTTCTGTTTACGCATCTCGCCTCGGCAATCAATTTAACCGCCCTCAGCCACTTACAACCAATTTCATTAAAACGTCTTTCGATAAAGGATCTTAGCTTTTCTCAATTTTCTTTAAAATCAATCGGAAATTTCTTTGACTGAACCGTATTTGAAACCAATGAATATTCGATCTTATTCACTAAATGTATCTATATATTGAACTGTATTATATCCAAAAGAAGATATCACATAAATTCTATGATTTATTCTGGAAATCCTATATTAACATTGTAGCTTTGATCCAAGTATATATTCCTTGTGTATGTCTTTACAAAATTTTTTAATAAACTTGTTTTAGATTGTTTTGAGTTACGATTTCATACGTGTTTTATACATACATAATAAAAAAAATATTTATATTTAATTTAATTCATAATATTAATCACAACATTGCTGAACTATTGGTGTTAATATTACTGTTAATTGACAAAATCAAAACATGTTGTTATGGAAACTTTGTTTCAATTTTTTTTTAAATGGGAAAAATAGATTCTAATAGAAATTGCTACAAATGTTTGTACTAAATGAGCATAATCATTAATTTTTATATTTAATCCTAAATATTTAAAATACGGACATTTCATGAAAAATTAAAAAAAATAATTTTGCACCTCTTTTCAACACGGTGTTTAATTTTTATTCACAAAAAATTTTAAAAATAATTGCATTATTATATCATATTAACATTATACTTTTAATTTTTTTCCCAACTTTTAATAAATGTACGAGGCTAAAATATGGCTAAAATTATTGGTTTTATTTTATATTCAAAATCTAATTTTCACTACACGTTTATTCATTGTGCTAAAATAATATAACCGCAGAAATGTCATCCACAGAATTCAAATTATTGCATATGAACTTAAGTCTATTTGAATTTATACGCGAATTAAAAAGGGAGCTAAGTTTTCCCGATTTAATGTCACCGACCCAAGCGTGACGGCTGTTCAGTGTCACAGACCTGAGCGTGATGGCTCAGTTTCGTTCACTGCACATAAAAGTGTTGATCGCGGGCATGTAAAATATTTTACACACATATTTTAAATTTTAACTCGATATTTTATAACAGTTTCACACTATAATAATAAAGATGAAGAAGGGATATGTAGCCGCCAAATTCTTGGGAAATAAAACTTTGTTAAATATAATATTTCATTATACTGAACGGAAAAACCATTACGTAAATAGGAAAATTTCAAATGAAAAGAAAATTTATTGACTGGTAATATCTTTGACTCCGCCTATATATATTTTATCACACAATAAACACATCTTTTGGTTAAATGTGGTTTTAAATAAAACTAAAACAAGCTATTATTACTATACTGGCGGATGGCTATGTGCTTTTTTATTTACAAGGTTTTTTTAGTATTTGAATTGATATTACCGCAAAAAAAAGTTTCAATTAAAAAAAATATTAATTTAAATGTCACTTCCTAAAATATAATTTATTTTAAAAAAAAAATTATAATTTTTTTATTAAAAATCAAAATTAAACATTTTGAAAAAACTCACGGCGGGTTGTAATTGAAAAACGATGAAATAATGTTTTTTGAAAACCCGGGACTAAAAGGAAATAAGCCTCTATTAATATAATTACAAACCCAAGAAAATCCGTCAGGGCTGTCATTGCCATTTTTGATCCCAATACCAATTACATTGTAACAGTACATAAAAGCTATTTACGCACCTAAGAGAATTCAAATTAATCACAAACAGATAAAACTGCAACATTTTAGGCATAGGCAGGGCATGGAAACACCGACCAATTTTCTTGGGTTTTTAATTACATAATATTAATAGCTTCATACTTTCTTTTAGTCTGGGGGTTTTCAAACAAATTATTTAACCGTTTTTTAATTACAGAGACTACATCTGCCGTTGGTTTTCTCAAAATTTTAAATTTTGCTTTCCATTTTATACTTTTTCCATTAAAACGTTTTCATCTGTTGTGGGCTTAATCAAAATTTTAATTTTGCTTTTTATTATTAGACTTAATAATTAAGCTTATAAAAAAACATTCGCCAAAGAGTAGTAGAGTACGATCTTTAGACGGCGTAGAAATAACTGATCTAAATCAAAGAAAATTCTTCAACCAACCACACAATAGCAAAGCATTGGAAGAATAAGAATGCTTGAGAAACATGTTACATGGAATACACATTGACGAAGCCGAAGAAAGGCCACAAAGTTATTAATCTAGATCAATCAAAAATGCTTATTGCAGCGATCCCTAACGAGTTAACAACATAAAACCTGACTAATAACCTTCGCCGTTAAATTACAAGCTTTTCATCGAAAACCGTATCTAAATCAGTCAAACCTTTTGGAGAAAAATGGGAGCATTCGTTTGCAACCACCTCTTGCAGCGCACCCTGGCGAGCTAACACCAAAACACCAATTGAGATTTAAATGGGAACATTCGTTTGCAACGAAATGTATATTGTGGCGCCCCTGATGAATGATCAGCGTAATAACTATCTAAGAACCATTGCCAATGATTTACAAACATTTTAAATAAAACCTTATCTAAATCGATCAAACGCTTTTGGAGGTAAATGAAAACATTGAATTACACACATAAACAAACAATCAAACAAACTAGCTCTCAACTACGTAAACGTACCACCACCGTTCCATCGTGCGTAAAAAAGTCAGTGTCGAAATCATAAACTTTTTCCATTGCTTTAGCTTCCCATGCATTTCATAACATGCCGCCAGTGATGTATAATATTCAAGAAATGCATTATAATATTTTAATTTGGACTTAATTATGGAAAGGTAAAACATTTCTTTTTTCTTTTAAACAACCCACATATTTCTTAGTGTACTAATATCCAGACTCCAATGGAACGATGATTAGTTTATTCCTGCAATCTCTTTTTGTCGGCATATTTCAAATGGTTTAATAGAATAATGGTATATAATTGACCCTAAATTGGTCAAGTGTACGCTTCCCATAAAGGACTTTGTGTATGATGTATCACTGGGTACGTTTAGTAATGTAGGCTAAATTAAAGTAATTGGAAGGATTGCTAGCGCGATGCAAGGCGGGATTAGTTAATCTAACGATACGGTAGAAAGAAGTTCGTATAGCGTTTGAAAAATATTAAATAATTCTTAATTAAGAAATTTTGCATGAAATATTTATATATTTATGATAGATAAATTAATTAATACGGTGATTTAGTTTTCATTACTATACCTACATACTTCGTACAGAGTTCTATCATTAAAAAAACTATAATACCATCTAAATATTCCTCAATTTAACCATTACTTTAGAGATACAAACAGTATGGGATATAAATGTAAAAACTTTATAAGAAATAAATTGGGAGATAGTTTAACATTGTGTTAATTTCAATAAAAATAGCTTATTAAAATAGCTTAATATTATTAAAACAAATTTATTCATTTATTCCACTCAATATATACATAGCAATTTATATAAGGTTTATTGCTACTAAAGCAAACCTCATAAAATGAACCGAAGCAATATAAATGTTAGCAACTAAATGGCGTAATGGATGCAGCCTAACTTATAATAAATAAAAAATAATAATAAAAAAATTAGTGACATAGATTGCCAATATAATGCTTACACAATTGAGGAACTTGAAAAGTAATAACGAGAACAGTAAATTTAACAGGGTAAGAAGAACACGGTAACGAAGATGAGGAACAGTACGAATGGAATTAGGGGAAGCATGAGAGATTGACAGAATATCTAAACATCGAAGTCCAGTTTATTTCATCAAGTGGTACAAGTGATAAACGGGTAATAGTAAAAGAAATTATTGTATTCAGGAATAAGGACCGCCTGTATAACCTCTTAACTCTTGGTGGTCAGCAGACATAATTGTGATTCTGCAAACGAGATAACAGAAACTGCGTTATAATTTTAAAGGTTTAAAAGTAGAGAAAGGATACGCATTTGTTTGCATTGTGAATCTTTACTAATTTTAGTTGAGATTTATACCTAGAAACAAGATCATGTTTTCGAGGCCGAATTTGGAAAACGTGAAAATGCATGGCTTATTGGAGAAACTTTCTTGCTTAAGGTAAATAATTCCAGTTTCGTTTTTTTAAGTAAAGAAATGTTATCGCTTGACGTTTTTCTTCATAATTATCGTGTTTTCATTGTCGGAATTAATATTCTTTACATCAGTTATCGTTACATAACAAATTAAATCAAGGAAACCGTACTCGTTCAGTCGAGTACAGTTAAAGCGAAAGTTTAGTAATTTTACTCCACTCTTCAACATAATAAATAATGAACTCGTGATACACTCGTACGTGCATATGTTTATTATTTATTTAAATTATCCTTATAATTCCAACTTAACTTTCGAGCGCCCAACTTTTTCGCAGGGCGGAAATGCGGTGAATATGTAACTGGCATGTGTATTTAATTTATTTAAGTGCCTCGAATACGCAACTGAAGTCATTAAAAGCCAAAATATTCCTTATTCGTTTAGAAATAACTTCGTGAACAATTTAACTTACCAAGTTCTAGTTACGGGATTAGGCAACGTTCATAGGAGTCGAGTGTTGGTCGGATTTTATTATATCTGTACCGGTGTTTACACGTGTGGGTTTTATAATGCGTGTTTGGGATCTCTTTTTATTTAGTTTTAAATTTGTTCATTGTATATTTTTAATTTATAATATCCCAATATTTTTTGAGTATTTAATATTTTTTCTAATATTTGACATTAACGATTTGTTCGTATTGTACTGTCTCTTTGAGGTGATGATAAAGAAGGAATATAGAAATTTTAGAATATTGTGAATAATTTCATCGTTGTTGCCTAATTTTTATCCAGGATTTGTTTTTTATTTAGTTAATAAATATTTCGTTAAACATTGCTTTTTATTTCATACGTCCTATTTGCAAATAGGATTATCAGGTTAAAAAGGCTGACGTAACCACGAAATAGCAAAATTTTAGAATATTTATGTGGACGTAATAAAAAAAAGTAATCTTGAAATTTGTTTGCTACCCTGTAATAATGAATCAGAAAGCAAAACGAGGACTACGTCATTAATTCTCTTTAACTAGAAGTCTTAATTATACCTATTATGCCAGTAATGTTCAGTGCAGATTAATTGAATTACGCTTGGACGTATTTTAAAAAAGGGCTTATAAATGTTCAGTTTTCTTTCATGGTTAACTCCTTTGGTAGTTTAATTTTTATCAAATAAAATATCAATTTCAATTTCTCTCTTTTATATATATATTATTGGAAAAGGAAACAAAAATATATTCTCAAATTTTTAGCAGAGTAGAATATCTGCGATCATGATTATAGATGTCAAAAAGAATTTTGGAAATCACTATATTTCATCTGAATGTTGTCTTAATATAACAGTAAATATTTTTATGAATTTCTAAATAAAACGTAAACGAATTTTGTAAATTATTAATAAAAATTTAGAAATTATAATAAAAATAAATACTTATAAAAATAAATACTAATGAAATAAATACTTATTTACTTACATTATTGATAAACGTAATTAAAATTCGCTTTGCATACTTAGGCGAAGACAAATATTCCTGCGATATTTAAATAAAATATGTTTTAAGTTTGATATTTTTTTCAAAATTTAATATTTATGAGAACTATATAAATTAATAAGTAATAAATATTTAATTATTAATTTTGATGAAAACATACATCTGGCGAACTTATTATTGCTGGAGCAATTCATTCCATTCAATCAACAATTACAGTGTATTAACAATGTTACAAGACAGGTAGACAACGAAACCTTAGCGGCGGCATTAATAGTGAACAAATGTTTATAAAAAGTAACTTAGTAGCATTAAAGGTGAACGAATGTTCATAAAAAGTAACTCAGCAAGGTTAAAAGTGAACAAATGATCACAAAAAATAACTGTGTTTGGGATAAAAAGCCGGAGAAGATTTTCAGAAATAGGACACATAGGACTTAAGAAATTACTTTATTCGCGTTTGTTCGATCACCATTTGAACGATTACTATGGTTTCGTACACCTAAATAACAAGAAAAGAATCCTTATAATTTCATCACTTTCGTTTCTTCGTTCACATATTAAAACATCATCGAATTACAACCGTAAGGTTATAATGACGTTTTATAAGGCGTTATGGAATTATGTGGATGGAGGGGTATTTAAAAAAATATCTCTTCATCAAACTTAAGAATGAAATTAATTTCTTGACCAAAAAATCATTGAGTAAGCCTTTTGACAATATATACATATATATATATATATATATATATATATATATATATATATATATATAAATATATATATATATATATATATATATATATATATATATATATATATATATACATACGGTGTCCGGGAATAAGCGTCGGACAAAGAAAGACAATAAATTGTCGGTGAAATAAAACGTAAAACACGCCCTTTTCTAATTGATGCATAAAAAAAAATTACACATAACTATTTTTAACACACCCAATACTTGCTTGGAGCGCGGTGCTTATCCGGGCAGCTAGATATCTGCGTTACTTTTTACGGGTTATTCCCCTGAGCGGCGCTGAATTATGTGCGTAAATATCGTGTGTATGAAAAAGATAACAAATAATTATGAATATTTTTTTCAATTTTATAAAAATAGCAGTCTTTAATTTTATTTGAATGACAACTATTCTTCTGTCATTGAATACCGTCTTTCGTTGTCCAATATTTATTCTCGGATACCGTGTATATATGCTGTTCTTACGTAATAATATTAAGCATTATTATATATATTTATTACGCTTACTAACAAAATCCTCACTGCATGTACTAGTTTCTCATTTGGCACATTTTATTATAATTCTTAAAATCGTATCATTATGAATATTATATAATTTCTTTTATATTAAGTTTTTTTAGTATAAAATAACCAATGTCTAAATAAGGCATGAATAAAAAATGTTTTGGTTGAAATATTAAACATCCCCTTACAAAATGATGGATCGACTTTGAAACGTAAAGCGTTCCTCATGTTGGACAAGAAAATTATGTCTTTAAAAATGTCTCTTTGTCTCTTTGAAGAATTTAAATTGTATCCTTTCATTTTGTACTTAACTTGAAGTTCCATTTTACTAACAGACGAAGCTGAAAACAAAAGTTATGACTGCGTCGTACCCGTGTGCGTTTGCTGAACATTAATTAAAAGGCAGAGCGCAACGTCGTGAAGTAATATGTTTCAGCTATGTGAATAGAATATTTTTCATCTTAGGTGAACTCCGCAGAAATACACCTATTATGGAGATGTCGACTTTGGAATTTCGAGAGATCTATTATATCTTCATCGATCAATATCCTCAGACTTCAAACCAAAGGCACCTTGAAAATACGTGTAGGTATATATATATATATATATATATATATAGAGCCGGGTCACCATTTAAACAAGATGAGGAAATAAAGTCGGGTAGCGAAAAATTTACCCTTAGTACTAAAATGGTGCTATGTTATTTTTATCATCCAATTAAATTAAATTGAATTGAAATTCCAACTAAATTAAATTTCTACTAAAAATCAATTAAATAGCTTGCTTTGTATGACTTTTCCACAAATCTAAATCTCAATTTAAAAGTGCGTTTCGGAATCAATTAAATACTAATATTTGTCGGTTCTATACTGTTTATCATTGTCACTTTCATTATGCAATATGGATAACTAAAACAAAAATCTGCTTAAATATTTTACATGATAATATATACATCAAACTATATATTTTTCAGGTTTTTATTGTTTTGTACAATAGATAGACAATAGATAGATGAAATCAGTAAAATATATATAATTGTATGTAATACAATTAAGTATATAATTTTGTATGATGAGTATAAATTTATAAAATATGGTCTAAATTTTGCTTAATGAATATTCGAATTACTGGTTAAAGTAATCAAGATTATACAAAAAGGCATTGATACTTATATGCAGGAATATTTAGGTTGGAAACACACTAAAATACCGGTTTCTCTTTACTTCCGTTTCGACAAAATATCCTCATATAAACATTGTCGTTTAGGTTTCGATTGTGCTTCAATATTTATTTCGTCAACATTATGTTATTTAAAACATAATATTTGGTTGGCTCGCGGAGATTTCTCCAATAGTATTAATTATGCCATATATACTAAACATTAATATTAATAAAAAATAAAAAATGTAAATAAATTTCGCATTAGTTGAAATGAAATGCACTTGAATTCGACTTGTATATATAGACTATGCAGGACCAGAAAATCCGGAACAAAGAGATTGTCGACGTGATATTTAGTAAGAAAAACAAATTTAATAAAGAAAAATATTTGCCATTTTTTTCCGTTATTTTAAGCGCATTTCCCAACTGGTTGCGAAGAGGCCCTACGTCTTGTACGATATATAGCTAAGTAAATATATATTCCTGTTTGGTTGAAAACGGAAGATTTGATACTTTTATCTATTTCGAATAATAATTTAATTAAATTTTGAATTCTAAATTTCTTAATAACATTTAATTATTAACTTCGAGAGCTAAATAAATTAATAGTCAAGTTGTTGTTATAAGAACAAATTCTTAAAATCGAATACAGCATAATGAGAGTAAAACATACGTTTTAGTAGTAATCTCCAAATTATTTCAAGTTATAAAATATAGATAATGAAGTAGATTCATTGTATTTGCGCTCATTCGATTCTTTTCTTGACTAGTGTTTAGTTACAAGTAGTGGCCAGAGTCTTATGATGGAGCTGAAATATGGTGAGAGTATTCGTAAAGGATGAAGAGGATTTTCATAGATCTTGGATTCGTTTGAATTATCTTGACGAGCTTTTGGTAAAATGATGACCACCCTGGTCATATATATGACCAGGGTCTTTTAATAAAACCGGCTGGTGACGACAGGAATTTCTTAATACTGAAGGGTAGGTTAGTCGACTTTGGACTAATTCGACTCATCTGATGAGTCGTTTGGTAACAAGTAGTGGTCAAGATCTGACGATGAAATTAGCAAGTTATGACAGGAACTAATTAATGACGAAGGGTGGGGATGCATATACTTAGAGGCTAATTATGTCTACTCCTAAAGGATGAGAAGCAGTTTCACATACTTTGGGTTCGCTAGACTTATTTTGAAGAGTTTTTTTAGTCTCAAATAGTGAAATTTCTTAATGGTGAAGGATAGATTAGTAGTTTTCTTTTCAATTGTCTTGAGTCTTGATTTCTTGTGAATTGTCTGGTGAAACATTTTCATGAATTTATTCTCATCAAAAGGAATGCCTTAGTGGTAAGGAAAAATTCATGTAGAACTTGGGTTTTGAACTCGTTGACTTTTCTTGATATAAGAGAGAAAGTAACAAATTAAATAGGTAGGTATGTGCAAGTACATATAGAAAAAGACATTCAACAACTAAGATATTGGTGTGTAGGTAAATAAGTAACACAAGGAATATATGAACGAGAAATTGAAATCTACGAGCGATAGGAAATATATTAAATATTTCCTCTATATATATCACTACACACACATTACACATTTCAATTTTTCGTTTGCTAGGTGCCAATTCATCACTTGTAAGTCAAAAAGCGGTAATTTTGTTGGAAAAAGTCGTAAGTCTCAATTGAAGATCATACTTTGTATCATTGTTTTTATGGCAGCTAATATATAAAATCAATAAACTTTCAGAAAATGACAGGCGTCATCTATCGTGAATAAAAATACTTTTTATCATTAATAGTATGGTTACTCAAATACGGTGAAGCCAAGAGTGTAACTTATTAATATGTACGTATGTATATATTTTTATGTGTTCAAGCATGTATGTCAACATACGTGAATGTCTTCATATTCATTAACTGTCGCAGATATCTATGTAGATTTCGGTAAATGAGGTACTTTTAAATTCTTCTTGACATTGTGAGTAATATATCATCCATTTTTAATAAATGGAGTTCTAAAAGTAATGCTTAGATATTTGTCAAATACCGACACGTCTTTGTTTTATTCTCATGGACATGCACACACACACACACACAAAGACACATAAATCCCATATTCGACTTGACAGCGACTACAAAAGTATCTAATAGCACCAATATTTTACAAATTTAGTAATGTCTGAAAATGATACTTTACCGCAAAAATGATATTAATTTAAATATTTATTATTTTATACATTTCAAGGCGACTTTAATTCAATTCGAATAAAAAATTGGAGTACTAAAAGTGATGCTTAGATGCATGTCAAATATCGACGCCTCTCTATCTCATTCTCACGTCCATACATACCCACATAAAGACACCTGAGTGCCATATTCGACTTGACAACTCCAAAAGTGTCTAACAGCACCAACATTTTACAAATTGACTAATGTCAAGGAACGATATTTTACCGCAAAGATTATATTAGTTTCCATTTTTATTATTTTATACATTTCAAGGGGATTTTATACGATTCGAATAAAAAAGGTGGAACAGCAATAGGTAATAATTTTTTCTTAAGCACCTAAAAGTATGTTTTCAATTTGCGTGATCTTGATTGGTACATATATACATTTTACTATTTTGCTGTCCACAACTACGTTTGCGTGGATTAGTTGTAATAAGATGTGTGTAAGCATGTACGTAGTTAATGGTTAATTATGTAATTTTCGTTAATATTTCGTCACTCTTTTGCTTATTTCTTAACTTTATCATATACGCAGATATTTATTTTTTTCACAACTAAATGGAACTATGTGATGTAGTATTATTTCTAGTTGTGAATAAAGGATTTCTTCAAAATTAACGCCAAATATATTTAATGTTTATTTTTTTAATATATATAAGTGATAGTTTGTATAAATTTTCTAAATAGTTTAAAGTGTTATGGGTATGAACAAACAAATATATAAATTAACGTATATAATAACAGGCAAAAATCCCGAAAGCACTCAATATTTCTCATATACCAGAAGACGTATAGTGAAAACAGACAAAGTAGAAGAACGACATATAGTAGAAGAAAGTAGAAGAAACAAAGTAGAAGAAAGACATATAGTAGAAAGATATGAGTATGTGTTCGCATCCGTATTTCACCCATCTGGTAACCACTTCCACTGTTATTATACCAGTTAATTGCTCCTAAATTTAATAATCAGAAACAATTGTAGGGGCATAATTAAAATCAAGAAAGGGTTCATAATGTAAATACTATAAGTAAATAGGTGATTATAATTGTCAAATAAAATATATTTACTTAGTAGAAAGACATGGGTACGTGTTCGCATCCGTAGTTCACCCATCTCGTAATCACTTCCACTGTTATTATACCAGTTAATTGCTCCTAAATTTAACAATCAGAAACAATTGTAAGGGCAGAATTAAAATCAACAAATAGTTCATAATATTCATACTGTAAGTAAATAGGTGATTATAATTGTCAAATAAAATATATTTACATAGTAGAAAGACAAGAGTATGTGTTCGCATCCGTAGTTCACCCATTTCGTGAGCACGCCCACTCTTATTACACCAGTTAATTGCTCCTAAATTTAATAATCAGAAATAATTGTAAGGTCATAATTAAAATCAACAAAGGGTTCATAATATTCAAACTTTAAGTAAATAGGTGATTATAATGGTCAAATAAAATATAGTTACTTAGTAGAAAGACAAGAGTATGTGTTCGCATCCGTAGTTCACCCATTTCGTGAGCACGCCCACAGCTATTACACCAGTTAATTGCTCCTAAATTTAACTATCAGAAACAATTGAAGGTATATAATTAAAATCAATAAAGGGTCTATGATGTTCATACTCTAAGCAAATAGATGATTATAATTGTCAAATAAAATGTATTTACTTAGTAGAAAGACAAGAGTATGTGTTCGCACCCGTAGTCCGCCCAACTCGTAACCACACCCACTATTATTACACCAGTTAATTGCTCCTAAATTTAACAATCAGAAACAATTGTAGGGGCATAATTTCGAATAATTTTACCGTTTTAACATAACGACCTTTTCTCGTTTTGTAAGTCCTTCGCATTGTTTAATAACTTCGTTATGACCGACCGTTTTAGTGCCCAAGAGCATAAATAAACGATTTGCTCTATTGGGTCAGAGTATAATTCCGTCACTGCTCCGTAAAACCGAATCCTCCTTACGGGTCTCGCTGTTGGTAATAAAATTTAATATGAAATGGTTGAATAAGCGATGTCGTCTCCCGATTAGTTACAGTGAGCGATAACAAAATTTAGTGTCATGTACTTGCGCCACCTGTCTATTGTTCTTAATGGAATCTTGGTATTGATAAAATTGCGGTTAGAAAATTTGAAGCGTTTGTTTATTTGCGTTTTACTTAAAAAATACGCTAACTTCTATACAATTTTCTAAAAAAATTCAAAGTATTTCCAGAAAAGGATTTCTAAAAATGTAAACTTAGAAAAAATGCAAATTGTAAAATTCGAATCTTCTTTATGGGTCTCGCTGTTAATAATAAAATTGAATATGGAATGTCTGAATAAACGATGTCGTCTCCCGATTATTTAAAGAGGGCGAAAATAAAATTTAGTGTCATGTACTTGCGCCCCCCGTCAATTGTTTTTAATGGAATCTTGGTATTGATCAAGTTGCGGTTAGAAAATTTTAAGTGTTTATTTATTTGCATTTTACTTCCAAAATTTTGCTCACTTCTATATAACCTTCTAAAAACATTCAAAATGTTTCTAGAAAAAGGTTTATATTTTTAATGTTTGTATATTATTACAATTTTGCCCAATATTTATTACCAGCGGTACCTTGTAGGTTCCTTCGCATGGAACTCCGAAATGCAAGTGTACTGTTTTAATTCATATTTATTTTGTGCCCTTATATTAGACAAAAATAATTAGTTGAAAACCTACGCGGGTCCCTTTGCGCTCCCTCTCCAAAGTTCCCCCGACCTGCTCCCACGTGTTTCTACAGCCTGTCACTACCCACCATACGTGCAGTGGGGACTTTGTTTAATTTTCTACGTACCTTTTCATTATCATAACTTTCGAATCTTTTGAGATATCACGATATAACGAAACAATGTTAGTCGCCGGCTTATTGTCTATAAAATTTGTCTAGAACTCAGGTCAGTAGCTTCAGTAGTTATCGAATTAAATCCGTTTAAAAATCGCCATTAAATTTTTTTTTATTCGTTTTCGAAATTGAATACGCAAACGAAAATTATTTTAAATCCTAACAATTCTAAAATCACACACAAACTGTTAAATATTAATAATATTTATATTTAATATCAGAAAGTTAATAAGAGAAAAGCTTATTAATTTCGACATGAATGTAAAATTTCTAATGTGCTTAATATTAGTTTATCGTAATATAATTTCATTAACCACATTTAAAATAGTTTTTCGTTTTGTAAATGGTTTATAGGTAAAATAAATAACTATGACTTCCATTTAACCATGCCAAATAAATTATAAATGCAAAATTCGATTAATTTTTTAATTATTTATATAATTATGTAATTGTTACCCGACGAGTATATTTAACATCTATAACAGCTTTGCTTGTATTCGTAGCAATTTATACGCGCAATTTTAAGGTATATCGACACATAAACTTTTTTGAGTTATTGTAATAATATGCTATATACACGGGTAGTTTTATTAACAATATGGTCATATAAAACAAAAGTTAAATAATAATAAAGAAAAGGTAGTTAATATTTTATAATTATTTGGCTTACTGAGATTGCACAAAAGTATCTACAAATATATAATAAATAAATATGCTTTCAAGTAAATCTCATATCTTCTTATACCTACCTACCTCGTCTTATAACTAATCTCGTATCTTTTAATCGTTATGTATTTATCATCGTAAATTGGCTATCTGTAATGTATGGATAAATGTGTAACGAAAAAAGAACAAAATTATTAAAAATACAAATGAATGTTGATATTTTTTAATACGCTAAGTAAAAGATATACCATTCAATCAACTCCAGATCACAATACTTGTGATAAAATAAGTTGAAAGTAATCAGGAAAATTACGACCAGCAGTAATATTTGGAAAAAATAAAAGTACTAAGTGAAAAAGAGAGTAGGCGCGATTGTGAGAGATTAAATTTCAATCGAATTCAGGAAGTACAATTAATCATTGTTAACTATTCTTTTAAGAAAGAAAATTCCACTAACAAGTGGAATTTTCTTTCTTTTTTTTAAATTTTGTTTTATCTTTATTTTGTAATAGAACATAACATAATTAACGATTTAGAACGTACTTACGCTTGAGTCGTGTGGTTTTTTTAAAAAAATGTATATTTAGTGTGACTACTTTATACTAAATTTACAAATATAAATACTACTGTAATTTACTCATTGAGACACTGTTAACTAAATATCGTTATATTTTATTTTTATAAATACATTTTTGTATTATTTATTATTTACAAATTATGCATGGTTGATTAGAGAACAATCAAATATATAATATTTTATACGTGTGCGGAATAGAAAATAAAGGAATAGTCAGTTATTTTAATGCTAAATTCTTTAAACAAAAAACCTAAAATACTTGGTGTCTTTAACATATGTCTTCACAATAAATCTCAACTAAATAATATTTCCAAAGACACTTTTTCAAATGTTTGAGAAATACTTATTAAGTTTAATCCCTAAGTAATGCTTATTTCATTTACTTAAGAAATATTCAGGTTAGGAACCTAAATTGCGGGATAAATATGATAAAAAAAAACAACCAAGAACATATCACAACAAAAACAAAACACGATTTTTTAAACCTATAATTATACAATTCTAGGAGTTGTCGGCTCATTGCATTTATTTATTTTAAGGCTTCATGATTCAAAAACAGTTTTAACTATGAAATACATTGTCTAATTATTGAGTACACGTAGTTCTAAAATTACAGAAAATGAGTTTCCGAGATGAATATCTTACAGAAGGTAATAAGTCTTAAGGGATCCTTGTGTCTGTGAAAAAAACCCTATAAATATGATACCATTTTCATTATTTTTGCATTTTTGTTTGTTTATGAAAAACTGAACTAAGAATACTACAGAGTTACCATTAATTTAATTATAATTAATAAGATAACGTTTTATGCAAGATAAATTATTATTCATGTTGCTAAAATAATCATTAATGGTTATGCCTGAAATATTATGCAGAATTTAAAAAAAATATTTAGTAAAAATTATAAAAGCAATTAGTCAGACCATCCCAGTATCAATCATATAAATTAAGGTTTTCTCTTAATATTAACCTCTTAAATATACTTTACTGAAAAGTGAACATAATATTTTGCTCAGCTAAAAGAAAAGACCCGTCCACCTGCTGAATAAATGAACGTGCATAGTTTGGCAAATAATAATACTAGGTAAACACTACAATACCCTACTGCAACAGCAATATACTCAACTTAGTACCGCCCAAAAGATTTTTCGCATCAGCCGCCTACCTATTGCCTAATCCTCTCAGTTACAAATAATATAAACTAGACATACTGGGAAAATCTATGGGAAGGGATTCGGCTTGCTCCAAAGGCGGGGCCCGCCCAATCGATGCGGTGCTGCGTGGCTTCATCTCCCCGAATTTACATTTATTGGAGCCCTGAAACGTTTCAAGATGCTTGTGTAATCGATCTCACGACGGGCAATGAATAGGGAAAGAGAATTCGGTAGAGTGTTTTGGTTTATTCGTTTCAGCAAATTCTTGCCAGTAGGTAGCAGTTAAATCAATGTCAAAGTTTATTAGCCGTTTTACATTGTACTTTAAGGAATGTATGTGGGCAGATGTAGAACAGTTAGCTGACAGATGTAGACGTAACATGTAACTGTATAATAGAAACTTAGTTATATGTAAACAGCAATATTTGAAAAGAGATACCAGTAATATTGTTATATTATGTGAAAACGTATAGTTTAGATGTGTACGATATAAGCCGAAAGTAATGAATTTTTGTAATATTTTAAAATATTACACCATGAAGTATACCGTATACTGCGTTAAGATTGATTTCTCAAATGTTAACTTTTAGAAAATTATTCAGTCGTTCATTTTTAACTTACGGATTGAGATTTGAATGTGAGAAAAACATTTTCATAGGGCACTATGAAAATATTTTTCTCACATTCTAGTCTCAACCCCCAATCTCAATTATGATAAAGCCACGTAACGCGACGCGTTCCTCCTACAAAGTTATACGTCAACCTTTTTGAAAATGAGTTTAAATAAGAAATATTTTATGAAAAAAATATGAAAAGCATAATTTGTTCGGAAATAATTTATGTTTCCATTTTTTTTCTTTATAACTATTAGTGCTCTTCGGCCATCGGTTCTCCACAATGTGAGAAATAATCTAATTAATGTTTGCAATTAAATAATAGTAAACGACAAATTGTGGGTTTAAAATATTGCTGACATTTACTGATATACTGGCAGTAATATAAAGTTAAACTGGCACCCTTAGAGGAAAGCATTAAGTTTATTTGACATTTTCATAAATCCAGCGCGGTTCATTCTGCGTCGCTGTTGTGTTTTCACATGACGTGTCGTATTTCATGACGGTTTCATTCGCGCCCTGTCTAAATCGGGCTTCGTGTCAAATTGTCGCAATGTTAAATCCACGTAAATTTCGGGACCGTAGAACACGCATCAAATAATCTCCATCAGCTCATATAAAACCTCTTTATGGGAACTTTCTAAGTTATGTCTAGAATTTCAATGAATCCTTTTATACTTGTCAGTTTTAACTGACAATTTGAGTAAAAGTGTAGCTCATATATGATCATGTAATGAAATTTTAATGTTGAAACATTTATGGTAGAGTCAAAATACTTTTCATTTATATATTTTTATTAAATAATAAAAACTTGCGGGATTGACGTAAATTATTTTTTTATTTAATTAATGACCATAAAAATAATAAAGTCGTTTATATCGATGAAATTGAAGAATGTTTATATATATTTACATACTTTCAAGGCATACTCATATTAACTAATTATTTAATATTCGAAGGAGACAATTTAATTAATGTTAATGATAAGAATAGAAAAATATTTTTAATCAATGATGTGTCTAATGGATGATCATAGCAATAAAACAAAATGGAGGAAAGATATGTTATTCTATAATTGCATCAAAATATGCTAACTTACCGCGCAAAAAGATAATGATGTTGAAAAGGATTGGAGCCATTTTTGAAAAAGTTCTTATCGATGTGTTCACAATGTTTTGTTTGAACCTTAGAGCGTAGTTTTTACTTAATATAAGTCACAATCAGACTAATCTTAGAAAATAAACAAGTCTTAGGTATCTATTATTTCTCATTTCAATAATGTGAATAATAATTAGGAATTACACTTTTAATGTGACAGTTTCAGCTCACTGGCTAAATTACTTTAAAGACATTTTTTTAAAGAAGCCCTTAGAGTATGCTAATAAAATTAAAACAAAGTAACTTTATGGCAAAACATAATTAATTTTCTGGTCTAATTGTTTTCCTTAATCTCATTTATTTCAAACTTTTTTGAGTACTCATAAATAAAGGGCATTCACTTATATTTTCCTTCAATACCAAAAAAAAATTTAAAATTGCAAAATTCAAAAAAATTGCAAATTAAAAAAAATTTAAAATTCAAAACAAATTGCAAAATTTTAAAATTGAAGAAAATATATTTTTTCACCATGACCGTTATGACTTAGTAACATCCATCTCATTACCTGTTGTGTGTATATGTATACTTATAAAATAAATGTTTAACAATTATACATTAACATACAAAAGGAAATGAGTTGGGTGTTACCAAGTCTTAATAGCTGTGGTGAAAGAATATTTTTTTCTTGAATGCTTTTGCGTTCAAGAAAAAAATATTCTTCAAAGGAAAATTTTACAATGACACCCTCGTTACACATTGTCTAAAAACATAACGAAAGCATGATTCGGTTAATTTTTTATTGTCTGCTAAATATATTATGAGCATAGTCGTATACGACGAAGCGTATTCGAATTCTGTTAATAAATTAGCTGAAAATAAATTCTCCATTGTATTCTTGCGTTTTCGACACCGCGTATGTAAATCAACCTTTATCATTGTTAGTATCAAAAATCGTATCTTGAATGGAATCCGGTTCTGATGGTAACAAAGCAGCTTTATTTATAACTCGTTGTTAAGTTTACAAGCAATGAATGGATTGTTTAGAAAACATTGGAGGTAGCTATTGATTATTTTTCGAATGAAGATTCGATTTAAATGATGAGTATATAGGTGTATTTATGCATATATATGTGTGTATATATATATATATATATATATATATATATATATATATATATATACATATATATATATTTATATATATATATATATATATATATATATATATATATATGAACATGAATATCGATTTTTCTAAATTTAATATAAGGTTCGCATTTTCGTAATTTTTGCGCCTCGAATTTTGTCGAATAATATAATTTTCATTCTCTTTTCCTATAATTTCAATAGAGTTTGAAGCTAAAAAGACAATTAGTATGTCATATTTTTCATAATAACGTATCAATACGAGTAGTTCTTCAACTACGATGTTTATGAAAATGAGAAAATCTGTATTTGAGAAAAACGTTACTGTGCCTACAGCACAATAACGTTCTTCTCAATAGATACGTTATGCCCAAATAAAACGAAAAATATAATCCCAAATAGCAATGTAGGACATAGAAACTCGGAACGATATTCAAACCAATTATTTCTAATCTGTGTAAGGTCACTGCATAAACACATATGTATAACAATTTAATTAATATTGATACAATAAATATTTAATTAATGTTATGCAAAATGCCTAGCATATCCTTCTCGGGCTTAAAATTGGCATCAATTTCTCAAAATTTATGAGATTTTGAATGATTGGAATAATTTTTAGGTAAACATAATAAAACATCTAGTAGTAACTATACAGTACTTTAAAAGTTTTCGAGATGGGACGCAGGTATGTTAAGTGTACATTTTTAAAATATTTTTAGCAATCTAGAATTATCTTACATAAATAGCGTTGTATTATACAACTTGCCTTTCCAACTGGTACTCCACTCCACACAATATTAAAAAAATGTAGTTCTTCATTTACCCCTCTAAAATTTTCATACAATTTTTGAGTTAAAATTTCTGAAAGAAAACACCTGTAACAAAAAAACGGACAGATAACGGGCTTGATACTACTGATAAATGTTTCGTTTTTTTTCTTTTCTTATTACGGAGCTCAAAAGAAGTAAATCCTTGCACGAAGTCAAAGTTATTGTTAATTGTGTGCCAAAAAAAGGAAATTGGTTCCTACCATATTTTACTCTTCCATCATTTTATGTCTAAGAGTTATAAATGAACGTTATTGGAATAAAAACGTTAATTAACTGAAACGAACATGGTAAAATATTTCTTTTGGCAGAATCTAATTGAATTTCATTAATTTTTTGCCGTGAAACAGAGTTTTGTAACTAGTAAAAGGTTATAGTAAGAGACAATATATTTTTTCTCTTTATTCCATTAGCAAGACACTTCTTTCGATATGATGGGTAATTTCACCGCTCACTGACTGAAATTGAGAGGTAGCGGTTCTTTAACAATATTGGTTATTACAATTATGAATTGGCCTTATTTTTTATAACGAGATTGCAATACGCCTCAGTCAGATAGAGACCAGATATTTTTACCTGTTAACATTAAAATTTCTGTAATGAAGCATTTCATTCATAGTGTTTCGCAGCATATAAATTACGTGCGAGGATTTATGTTTTTGGCAACGTCAAGTGTATTTTTCACGTAATGAACTCGTTACAACTTCACTCGTTAGGAGATAGGTATTATAAAGATGTATTAATAACATGAAGTTACATTTAAACAGACATTTATACTCGATATAGGGCGTGTTAAAATGATTTTGTGAAACACATCCTTAGATTGATGGATTAAAAATAGTTACAACAAGGCTAATATTTGACTGTTTATCTACATCCTTCTGTTTAACATCATTTGTGAAGTTGGTGTCAAACAATATGTTGTTTGAAACCGAGTCCTTTCATTTGTTGGTTTGGTGTTATTTTATTTTTTTGAATTGCATCAGGTTTAAGTAAATATTTTGCAAGGTATTCTCGTATATATATATATATATATATATATATATATATATATATATATATATATATATATTCACTTATTTACCTAAGGTCACTATCATTCGGTTTCTTCCTCAGATTCTAGACGCCATCTGCGATTAAAGTTTTTTTAGAGAAATGGCTAATGAGTTGAAATATACTCCTTGTATCTCTTAAACAGTTTTTGAGAATATTTCCGTAACTCATCTTAAATACCTTGCCATATTTATATAAATACGCCTGGGAAGTACATCCCGTCATTCGAAAATAATTATAAATTTTTTTCCATTCAGTAAAAATTTATAAATAACAAAAAAATGTACTGGTTGAATAACCAACTCTTTTTTGGAAAGTCGGTTAAAAATTACATCTTGTGAAATATTTTATTTTTAAACCTTAAAATAGGTTTATAAATTTAAAATTTTGCAAGTGGCCTGACATTATTTTGATATGTTTTTAACAGTTTTGAATTGCATAAGATTTAAGTAAATATTTTGTATAGAGTTCTTCCTAGATTTAGTTTATTATTAAAATCATCGTCCATCTCTATTATTATGGAAACATATCAATACAAAGCTTGTATTCCACAAATACATTTCATAATGTCTTAGTGATTGAAGATGCGAACATTTTTATTTCCTAACATTTTTAGTGATAAAATTTCATTTTTTTGGTAAACTGCCAAGCTTCAGTCGATTAAATATCATTTTCTCGATGTAACTAGCGCAAATATTTCGATACATATGATTTAACACGTTACTGATATTTGAATTTTTTTATGACCATGGATACGCAATCCCATAGAATATCTTCGTTAATAGCAAGTATTTGTCATATAATAGAATATATATATATATAATATAAAGCCTTTCATTATAGATATACAAATTGTACGACTCTGTTTTGATTAATTCTACGATTTTTTTGCAATTTTTTTCATGTAACAAAAATGATTCTAAAAAAACCTGTTTTCAACTATTTTACATAGCTAGTAAAAATTTACAAACTGTTTTATGAAATGTATTAGTGTATGACCTGTTTATTGCTTGGTTATCATAATGTACGTTAAAAAATGTACATAGATTAAACTTATTTTCAAAAAGTTATATTTTCAAATCAATCGCAATAAAGTCACTCAATGCTTGTTCTCTTCATGCTTGTGTCCCCTCGGTCGAGCACAAAGCATCTACGGTACTTCGTCCTTTATATCACGAATTGTTTCACTTCTGTCTTATCGGTGCTCTTCTGTTCCGTCAGCACAGTTTGTCGTCGGGACTGCTTCAGATAGCCACGTTTCCTCTTCCTTTGGGGGTTTGAATCCAAAACCTGTTTATGGATAGATACTTGTTACCTTCTGAGCAGTTCCAATTGTGGCGCTTTATTTCGATCTCTGTCGGAGATTCCTTCCATCGGTCTAGCGAGCGGTTAGATATCTTCGTAATTATATTTTCGTATTTTTGTTATTTGGAAAATTTATCTATGCAGTGATCGACGAAGACATGGATGGTTCTTGTGAGGTCTTTTGTTGCCTTCCAAGTTTCGTATGCATATAAGAGAACAGTTTTGAAGTTGGGTGCGAATGTTTTGAGTTTCACTCTCCGTGCCAGTTTTTGCGATTACCACATGGAGCGAAGTTGCACGAAAGAGCAACCTAGCTTTGTTGATTCATAAAGCGATGTCCTCTTTTATTCCTTCCATCTCGGTCTGATACTAATGAAACACGTAAAGTGGTACGTGCGTACGTTTTATTTTCCCTGTGACTAACAGTAACGGAGTTGTGTTCTTGAGTCTTCCAAGTATGGATTTTAAGCCTATTGTTCACCTTCTCTCTATTCAAATCTTCCAATTTAGCTTGTATATACAATGCTTTATGTGTTTATTGAAAAAATAAATTTATTTTAAATAACTGTATGCATTATAAAGTTGTGATTTTGTAAGGACGTATTTTTGCAGATAATGTTCTCTTTCTACTTTTCCTTCTTTGGTTTTTGAAAATCTACTGACAAGTAAAGTGCTGAAAAACCAGGAAAGCTCAGAAGCAATAACATTTAGTGTTTATTCATCTGTATGTTATTTCACTAACTCAAAACCTACTAAACCGATAAACCTAAAATTAGAAATATAGACGTAAAATGTTCATAGATTTGACTCGTTCGATGATTAAGTAAAGCAATTGAGATACAAAAAAAGAAATAATTAAGTTACCGTAATTTCGAATTTTCAGTGAAATATGTTCCAGTACAATATGCTTATATTTACATATTAAAGTTGCCTTTTTTAATGAAATTGGTTCAAAGGTTACATTTTTCATTATTTTATATACTATCCAAGTAATTTAAGCATTGTCATATAAACATATATGCAAAAAGTTTGAGAATTTGTTTTTTTTTAAATATGGTTATCGAAATAATAAAATAAGACGTACGTCTCGACGAAGCTACTTCCACTGTAGAATACAGATGGTCATGTGACTGATGATGTAGTTTCGTTTAATTGCGATAGATTGTGTTCATCTATTGGCGTCGTCATTTCTATTTGGTTTAATGTTCCTTTGACCGCTTTTTGATATTTAGATCAAGGATAATGATATTTAGATCAACGATCAATTACTGCTAATCGATGAAATTTTGATTAATACCGATTATTGTGGATAGCCATTCCGGCATCTAGTTAATTCTCTTTGTATTGAGACACCGCCTTATACGAGGTAATAAATACAAAAAGTCGTACAGTCAAGTCAATATAACAACCTCACCTTAAAATTGTTGAGAAAAGGAATATCACTATTCTATTCAACATTATCTGCCGTACATAGCGGCGAGTTGCGAATACACTAAATATTTCAATAAAATTAATATCAGAGTGGCTTTCGCGCGCCGCTCATAAGTTGATTCGAGCTATTTCTTGTTAAAGAATCCCAGGTTCACTGTCATTAGTTGCCCAGTATGATTTTATGTTCATATCGAGATATATTTAATTTTTTTAGAGGGAATCCTTACGGATGTAATGTCACGTACGCAATCATTGGTGGAATAATTAAACAATATTTTGTTCTATGGAGACAAACATAAATCGCTTCTTCCGGGATGCAAGTATCAAAATAAAGATTACTAATGCCTAGTATTATTTTAAAAAGTGAAAGAAATTTATAATGTCTAATAATAAAACTGAGTAAAATTTTCCACCTCATAAAATATAGATGTACAATGCAATTAATATGAGTTTTAGAGCTAGATTCTGAGATTCGATTTTCAGAATAATTTTTCGGTTATAGGCTCGTGTAAATAACAATAGACTTTACGAAAAGTTGTTTAAAATATAAATTAACTTTGCATTTCGCCTTCACATAATGTTTCTTTTTCCTACCCTTCTTTAACATTTTCATTTTTAACAGTTTTATCAAGTGAAATAAATCTTCCGAATGATTCAATTTACGATAAAAGCGTACCGTCATTCCAAATAAACGTCCTTTCTCTAGCTACGGAGGATTGTCACGTGCTCAGCGGTATGTAAGTGGATCGTTTCACAGCCTCTAACTGCCAGTGGCCATTGCGTGGGAGAATTCTGAAGTATCTGATTAAGATGGAAAATCGAACAAGTTCATTTCGGCTCGAATTTCGTAGCATTATGATATTTTTATAATGTGCCTCAGATGCGTTAAATCACGAATACTCACGAATCTTTTGAAAGATGTGTCACGTTCCATTTTTATGAGAAGGTTGTAGGAATACAGGGCATTAAAAATGGCCAAATCCCTTGCAGGGACATTTTAGATGACATGTCTTTAGAAGTACCCCATATGTGCGATTGGGTATGTCTTATTTAATAGTTATTGACAATTTATATCAGAATATCCGGTCTCTTAATTTCGATGGAGATTAGTTAGATTTCTGCATTAAATATTATGACTATAAAAATAAGCAATTTAATAATTTCTATAATCTCACGCGCATAATAGGCAACGAGACTACTTATTTAGGCTGCTTATAGGCAATAAATTTTAATATGAAACTTTTGTTATTTTATGAAGAAATTATTTTTTTTATTTTATCAGTTTGTTGCTTAATTGTATTATATTTATCCACACTGTCTGTCTGTTCGAAGGGCTCTAATTCCAAAAATATTAAAGCTTTTGACATGTACACAGTACTCCTGCGCCATCTCTAGTAACTCTCTATTTAAAATATCCCTATGCTTTGATAGTCATTCTGTGACCAATTTAGCTTTTATCTCATCGTGGTATCGCAAATGGTTCCAAAGGTATGATGATAAAAATTTACGTAAAGATGAAATAATATAACAAATAAAGATATAAAGATATATATATATATATATATATATATATATATATATATATATGTAAATAAATAAATATATATATATATATATATATATAAATGTATGTATGTATGTGTGTGTTTGTGTGTGTTTGTGTGTGTGTGTGTGTGTGTATGTGTATATAACTATATGTAAATTATTCACATACAAGACTCACATCAATTAGGAGACTGCGTAAGAAAATGATGAATCATATAGTTGAATGAAAATTTAAAATCATTTTAACTGCTTAAGTTAAAGTGCGATGAGCATGAGACAAATATTAATATAAAGAACACAAATCATACTGTTGAAGATATCTCCCTGAGTTAAGGACTAGAAAATGTCATCGCGAAAAACTTGGAGTTTCCGAAGCGTAACTGTTTCTATAAAGTAAAAATCAGAACAAAGAAATACTTATATAAAATCAGAATATTATATAAAACAGAATATTATATTAGAAAAAATACTATATAAAAACAGAATATTCGTTCAAAAAAGGTATATTCAACTAGCTCCATCCCAATTATACACCTCTTACATTTAATAAGTCTACTAAGTAATTAAAATATATAGAGAATATTATACTTTGAAAACTGAATATTGTTCCTCATTTCAGTGCTCTCAATTTTTGAAACTTGTTTAGACTTTACCAATAGAAAAATTAATAGTTTAAAATACATGACTACAAACGTAAATACGTAAATTTATGATGTGATAAAGAAATTAGGTAACGATTCAAAATAGTTTATTAAACGTTTAACCTAGGAATTATAAAATCACTCCAAAAAGTGTAAAATAACAATGATACTGTATCAGAACAGGCAATAAAAGTTCCGTAATTGCTCATGACTTTCGTATTTGTTGTCGTAAATTAACCTAAATAAATCAGGTGTTAGTATCTAGAATTATTTCAAATTTATGAAAATATTTTCAAAATATAAGTGGTGGAGGACATTATATATCATTCTGAAGCTTAATATTTCACCAAAAAGATTCAAGGATATAAGAAATGTTTAATAGAACCTCAGTTTCACTTAAAAAACCTACTGAACAATAACTTTATTTGATTGAATGCGCAAAGGCAATTTTCTTCTCGACTCTGTGTACATGGATATATTAAACAAAAAGTTATATTGTATTACACAATAGTTGATATCATCTTATTGCACTAGTTGAAAACATTTTTTCGAGCTAGATCTAAAATAATTAAAACTGTGAGTTTGTGACATAATGTTAGGTTGCTTGAGGTTGGATCGAGAGGTAGACAGATGTGACGCTGTTATAAGTACTTAATACGGAACCCTAAAAAATCAAAGTATAAAAATTTATAGAGGTCATTGAAATATTTTGCATTCCAGACATAATTACAATTTAAAACTAATTATAAATAAAAAAATCTATAAAAATATTAATGCTTGACCGAAGTCTAAATTCGTTCTAAATCGCAGACACTAATCTACAGTAGATCCTAATCTGCTATAAAAAGAAAAAGCAATAGTCTATTATTATATAAACTATAGTAATAAATACCAATCAATTTTGTGTGTTTTACGTTTAACTAGAAGTTTTCATTTGTAGCAAAACTGGATATAATATCCGAATAATACATAGATTGATAACCTGGTAAAAAATGTTATTTACCGTAGCAACATCGTTTAATATTTTTTTTAACTTGCTGTTTTCTTTTTTGGTAAAAATTTCAGTATATGTAGCACTAAAATTACAACCGGCTTGAATCAATCTTGAATATTAAGAAAAGTCTAAAATTAATTTCGCAGTTTTTCGCTGTTTCGGTGAATTTATAGTATACTTTATTTATCTAATATTCCATATTCTAATGCCTCAGCAATTAATTCTCTTGAAATTGCTTTCGACTCCTAGCGTTCATTGTGAACTTTTATGACGCATGGATATTTTATTTAGCATGCTGGTACGCAATCGGAACAAGTTAAAGTTTCAGCAGTGAAGAGATGGAACGTCGCAATTTATACATAGGTATGAATTATATATTTGCCCGAAAAATATGTCTAGAAACTATAAGACATAATCCTATCAATATAACAAAGGGAACCATTTTGTTTGCTTTTTTTTACGGATTCACGCAAAAACTACTAATGCTATTGAAATACTGCTGGAAACTGATTTCTAGATTGCCATTGGCAATAAAGATATAGTATATTGTTCACAATTGTATATTGTTGTATATATATATATTTATTTATATATATATATATATATTAGTTTCAGACAAACTTTTATAATAGCGTTTCATCAAATATCTTATTACATAAATAGATATTTAAATGAAATAATTTTAAAACAATGCATTTTTAAAAATGTACGAGAACATTTGCATTCGAACCGCGTTTCGAGTCCGCGCTTGGAATAAGTACCGCTCTTAAACCCCGTAACCTAATAATGCTATTCTATTAAAGGATAATATCCACTTAGAACAACTAACGGTAGCGAGTTTAATTAAAGATTAATTAAAGTGAAATTTTGCCATCTTCTTTTCATTTAAAACGAGTTTCTTTTTATTTCCACTTAGCTGCAGATATTTTATCCATACCTATGAATCCGTACTATCCATACCTTTAAGTGAAATAATTTTAAAATATTGCATTTTTAAAAATATACGAGAGCATTTGCATTCCGACCGCGTTTCGAGTCCGCGCTTGGAATAAGTACCGCTCTTAAACCCCGTAACCTAATAATGCAAAGCAAAATCTAATAATGCAAAGCTGTCTATTAAAGGATAAGCTCCACTTAGGACAAGTAACGGTAGCGAGTTTTCAGGAGATTAATTAAAGTGAAAACGAGCTTACTTTTTACTTCCACTTAGCTGCAGATATTTTATCTACACCATTATCAACAGTAAACAACCAAGGGTTTAACGGGTTTGATTGACTCGTAAGCGAAAAAAAATAGATTGCGTTTTACTGTTGTTTAAATCTATTTTAAATTTTAGGAAGTTTTACATATGAGATTAGTAATTTTTATTTTTCTACCGAACGGATCATAATATTAAAGTGATGATTAAATAACTAGATTCTTCCTTAAGGAATTCGAGAGATTATAAAGATACTTGCCATGAAATTCCTCGCAAATTTATTTTAAAAACAATGGTTTAATTTTGAATGTACCTCCACACGATTCAATTCAACTTGCTTACTGTTATTTCCTCATTGTGATATTATAGATAATGCAGATTGCATTTCCATTATTTAACTATTTTTATTAACCTAATTTGAATTTGTTTCTTTAATAGTTATAGTTCGAATTGTTATAACGAAATTCATTCCAATTCTCACTCAATTAACTACGCACCGCTTGTTGCAACATATTTATTATCACAATCCTTTTGATAATTCATTTAGTACTTATTCACTGTATATTTAGAGCTTGAATTAACAATATATTCTTACTGTTATATTTTTGATATTTGACGCTCAAGTCGTGTCGAATGAAATACTGGTTCATTTTGTTACCGATTCAATTCAATCAACAATGAAAAAGATTAAAACAGATTACAATATTTTTCCGTAAATTAGATCCCATATAAATTTAAATGCAGTCAAATTATTTAATGAACCATAGTGTCCGTGGGAAGCTAGCACATGACACATTGTGGTTTCCAACCCAATCTTTTTTGGGTGCCTTATATTTATTTTTGAGTTGATATGTAAAACACACAAAAAGTACAAATTAAATAATACGAGTGTAGTTAAATTCTCTAATTTGTCATGATATTTAACTGATCGTCCACCAAAGTAGTTTTACCCCAGATTGTGACTTTAAAATTAATAAAAAAATTAAAGACTTAACGTGTTTATTAAAGTTTGATCTATAACAGAAGTAATTTTTTCAATTTCATTTTCGTTATTAAAATGCATATAATGTTACAATAGTGTCATTGTGAATAAAAAGGTAGTTAAATTTACTCTCCGCCAAAATACAGGTTCTGCTTTTATTCAGGTTTGACATAACCTCTAAAATTAATAGAGAAATAAAGGCGGAAAAAAATAATGCTGCCCATGTTGTTAGCACTAATGCGAGTTTACGATGGAAAGAAATAGATTCTTTTAAACTGACCTTTTGTTTACGAACTATTCAATATTCAACACTAAGGAATGGTTATGCTGTTATCTTATGTGATGATGATATATAAACAAAAAATAGTCATATTCGGTATTTACACTCGCTCACTCTAAGTGAATCCATGCCCTAAATGTGACCACGGTCTCTTGTTGCAGTTGATTCCGGTCGACCGAATTGCGGTCCCAAGCGGACCGGCTCCACGGTCCGCGCCCTGGCTGCCGACAGTGATCGCGACGCCACCTCGGACGTAATTTACTCCGACATCGCCGCCAACCGCTGTAAGTGTCGACGATTTATTTATCACTTTGGCGGATCGTAAATTGTAAAACGCGATGTTTTGTTTAATTCGGCTTTGGTCTCTGTCAGTGAGGAATACAACTGAAAGAAAGGAAATCCGGTGGATATTATGATGCAATCTGTAAAAATCTTCAAAAGATTTCACGAAACTGATGTTTATTGGTTTCATCATTGCGAAAGTCTCTTATTAGATCGGTTGATTGTGTTAACTGCAAAATGCTTATTTAACTGAAATGTAATTCGATTAATATGTTAAACGGTTAACAAAGTGTCATTACGATTAAACATTACACGGGTCACTGCAGTTAATATTTATTTGAGTACAAGGGAAACATTACGGTATTTTATTTTCTTGCGCATATTAAAGTGCCATGATTAAAACACTTCAACTATTACTCCAAAAATATTAGGCGTTAAGAATTTTATTATACTGATAATTTATTTTGTGAGAATTTTCACTTGGTAAATTTGAAATAAACAGTAAACTTATTTTAAATTTTGAAGCTTTATTTGTGACTCAGGCGAGCTTTGATGTGAAATGTACCACTTATTTCCCATTCCATTCGGTCTGTCCCAATGTGGCAAATAAATTATTTTTCGTTATAATTGAAAACTATTAGTTTCCTTATCGTTATTATAATTTCCTATTACAAACGTGTAAATATAATTATGGAAAATGATAGAATATCTCAAATATGTGCAATGCAATGTTAAGTAATCGCTGCCTACTCTGTATTGTTAATAAATCGTTTAAACACTAAAATTATAACTGAAATATACCAAATTCTTATTGGTTGATCTTATCGTACACCATCGTTTATTTAGAAGTTTTTGTGATATTTTACGTGGACACATTACAAAATGTAAAGAACAATACCTCATTTATTCTTGGAAAAAAATAATTAAGAAACAAATTGTCATAACACATTTCCCTTTCAATATTTTATTTATATAATAGTATCTCATGACCTGGTTCCTCGTTAATTATAATTGGGTAGTTAAGATGTTAATATAAATATTACAATTTTCATTTATGAATTCAACATGGGTGATCATTTTAATAAGAAATCGTTTAAACAAAAAAATTATTTCTAAAATATCCAAATTTCTTATTGGTTGGCCTTATCGTACATCGTCGTTTATTTAAACGTTTTTGTGATATTTCACGTGGACATATCATAAAATGTAAAGAACCATACCGCATTTATTCTCGGAAAAAAATTTATTAAGAAACAAATGGTCATAATACATTTCCCTTTCAATAATTTTTTTATATAATAGTATCTCATCACCTGGTTCTTTAGAAATTATAATAGTTACGATGTTAATATAAACATTACAATTTTTCATTTATAAATTCAACTTGGTTGAATATTTTTTTATTTTTATCAATACTAGATTGAAATATCTATTTAATTTTTGACAGCTTGATCAATCTTGATAAAGATTTATTAAGATTGAACTAGCTTTCAGTAAGAAAAAAGATAACATGTAAATATATTAAAATTACCACAAATGGAAACATCACCATTAAATTCAGCAGACTATTTGGAGTCGATGGCAATTTGTTTATTAATATTTCCTTCTTCGAATCCCTTTAATTTCATTTTTATGACTTCCTAACCATTTTTTTTTTAAATTTAAAGACGTTTAGGAATATTCTGCAGGACTTTCCAATTGCTACATTGTTTTAAAATAATGCGCCCCGCAAAACATTTGGGTTATATTTTTATTACCACATATACGATTGAAATGTAAACCCTTACAATTCTGTAATAAAATGAGGAGATACGGAGAGAAACATGGAGGTATGATGTATATACGAAACTGTGAAATGAAACATAATAGAATCTAAATGATATGTTATATAAAACGTAAAACATTTTCGGCACTAAACGAAATGCTACCACGTGACCTTTCATTAATTGCACTATTTATTTATTTATGTACTATTAAAATGAACAATTGATACACTTCTTATTACTGCGTGGCCAATTTACTATAACCGATCAAAACACAAGTAAAGGCCCGCTTGAGGTGCGGCCGGGAATCAAATCCGGGTCCACGAGACACTTTCTTAAAAAGTCATTCATTTTATCGATCAGGTGCCATTTTACATATTTTAGTTTTCATAAACTGCGAAAATAAAAGAAAAATTATTTATCACAGTACTATAAAAATTATAGGATTTCCAACCGTAGATGAACTATAAATTTTCATTAAACATTTTTGTTCCTTACCAGCCAATAAAGTCAATAATTGTGTAAGCCATCTTCACTACACAGAGGTTCTTGCAAGGCTTCATAAAAAAGAAAACCAAAGAAGCATTATAAATTCCGTTATTCAATTTCCCTCTTATGTTCTCAACGAGCGCGTCATAGCTGAAAGTCTCAACAATAATGAAGCGTACATTCCCCTGTTCCTTTTATCAAAATGTCACTGTTTTACTTTTAAGGCTACGTCTACTTTTATAGCTAGAAATCAAAATTAATTGCGTTAGAAATGCTAATTTATTATTATTCGAAGAGAAAAAGAGGACCGTATTAAACTGAATAATGTAATCAAAACGAGGAAATTTTATTCACACAAAATATATTCTGAAATATTCACATAATATATTGAAAAAAATATATAGGCTAATTGTCTTAATATTATCAACATATAATGAACTGAAATAAAGGATGCGAACTTTATAAGCTTTCTGCTCTTTATTGAAGCGCTGAGTAGCAGCGAAGGGATATTGCGAAGGAAGGAGTTGCCGTTTATTGGAAAAAATAATTTCAGTGAAGGTAATAATTTTCTATACCTACACTATTGCTATTTTTATTTTGGTTATGGCCCATTTTCATAATATGCGCACTTATATTACCTTGAGAAGAAAGTATATCTAAACGAAATAAAGAAAATTTATATTGTTTTTCATGTCCTTTTAATGTAATTTCTTTGCAATTTATTTATTTACGAACTTTTCTTTGATTAAGGCTGAATTTACTATATGTGCTTACCAAATATTTTTCTAATTTGGTACTATAAAAATAAATAATAACATCATATTTTTGTGCCATATAGTGATGAATCTTAATAACAAAAAAATATCTCTTATTTTAAGAGAATATTCATATAGCAATTTTATTTAGAAAAAGAAATAAAAAGGTTTTAATATAAATCACAGTAAAATATTGCCACGCCGGATGAAAAAGGGAAAGCTAAAATATTTTCAAAGTAATTTGATTGTGTGAAGTTTGACGATGTGGTATATATTTTTATGAGACAATATAACAGTACAAGAGTCATATGTATTCAACAAGTTATAAGAAACTAGGAATACATTATCGTAAAATGTATCTCATTTACGTACACACACACACACACACATATATATATATATATATATATATATATATATATATATATATATATATATATAAACATGTATAAATGCTGATTATTAAAATATGCTAATGTTTATATTTTTAATCATTATGTCAAATCTCACGTTTCTAGGTGCAAATATTTCAAAGAAACACATTGTGGACATTTTCAATAGTATCTCTAGAGTTTGCCCACTGAGATTGACTTTGTTGCAGCAACATTATAAACATGTTCATTTTCCGACAAATAACTACATTTAAATAAGAATGAATGTATTTCCAATCAAACTTGTCAGTCATTCATGACTGGCAAATAAATTAAATAGGTTGTTTCATGTAGCATTTTGTAGTCAACAACCTTAATCGAATATTAATCACTGATTAAAACATAGTACGGAAAATGTATGTGAAGGTGGTTAAGTAGAGTTAAAGTTTAAATATTGATTCAATATTTAATAGAACAGTGAGGTGATTTGTGATTCTTATAAAATAGTAATATTTTCTGTATAATAATAGATCCTAATATTTTACAAAACTGCCAAAGTGCTAATCAAGTTCGCATTAAAATAGTTTTATACTCCATTAATAATCGATGTATTTTGTTAATTTAAAGATAGTTATATTAGTACGAAATTTAACAATTTAGGATACATTTTGAAGCAACACCATCGCTATTGTTTAAAAAACTAGACTTATATAAAAAGAAACTTACATTTCTACCACTCATGTAGAAACTTATATTTCACCTACAAAATATAAAGATATTTTATAAGTTACGAGTGAACCTAATCTTAACTTAACAATAATTATTTATTTGCGGTATATTTGCAATGAATACCAGAATTCCGGGTCCTCAGATATAAAAGTTATGCAGACTCATCTACCAACAAAATAAGTTTAAAAGAAGAAAATGGCTACCATGGATTCATTTACGAAAAAAAAATTAAAATATGTTTTTAAATAAAATTGCATTTAATTTTAATGAAAGTTTTTCTTTTGGTTTACAGAAATATATATAGGGCATAAAATTTTATTCTACATTTAATTTTATTTAGGAGCTAAATGTTTCTGAGTCAGAATAAAAGGTTATGTTCCAACCAGGCAAGCAACTTATAAAATCAGTTTTATTTCTAATATTTTTGCTTATTCTAGTACAATATTCTAGTAACAAGGCAGGTGTTAAGCTGTGAACTTTAAACCAAGAAGTTGCTACACCACTATTTTTTTATTAATTATCTTACAAATAGTAAAATTTACTTTATTGAAAGCGTTTCGAAAAATTACCTATGCTTTTAACAAGAGGCCATATTTAAGCGTTATCGTGCCGTTTTGACGTAGTCTCAAAACTTCTGGACTCTTAAATCAGAAAACTTTCCATTTTGAATTACAACGATCGAGCACGTGCTCACTTACATATTAATGTTTTCATGGCTACAATTCTATTTAAATATATTGATATAACCTGGGTATATAGAAACCAAAACCTATTTTTTTAAGGTTAAACTAATAGGTTTTGGTTTCTATATACCCAGTATAAATATTGAAATATGAGCCCATATTATTAAATGAAATAAAGTAAGACTTTTATGATTTTCTTAAATCATGTGCCTTATATACCATACATATAACCTTCGAAACTCACACTAAATACTTGACTCTAATGCAGTTTCAATTTTCTCAATAATACGTTGTTCCATTTGATTTTTCTTGGTATATATAATAATATCTCACTCATCGTAGTTCATGTCACATGTGTACTTGTAGCATAAACGGGCATAAAATGTTTTAGTGCGATGGGGAGATTTTTTATTTCGTATTGAACCAAACATGCCAATATATCCTGCGTCGCTAATATTATTTAAGTAAGTACTTTAAACATAGTCAGGTAAATTAAGTTAAGTCAACAAATCAACAAACCCATAAGAAAGAAGAAGGTATTTGCAAATGTAATTATTTGACTAAACTTCGCTTAGTCAGAACGAAGCTTTATCTAATCAAACCACGTTACTCTATTCCTCTCTGCACAGCTAACAGAAGAATATTGTTCAGGATATGTTACTTTTTATATATTTGTAAAAATATGGTAATTTGAAGAGACGTAGGTTATATATGGACCTTTCAGTTAAAAAAAATCAGAATAATATGCAAAAATTATCTGATATTTTTTTCTTACCTAATTTATTCCACTCTGTATAACGGTTTCGAAAAAAATAAGGATTAATAGTCGTTGTAACGAGCGTGTAGTTGGTAAATTTTTCACATTTAAATTGAACGTGAGGTGCTTAGAGGGAAAATCCGCGCAAACTACTTTATATATTTCAAATTGAAACCACAGTATAAAATAACTTGAGAAGATGTTTGTCCTTATAACATTTTTATTTTAATTTTTCACAACTAAATGAAACTACATGATGTAGTATTATTTCTACTGTATTTAAATTCTTTACCACGACATACGATTCGTTGGATGACAATATCTTCAAGTGGGCAAATTGTAAATATTGACAATTAGAAACTTACAACAATATTTAAATATTATACAAAACAATAGCGGAAGCGGGGCTTGGGCGGGGGGTTTTTCTACTGTTTGTATTAGTGAGTTTGTGGTAGGGGAGCAGTGTGGTTTTTATTATATTTTCGAAAGTTATACAACATACAAATATTTTAGTGAGGGTTATAAATTAAATCGATGTTATCCTATGAGGTTATACAATGCAAATGTTCCGTACCTTTTTTAAAACCAAAATTAAACTATTTTTGAAACTTTCATTGTTATTACGGCATTTTGATCTCTGTTTACTTTTTAGAACAATATTTTTCAATGATGACGCATCTGGTATCTGTCATGGTAATATGTGGACGTAAAATCCAATCTCTCTCTGAAATCGTCCATTGTAGTATCATTAGCCAAAACGCCCAACATCAATGCGATTTAAATTGGATCTTTTCCGATGCCGAGATATTGTGAAACAAAGTACAAAGAATATGAGAAAATAAAACAAAGAAGCAACGGAAAAAGTAATGCAACTCAGTAGGCAAATACCACGGATGTAAATTGTACTAAGTAGTCATATTTTTTATAATAATGCAACGACTCATTTTAAAGAAAACAAATATGGGGGTTTGTTTTTAAAATTCAAGCTTTGTCAATTCTGAAGGCCACTTTCAAATGAATTTCTTCAGTCTATTTTTAACAAAATGTAACTGTATTCTATTGAATCATAACTTATGTTACATCTAAACATATGCCAATTCTAAACATCACCTATATTTTTTAATCAAATTTTCATATGCACTTTAGGTAAAATATATTTAATCACATATTTCCGAAGATATAACCGACTTCTGATATAATAATTAATTTTTCTTATAGGGAACCATTTTCATAATAGACAACGGTCATTTTAACAATACGTTACGGCCAAGTAGCTGTTCATTAGATCTTGAATGATTCATGTTGGATATTTATATAGGGAGGTATCGGCTCTCTGTTTTAATGCAAATATTAGTTTACTTGATCTTTTGGGTGCAACGTGTAACTGGATATTTGTTAAATTGTTACGTATTCATATACCACTTATATTTTTTTTATCTTAATAATTAAGATTTACATAAATTATTCTTTTGCCATTTACGTGATGGATATTGTTTTCAATTGTTACACTCCGCTAATTTGTGTATATCCAAATTAGACTAGATTGACAGTGTTTCACTCACTTGTAATTATTTAATATCATTCTCTGTTTTTCCTTCGGTTTTTTAAAATATCTATTTACTCTGTTTTTCCTTCCTTTATTTTATTTACAATGATACTTATAATTTCCTGCTTATTTAAAAATTCGCGACGTTACTTTTAGTAATTCCGATTTCTGATTCAATTACTGTATTATTTGATAGGATATAATTTTTATTAATGATATCGTCTTAATTGTTCATCATCTTTGTAGACATTTTTATTACCTATCACTGAACCGAGTTCAAATAGTTTTAAGACTGAATTTTAATAGTTTCCATTCTTAAATATATTAAATAACTTTTAATTAATTTACTGACGAGTTTGAATCGCTTTGTTTAAATTGTTTTCAATTTTCTTAAACAAAATCCACTGAAATTTAATCAAGCATCTTATTTATGATTTAATTTATGTTTAAGTTATATTTTAAACGAATCACTTTCTGAACAAAAAAATGTATTTCAAACCGTCCTCTTGTGCCAGTAAATTACTTTGTTTTGTAAAACAAAGCCCATTTTCCTTTTAATTAAGTCACGAGGTAAAAAAGTGGAAAGTTATAAATATATTTCTTACCTATATTAATTTAAATTGAATGTTTTTCTCTTTGATGTGGTTATCTTTTGTACAGTTATTTTATTTTATCAAGGTATATGAAAAATATTTTTGAATATGAAATCATTTTCAATGAAATCGCTGTGACATTTATTTTGGAGTGAGTTATTGCTGGCAATGAAATTGAAAATAATAAATTAAAGATGAATATAAGATTCGGGAATGGAACTTAATGCAGAATTTGTCTTTTAGTTTATTAAATTTGATGCATTAGAGGCATTTAATTTTTCTGAAACAATAAAAATATGACTTTTTAGTAATTTCGAGGAAAATTTAAATAAAATTTGACACCTTATATATACAAACATGCTATTTTCGGCGCCAAATTCTTCCGATAAAAATTATTGATATGCACACATAGAGTCAAAGCAATGCTTCTCAATATATAATTGTTGAATGGAAAAGGGCAATTAAATCTGGACTTAATTATTTGAGTATTTTTCTGAGATGCGTGATGTGTTCGTCTTCATTTTATATGTAACTGAACCATATTTTTTTGGAATACATACGTATTTATTTCAGAAAAATGGTCTAACATTGTAATTATTTGACTGGGATATGTCTATGATTTTACTTTTGGTTTTTTTCTACAAACACAGAGTTTTTTTCATATTTCTCTGTACTTAAAAGTAAAATAATTTTGAAGAAAACAAGAATACGGGAATAATATTTCAGAATAAATTATATGTTTTGAAAGTAAAAAAGGTACAAAAAAGAAATAAAATATAAATGACATTTTTTTGTGTCACTTGTCAATGAAATCTTGCTTAAAAAAATGAAAACGAAAATAAACAAAAACCATTTCGATCGATTTAAAATTTTTGACCAAATATATAAAAAAGAAAATGTTTATATGAGGAATTAACACACAACGACAAATAACAAACAGGTCGAGAATGAGAAAGTTTTGAGAAAAAGAACAGAAATCAAGTTGCAGAATGATTTAGAGTTTTGATTTTTAAATTAATACCTATTTTCATTATTTGTGTTTATCATGAATTTCTTTAGTATAAATGAAAAACCTATTTATTTAAAAATTCAAATTCTTTTTATCTTTTTATTAGCATTAGATTTAATAGATCATTACCAACATTCGGAACTTCCTACACCGCGTTGCGAATGATACACGTAAAAATTTTCTTTATATGTTATCTAGGTGAAAGCTAAATACTAAGTATAAAATAATTGTTAATGTCTATCATATCAGTATTTTAATAAACCATTTAGCTTATGGAAAGAAACGTAAAATGAATATCTACATAAAATAGTTCTTATGAATATAATAAAACTGTAATTAAATTTTAAAAAATCTATAATTTTCCTCCTATATATTTTTTTATACATTAATATAAAACGAAATTTCCACCCACGTACGTTTTGACAGCTTGAGTGAGTGCCTTCCATTAGTTTATTCTAGTAAATTCAATATCAAAACGTTACTCGCGTAGACAGTTTTCAAAACGATATTCATGATCCTTGAATAGAGATTAATTAACGTTAACATTTAGATTAGTACGAAAGCTTATTTAGTAGTTAATTAACATTGATTTTCTTATCGCTTAACTAATGACACGAGCTTTTATTCACTAATTTCTCAAGCACACTGATTTTTCTTTCTATTATTTTATGTTATGACTTATGAACTGGGTAGGTTGATAAAGTTAAGGTTTACTGTAAAAGTTTTCACTAAATTTTAAGTAAATTTCTAATAAATTGTTTTCCTGCTTCATATCTAGAATTTTTGGAAATGAGAAGGGATTCTATTTCTTGACGACCTTTTTCAGTTATAAAAAAGCTCCAGTTGACATGCAAAAAAAACCAATTAAGTCATTTATCTCTCCAAAATGCCTATATATTTTTGCAGGGTAATTTCATCGCTGAAATATATGCAGTTAATATGCTTCACAATTATGCCAAATTTGAAGTTTCTGCGTCACTTTCTGAAAGAAATAGTTATAACAGCCGGACAGACGAACGAATACATTAATGGTTTTATTAGGATCTATTTTTCCTTTTTGCGGTACGGAACGATATTGCTGTATGGTAAGTTATTTTTATGTGGTGAAATGATTGCAAATTATTGCAAATATTATAAATATGAACAAGTAGTTACTATAATAACATTTAATTAACAGTTATATAGGCAATGATAAATGATTTAAAGACTTTAAAAAAATTATAATTAAAAGAAAATAAGGAACGGAACAAAGAAACGGAACTATTAAATATTTAAAACAAGGAAATAAAAATTCTCAGAAGATACTACAGTTATAATCATTATATTTATAGCTCTTTCAAAACAACATCTTGTTCGTTCACATATATTTAGACGAAAAACTATTTATCAGCGTATTAAATAGCAGATACGTAAACATCTAACACATCATTCGGATCTTCCGAAGTACAAAAACTCTAAGCTCAAGTGACTATCAGTTACAAGAAGTTTGACGGGCGCTGTCATTAATAATGACGTTAATACTTCGAGAATTACCAGGGCGTAGCTAAAATGTTACATGGCGCTTGAAGATCTTTATTAACAAAGAAAAAAACCATGTTTGCTTGTCACAGTATACATATGTCCATTATATATCTCTTTGAGACATCGAGTGGGTGTCACGACGGGCTATCACGACGGATAGAAATCGGAATATTCGTCAACAGGACACCAATTACGCAAAATATTTTTCCTACAAAAATTGAGGACGTCAAAGAGAAGAATGTCATCAATCACGTTGTTTGTGCGAGAGCGTCGCTGCTGGATGTTTTTATCAGTTGCTAAGAAAGTCTTACAAAAATTGTCTACGTTCGGGAAAATGTAAGTATCATCCGGGCTATTGGAGCCATTAAGCAAAAGAAAATTTGTTATGTAAAGACACGAGCCCGCGAATTTATATACTGAGGATGAAAGAAGATGATGAATTATTTACGCCTGTCTCTATTTCTTTTCTTAAATGAAGTTTAATTTTCATATTTGTATCGATTTGAATATGAGCAATTGGACAATGATAGAGTCCATAGAAATATTTGCAAATAGATTTACGTATAGAAAAAAAAATTAATGAAATAATTTGTTTTAACTCTTCCTGCTTGTGTAATTTCATTATATATTTCAGCGTTTTTCATTTCGGAATGAAAATAAACAGAACGCTTATGCAGTTACTTTGTTATCCACCTGCCTGTCTGTGTGTCTCTCAAGATTCTTTTCTCATTAGCAGTCACAAAGTTAACTTAGTATCTAATGTTAAAGTCTACCGTCCCATAATCTTCTAAATAAGCTCTAATTCAAGGCAATACAAAGATACGGCCTTTCAAAAATCCGAGCCTTCTTGTGATACTAAGTCAATCGTCAGAACTACTAGGGTACTTTTCGTTGTGTTTTCCTAGAATCTTCAGTGTTGATACGCAGAAAGGCCTCCTAGTACAAATAAAAGAAACAATCCTAAAATCATTAATTTATAATTCTGTATGGAAATTTTACGTGACAAATTTTTTCAATTTTTACGTTAATTTTTTCTTTGGTAAATTCATTAAATACCATGCGAAGCCCTCAGAGCGCGAGTTATAGTCGATTAGAAACTTTTCACGTTTTTAATTATGTAACAAATTACTTTTATATCATAAAAAAATAATTGTTTTGTACAGTTTAATTGCTTACATTCTCCTGTTAATTATTAATAAAATATTCGCCAAGTTATTTTCCTTAACTAGCTCTATATTTTTAAATCTAAAACATGTCAATAAGTATTTTACCCAATTGCCAATTAAAAGTACATTTTCCACACTTAAGTGATCATTTATCCAATTTAAAAACTTTCAACCAATCAAGAAACCACATTTCATTTATGTATTTTATCTGTGTAACTATTTGATATTTAAATTACTTCTAAACATTTATCTCGATGACAACTGGATTATTAAAAAAAATGTACGTGCTATAAATAGCGAGTGAAAGTTGAGATACGAGCAGTGCCGTCTTCTAAAACCATTGTAACACCAGTGAAAAGTAATGAAACAATTCATTACTTATCACTAGTGTTTTATTTTACTTGTCGCTTTTTCCCATGGTTTATTACAGTTTATTTAAATTAGACCATAATAAAATTGTAATTCATATTTAAATGAAACTACGTGATGTAGTATTATTTTTATTTTATTTAAATTCTTTAACACGACCAAGGTTTCGTAGTATTAAAACATCTTCAGCAATTAGCAAAGATCTTTGCCTACCTGATGTTGCTGTAATATAACGAAACCTGGGTCATGGTAAAGAATTTAAATAAAGTAGATATGATAGCCGTACGTAGTTTCATTTAATTATGAATAATGAATTTCTACAAAATTCACGCCAAATATATTCAACAATAGTAATTATGTTATAAGCCAATTTCCATCCACTAAATTTTGTGAATAATATGTAGATTGGCTTTCGTTCGCGGCTTCGCTCCGATGAATTTTCGATCAAGATGCTAGAATAAATAATTGATAACAATAACAATCCATAAGAATAACAATAACAATCGAAAAAATACCTAATAACAATCCATAAGAATTAAGCTATTTCTGGGTATTGAATATATTTAGTTTTAGAGTTTATAGTAAATTTTATTATTATTTGGTACGATCAGGTATATTTCTGGGATTAGTATTGTTTGTGATTTATTCTGGTACAGTTTTGTGACAATTTACGGGTTATAATTATTTATTGTTGTTTGTTTTATAGTTTTTATTTCTTTACGTAAATAAGGTTTTTCTAGTAGTATGGTAAAGTTCTGTGAATCATCGAATGGAAGGCTGCTAACATATGGGCCCAAGGGTATTTTAAACATCTATTAATTATGGAGTCGGCAAATGTGTCATTTCTAAATATACTAAATTTATATTTATTATTTTTGCGTCAGTAGACTGTTCTTTAATTCAAATCATGAATTGTGACTAAATCAAGTATAAAATATATTTACACAGACGTTTGGGTATGATTAGGTATCCCTTATCTAAACGTCTCAACTTTCATATTTATAATATTAGTTGCATTGTAAAGTCTTTCTACAATCACGTTTGGCATAGAGTTTCTCAAACAATAATTTTTGAAACTTTTTTCTTTCCGTATAATTTTCGTGAGAGAACAAATTTACTTTATAAATAAAAAATATATTAAAAAATAACAGCCAACACTTATTTTTTTTAAAAATAATATCTAATTTTACTTGTATACTGACATATTAAATGATAGATAGTCGTCGTAAAAATCCAGAACATTAAAAAAATTGGTCAAGGTATGTGAAGGAGTTCATATATTTCTATAGACATCATGAGTCCACCCAGCCAACTATTTCTCAATGAGACGTGTAATTTAGAAGCCATTTCCCTTCTATAACGTTAGTATTAATTAAAACTTTTTTCCAAATGGAGAGCGTCATCCTTTATTGGAGACCCATTTCTGAAATTTTGTCTTTATTTTGTTGTATGTAATTTTATAGATTTCAGAAAAAATAACCGAAAAAAGTAGATGGAAATATGAATTAGAATATTTTTCAAAGTGAACGGAACGATTTTATTAGAGACTATAATAAAATGAAATGCATTTTCTGTGGAATTTAATAAGTAAATTATTGTAATAAATTGATGAATTATTCGTATCAGAAGCAAATTTCTTTCGATCCTTTTAACACAAATTTCAAACAAAAATGTGATCAATATGAGTATATAAAAAATTATTCAAGAAGTAAATAAGAAGTAAAATAAACTACTAGAAAGAAAATGCTTGAATGCAAGAAATTGCGAATTGAAATGCTTTTAATGAATCATTCATAGGGAAATAATAGTAATGTATCATAAGCACTAAAATTACCACTAAGCTCGAGTCATAGAAATAGAGGAAAAGCTTTTTCAACAAGAAACGTGAAAGCTAACCGCTTTAACTTTCCGCTCAAGGTTTTCTTCTGAATGAGGACGATGCATATCACAATTAACACGAACACCTGTCACAGCTTGTGGCGATGAAAAGATGCTGATATGTATTTTATGCACACGAGTAAATAAGAATGTCCCTTAAAATAATACTTTATGGTAAGTCGTGCAATGTAAATAAAATTATTTTATTATTACTCATTTCTTGTATTAGTTATATGGCACGCTTTCATAAATTGCATTTAATTAGAAAATATTAGAAAATTCAAAAGATTAAGGTTCATTAGTATTTTAAATAGAAAATAAAAGACGACAAGCGAACTGTGGAGACATAGCAGTTTTTCATTTTCTGGAATATTGATAGTTTCTGAAAACCGTCCTTTGTAGCGAGCTGAAACTAACTGTATTTTGTATTTGAAAGTCTTTTACTGCTGTTATTTTTCGAACTTGACAGTGAACGTAAAAATTGAGAACTTTTTTCAAATTCGCTTCTCAAAATTAAATATCTGTGTTTGCCAAATATTATCTATTTCAAATGGCGTGGTATAATTACAAAAAAAAATAAATTTCCGCCAAATTTGAAAATGACTCGTCAAAAAGATAAATTTGGTTTCATTTTCCGATAAATTGTTTAAAAATAACATATCGTAGTATCAAAAAAGACGTTTCGCGGAAGTGTATTCTTGTGCTACTCGTAGTGTCTACGTTTAGAGCAAGTGAAATCATTTCTAATTTAAAAAAAAAAGAAAAAAAGTCTTAAATTACAATTGAGGTTGAGGGGTCATTTTTTCTTCAAAATATCTATTTGACAAAGAATAGTGGTCGTTTAAAATCAAATATGGAGTAATGTTTTGAAGGAAAGGAGATAAACGTTTGAAGGCGAAAATTCACCAAAGTACCAATTTTTTTATTTCATAAATTATTTCTTTTTTTATTCTGGTATAATATGATAATAACGAACGATACATAAAGGATATTCTTCTGTCATTACTTTAAAAACTATAAATAAATAAATTATGAGAGCATCAGACCGGAGACAAATTCTGGTGCTTTAACCGAAAGTGTGAGCGGGCAAATTCACCGGCTAAAGCTAGTTCCATCAAAATTTTCTAACGTTAATAATAATAAATTGATTATTTTTCCAGGTACTACCATGTTCATTTAGATTAAATTAAGCACTTTCTTTAGCTGAACGCATACGAATATGCTTCTATATCGAAATACTCATTCAAATAAATAAAACCAGTTAAGTATTTCATAAGTTTTAGGTCTTCCCTCTGAAAAGTATTTCAGTCGTTTTTGAAGCGTCAAATATTTCCTCACAAATTTACTAGGTTAGTCATTGTAAATATTGGTGAAACGCAAAATTGAAAATTATATTTATTAAAAGTATATCAAAATGTATATCGAAATGAAATTTGCCAAATATTTGTCTATAAATATATAAAATCCCAACAGAAATTTAATATCCTTCGTCATACCTTAGTAATCCGATAGTCCCCGTGCGGAAAGCGGATTCTCTTTTTTTCCTTTGAAGTCCCTAGACAGATCGAATAAATTATAAGCTTACGGGCTGTGCAGATTCTTTAATGTGAATACAATGAAAAATAATCTTACTTCCTGTAAACTATATTTATCCATGACCGAAGGTTTAGTGTAATATAAGCAAGACATACATGTAATTAGAGAAATAGTTCAAGGAAAGATAAAGAAGTTTCTTTTTGTATAAGCGTTACTACGAATAATGTTACATTTTTGTCTAAGCGTTACTACGAATAATGTTACATTTTTCGTTACTACGAATAATGTTACATTTTTCGTTACGAATAATGTTACATTGTTCGTTACTACGAATAATGTTACATTTTTAATGTTAATGTTACATTTCTTTTTGTTTAAGCGTTACTACGAATAATGTTACATTTTTTAATTATTCTCTACAAAAACTATTAATAAACGAATGATTTTTTTTAATGGAACGTTCCTTTCTCAAATTTTAAAAGTTTTAGAAATTTAAGGAAATTATATCTGCAGTATACTCAAAAGTTTTTCCGTTAAATATTAAGCGGTACGCTTTATTATAAAGTTCCGAAAGTTATCTTTTTCAGAAATATTTATGTAATTGCATGTTAAAAGTAAATGAAAGTGAACTACGGCTTAAAAATATATACGAGAAAAACAATTTCTGATTAATTAGACAATTATTAACAATTTATTATCAAGATTGGTTCAAAATAAATAAGATTTTATCTATTGAATATATTTGGCGTTAATTTTGTAGAAATTCATTATTCATAGTTAAATGTAACTACGTGATGTAATATTATTTCTACTTTCTTTAAGTTCTTTAATACGACCTAGGTTTCGTGGTATTACAACATATTCAGTGGGCTATTAGCAGTGAAGATTTTATCTATTCAATTATTATATCTGTTAATAAGGTTTTATCTATTAAATTCTCTTATATACTGAATTAATCTCAAGTTTAAATAGTGAATGTGCTAATAGTACCTTTTATTTAGCTGTTGATTTAAATTGTCATGAAAATAAATTTATAGAATTGAGAACGGAACGAGAGTTATCGTGGGATACCCGGTTGAAACGAAGTACCTTTTGCTATATATTATGTATTTAATACAGTCCTAATGAAATAAGTTAACAAAATTTACAACTAAATTAAAAATTAAAAAAAAAAGGAAGGAATCACGACATAATTTACATCTTTGCGCATTGATTCACTTTTTTGATCTTATAAATTTTGTCTCAGTCGGCTATGCCTTAGTTAATTTTCTATTGAAATAAAAGATTTATATATATATATATATATATATATATATACATATATATATATATATATATATATATATATACATATATATATATATATATATATATATATATTTATATATATATATAGATATGTATTTAATTGTAAGGGTTGATAAAATGATAATGGCAATGAAGCGATCCGAGCTATACATTTTAATTAAACAAAATTTTCATAATATATGAACAGTATTACGTGATTTATTTTAGTAACAGTAAAATTTTATCTTGTTTTGATACTAAATATTATGTGTAAAGTTTTGTCGATGCAAATAAAAGATAATACCAAAATTTAAATAAAAAAGGAATTATTCACTTATTGTCCCTTTAACGTTGGTACTTACCTGATTTTATCATCACAATCTTCAACTTTTACTGAATCACTTTCACAATTCGTTGTTTATTGATAACAGTAACACGAGTTTGAAAATAGTGAAGAGATTATATTGTAGTAAAGGTGTCTACTTATATTGTAGCAAAGGTGTCTTTGGGTGGTAATCTTACACTTTTTTCGGGCTAGCTCTTATTCGCTAAATGAGTAACGTGCGATAAGGAATTTCGTTCCAAAATAACTTCTATGAAATTAAAGTAATTGTATATTGATATTGTTTATCAATAAAACATTTGTACAATTTTGAAAAAAATATGACATTTTTACGAATATTTATTTTTTTCTATTCCGAAATGTATTCTTCCACGTGAATACCTAATTCTGAATATATAATAAGATAAAGCTCCAGAAGTATAATTTATATACAGGGATACTTTGAGTTTCACGGTTTCGCGCATTTTATTTGTTCACGTTTACTTTGAATTATCGCCAATTTACCCCGTAGCTTTTTAAAATTATTTTTTCAATATTGTATTATTTTACTTTTATGAAAATAATTCATAATATCATATAAGTATACGGTCATCTCAACTGAATTATTAAATATATTCCCACCGCTTTTGCTTTATTTTTCTGTTCATGACATAATACTATCATTTTTAGCTGATAAATTTTATGACAATGAAGGTGGATGACATGTGGAAAAATTCAATTATGTGACAAAGCAACGTACAGTACGCTTTAATGATAAAACTAGATTAACATTCTCAGTGTATGGCTTAAATATCATCACGTGAGAAAATATTTCTTTATTGATGGAACGGAACGTGATTTATACGATATATTGGAAAATAAGATATGTAGGAAACTAATTGCGTTTTAACTAATGCAAGTCAAAATATTAATATTTTTACACTTAGTATAAAAACAAGCCACAAAAACTAAGTGTACACCTACAAAAGATTCTATGAAATAGTACATTCTATTTAAAACTTTGCATAGCTTCGTGTCTGCTTTTATGTGAAATTATTTAACAAAGTACGTAAACTATGCATCCGAAATATAATTTAATTTCTTCCAAACTAGATCGATTTTATCCAAACCTACTGTACTAATTACTATTAAAATTCACCGACTCTAGGGTTTGGTAGTTAAAAAAAAGAATACTTTATAACTTCATTCTGCCTGTCTGCTTGTTTATCTGCCTGTCACAGCCGTGATTCTCAGAAACCGTTCAACGTAGAAGTTTTAAGTTTGTTGCAGTCATAAACTATATACTTCAATAGCTAGCATTAAAAATATGTATACGTCAATTGTATAGGGGAAAAATTAGGTTTTAAAAAAAATTCTTTGAAATTTTATAACCACTGAAAAAAATTTACGGAGAATTTAAAGGTATTTTCTAAAAATTTCAAGTAAACTACTAAAGTTGAAGTTGGGAAAAAACAGCGATACCAGATTTTTGCCTAAAATTTACATAGTGTCTTACTAAAGAACTGCTCAGTATAATATCTTGAAACCATCAGCGATCGTATATCATATATTATAGTGTTATAAGACATTGTAAGTATTTAGTGACGTGTAGGTGATAGATTTAGTGACGTGATGGTAGATAGCTAGCTTAGTTATAGAATTATAAAAGAGTTAAATGCAAGTAAATGATAGGCTATTAATATAATATTGCTAATATTAATTGTCGTTATAGAATGTAGCTATAACATTTTGCTATGGCATATTTTACCAATTTAGTAATCATCGGATAGTGCGTCATGATTACACAGATCGATTTTCCAAGAATATATTTATATAACATTCGGAAAAATAACTTATGCAGAAAATAAAAAGAAAATCGAATTGACAGGTTTGGAAAAAAATAACGAAGGTAAATTTTGTTGGCAAATATATGAGTGATATTTTCTGTACATTTTATTATTTATTCACATTATTACCTTCAGCTGAATCTCGGTCGGCTCTTACAACGGTATATCATATATTACGAGATACTTCAGTTTACTTCAAATGTGATTCGAAGGATTTTTCTCCCACATAAAATGCTTGCTCATAGGCGAATGATATACGATGTGGATTTATCTTCAGGTTTTCCCGTTCCATTTACTGTCTCCGAGATAACTTCATGGTATTACTGAGTGATTTTCATTAATTATCATTGAGTAGTTTGTATTCTGTCCAATATTTCCAGTTAGTTATATATTATGTATATACAGAAAATTACATAAGAAGTATTACTCCCAAATATGTGCCAAGATTAATTATATAGAATTATCTTAATAATTTCCCGCTATATTTGTTATTTACTTCTTTTAAGTGCTTGCTATCTCCGGTTTTAGAACAAATAATTTAATTGAAATACCAGTAGAAACTTAAATATTGGTACAATTTTTGGACATAATTAGTAACAAAGAAGAAAACCAAAGACAAAATTTTATAAAGGTTTCTTTATTTACTTTTTTAAATCTTTAATCTCATTTTTTAATATTTACGATATATTATTGTCGTTTTTTAACAATTGAATTCTAATATAATAAAATTATTAAATGTGATTGAAACTATTGCTATGAGCGTTCCGTATATATAAATATATAAGTGTATATATTATTTCTATTACTCTATTTAGAGCTATTATTTTTACCATATGAATATATATTTCAGTAATTTTTTGAACCATATCGCCTAGTGAAGAAAATTCGCGAATTTCTCGAAAACTATTCGATTTAGAATTATCGCTTTAGTTTTCCGCTTCATTTTTAGTAAATCTGTTTTTTCCGTAATTTTAATTTAGTTATTTTTGAGATGAGGGTTTAAGGGCGACATGTTTTTGGTTTCTGTTTTCAGCAATTAACTGAAAAAAAATATTTCTAGACCTTTTCTAGCTCACCCTGCTATACCCTAACCCAATGGAACACGTGAAAAAAAAAGAAAAAGGTCGATTGCCCCATTAGCTCCCACTAGAACTTTATAACAAATGTTTATAATAGTTACTTTTCAAGATATATTTAAGTTATTACTCTTCACCACTATGCTAAATTTAAAGTTTATCATGTTAAACGACTTTGGAGAAAAATTGTTTTGGAAAATTACGGCTACGTGAATGGATTTGTAAGGGTTCCGTTTTAGAGGCACATAACCCAAAAAAATAATACAGAAAATATAATATTTATGGCATGTGTTCCAGTTTAAAGATGCTTTATCTGCGTTTCCAAAGTGAAACATGACTCGAAACGATTTGTAAAAAAATAATGACATATGGTTACTCTAAATCTCAATTACAAGAATAATCATTCTATAATAGAAAATTTTAATGGGAAAATTGTAGTAAGAAATATTTAAGATAAGTGAGTACGTATTCGAAATACGTTCGCGAATCCCCGAAGCTGCACTATAGCGTTTTATTGTCACGAATCAAACAGAAAATCCGATTTAGATGGCAAGCTATAACCTCGAGGTAAGTAAAGCTAAAGTGTGAAAAATTCGATAAGTGTGATCGCAATATATAAATCAACGTACGTTCTCTCTCGACTTTGATAGTTTCCAATAACAAGCGATACGGAACGTATATGGGTCATAAACGTAAGCTATAACTATTTTTTAAAAGTGCGTTGTAAGTTTTCCTTTATTTATAGAAGTAGATTGAACAGTATGATGTACATAGAATTTACACACTAACCACCCATTACATATTTATAAACCAGCCTAATTAAGGTTAGTTCCTATTTGAAAACCATGAAATTTTATTTCAATAATTTTGAAATTTATTCTTATTAACTCATTCAGTAAGCAGTATTTCTTCGGAACCAGAAATAAATACGTTTACATTATTCATATTCTTTACTGTGATTTTTTTAGCAAAGCAATATTTTCCATCTGCAATTTTAGAGTTATTGTAGATTAAAATACGTATAATTACTCTAAAATATCTGAACCGACCGTCTGATCATTTAAAAGGCTGGCCATCTTTAAGAAACATTTGAAAATGGCGGGCGTTACCGATGTACATTATTTGTAGAAATTCATTTATTTGTTTTATGAAAAATATGTGTCTTAAAGATAAAAAAAAAGCCCTTTAAATTTTTTTTTCTACTAACTCAAACAATGTCTCTTACCATTTATTTTTTAATGATTATTTTAGACAGATAAATAAAAAGAGACACTGAATTATAAATTTTAATTTGTTTCAAATGTTTTACTTCGTTTGGGTACTTTCGATATAATCAACAAATAAATATTTGGTAAAACTGAAAGCTAACGAGCCGTATTTTTTTATCGTTTACTACAGTCACAATTTTCAGAAGACATTAAAAATAAGAATATATTTAAAAACAGTAGAGAGTAGAGAGAAGGAGCAAGAAGATCCGTATAAAGTGAAGGCTGGGACAATTTGACGAACGCGAGGAAAGCCAATTTTTGTAGAATTGTTTTTATTATAATTAAACTTTTCGATGAATGGTTGCAAAAATAAATAGGCTCCTATTTTAATACTTGGACAATATTATTGTGACTTGTGGCGTGTACTCATACTTAAATATATAGATCAACGGACGGGAAAAAATTTGCATCATAATAAATATAATAAAACAATTTTACAATACCATTTTTTGAAGGAAGATCTCCTCTTTCTAATGAGTTACATCGAAAGTTAATTTATAATGGTAATATTTACCAGAGTTATAAATTACTTCTATCGTCAAAACTTGAGCTCGAATGCTAATCGTAATAAAATACATACCGCACGATACGCAATAAAGATACGCGTAATAGACAATAGTTAAACGGAAATGGCTCTATGGAAGTTAAGTAATGTAATTTTGATGAAATATATGCTTCCGTGCTATTTTTATTATTTTAAACCTTGAATTTAACCTTCATGTTATGTTATTACTTTTAACATTATGACAAATTAAAATAATGAAAAAAATGTAATATATATTATATACCAAAGAACGAAAAAAATTTAAAAATAAATATTCTCATTTACATTTTCCCGTCAGTTGTTTAAAAATGTAAATGAGTAATTCTGTATCTCTTTAAAAGTGGAATGAATGATTTTTTTCTAATTATAAAGAAGCAGGGAAGAAAATAGAATGAAAATGCTTTGCTTCGAGCACATGGCAACATTTGGGTTTTTGTCGCCTCTATCTTATATCGAATCGCACAGAATAAGTCCCAGAAGTATAGAATATCACGAGGAATGTAATTAATCCTTTTTCAATGTATACTTCATAATCTTTCTTTTATGTATGACAAGAAGTTCATTAATATTTTCTTCCAAAATATTTGCTGTTTTCTTATCTGTTTGAAGAAGTATTTGAACTTATATTCGATCAATAAATTCTGCGGTTGAATTAGGTAATTTTTGGTTTAAATATAAAGTAACAAATAAAAGTGTGTCAATACTAAGTTACTATAGCCAATTTTTCTGAAATTTCTGACATATGTCTTTACTGAAAGACAAGCTCTTTATAAGCCATTGTTAGAGCATAGACAAAATAATAAAAAAGTGAAAACCGCTCAAGCATGCTGCAGATAAGCAAAGTCGAAAAAACGCAATTTATTTCAACATTATCTCTATTATTATTCAAATGTGTCAAACAGTAAAGAAGGATGATGAATGAAATTTTCGCAATATTGTATTCAGCCGTCAATGTGTTAAGAAATATTAAGAAGATTTTGGGGGCGAAATTGTGATGCAAATTTAGGAGCGAAGTAGGTAATAATGCCAATCAAAGTGACAATTATTGCGAGTGTCCGGGAAGTCTGTCTTAGATGGCAAACTGCTTGCACGTGACGGGACCGCGTGATCGCCCGTCTTCTCCAGTACAACAGTATAGCTTCATTATAGATATAAAAAAACTTAGCCGGTCTTGTAATATGTTGTACTTTAACATGCGTTTATTATTAAGTATTGTATACACTTAACACAGATTTTAGCGGATTTGTGTGTTTTTTTATATATTTTTTTGGAGTTTACTCCTTAACAATCGATTTTCATATATAGCGATATGAAGTTTTATGAGGCGTAAAATCAGAAGTTCAGAGCGTTACAAAAGTATAACAGTTTGTAAATTTGGATGTAGGAGGTAATCTTCAAAACTACTCATCAGATTTCTAAAATTGTTTCACCAATATTTAGAAAGGATCTTCAGGATGGACATAGGTTGTATGTAATCCCATTTAGAAAAACTTTGACAATCATAATAAAAATACATTTTGTCAGTTTGGATATAGGAGGTAATTTCCCAAACTACTGATCTGATTTAAAAAATTCTTTCACCAATATTTAGAAGGGACCTTCAGAATGGACATAAGTTGTATATTATCTCGTTAATTTGTTTCCAGACCAGTCAGGCAACGCAAGTTAACGAAAAAACAGTCGATCGAATACATTTCTTACGAATACTGACTTAACGGTGAGAGATATATTATAGATGATATTGATGTTTATATACAGTGTTACCTATTTTACACACTCCAAAACAATCGTAATTAAGGAGTAAACTCCAGTGACGGCGAAGTTGAAACACACAATGTTTTTTATTTAGAAATTGGATCAGTTATTAGGAAAAAAAGGAAATGTTAAGTATATACATATAAATACTTAGAAGATAAAGTGCCTGTCTTTATAAAGTATCACATTTCGAAATTAAATTTTCATTAAGTAACCAAGCCATAGGTCATGAATTGTGTTAAATTACATCATACTATTTTATTATTTGTATTACCAGCGAAGAATATTTTCATTAAAACGGATATTTAAATAATTTATTTACTAAGTATTAATATTGTCACAAAGTACTGCCGTCTACATATTTATTGTACTTATTTCTTATTAAAATTTTTTTATCCAACTATGGGAAGGTCGATAGGGCAGGGTTATGATTTTGGTAAATCTCATCTAGGAACCAAAATACTGGAGCGTTTTTAATAAATAAGGTATCGTGGGATAAGTCCCTATATTTGAAGTTGCATAAGCTTTATATTATGGCTGATATATTTTTATATATAATTAATGGGTTGATATATGTCTCGGATAATACGAAAATACATCCGTTTTAAATTACAATACTTGACAGGTAACGACTTTGAACTTAAACTACGTTATAAAAATAAGTACACTCTCCTAATAGAACTGCGTTTAATGAAGAATTCTTTATTATATATGCAACTAAATTATGGATTAAAATGAACAAATATACAACATTTTCCTTTATTTTCTGTAATTACATCACCTATTATAATCGGCGAATCGATATACTTTTTATAACCCCTATTTATCTTTTCCATGTCCATAATATAGCACTATTTTGCTTCCGTTTATTTAATAATATATTTTATAATTTTCATATGCATAGTTATGTACATTTAAAATGGACTTTGTTTTGTGTCATTCGTTAGCGTTTATAAATAATTTACAGTCTACTATAGTACTTGTTTTTCTCGCTTGATTAATTTTGGTTGCTTGTGAGAGATTGTTCTTGTAACAATAAGTCCGTAACTATACACTTAGAATATACTTGAACCATATTCAAAAAGGGTATCTGATCAAAGGTCTGAATGAAAAAAAAATATAATATCTCTTCGATTTTTCTGGAAATTACTAGGTGTCAATAAATGGAAAAAAGTCAAAAATATATGTGTATACTACATACACTTTTGGTGAGTAAATAATCATAAAAAATTTCATTAATATTTTTCCTAATACTTGTTTACGGCAGAGCCAAAAGGATGGTAATAATAAAAGCAACGTACGAAAAAGTTTGATATAAAATAAATGTACTGAATCAAAATCTGACTACAAAAAAATAAAAAATTTAAAACCTTCTGTACGCAAAAACTCTCTAGAGCTATTTAAATAAAAATCAATAAAATGGCAGAAATTTCCTACGATGTTATATAAGAATATTTCTAAAAAAATATTTAATGATTGTACCCATTGCACGATCCCCACTATTTAAAAATTTATTAATTTTTTTTAATGATGAATAATGGTTATATTTTTTGTTGAATAGTCGTCTTAACAACATAATAATTTTTATTTAAAATTGTAACTGTTGTTACAAATAAAGTGGCGGGAACGTATATATGCTTCATGCCGTTAATAAAGTGAAATAATTTGACAACGTTTTGTTAAGAATAAGGCAAATTTAACTTTTACAAAAATGTATCGCGTGTGTATATGGATGTATTCTTTGGTTATCAAATGCCATTTTTATAGGTTTATAAGTATTTTTATAGTTTTTAAATTTTTAAAGTTAAGGAATTCGCGTTGGAATTTTAATTTTGCTTTGATTACATATTTAGTTTAATTACATTTTAATAAAATATTTACGTTAAAGAATTAACATTAGATTTTGAAAAGAATGTCTCTTAGAAGATTTTCTTTAAATTTCTTTTGTCTCTCAAAATATTTATGTGAGTCTTACCTAATGATATCTACGAAATATATACGATTATTTATGAAAAACCTTGTTTGATGTTATCGTTTGATTAAATTATTATATTCAAATACAAATTTAACAATTAAATTAGCGCACTATTTTAATTAAATTGTTAACAAATATATCGGGATGGTTTACTTCGATTATCAAAACGTTTTACTCATAATATGAAATGAAATATAACACTTATAAATAAATCAATAAATTAAAAAAAAAATATATTCTGTTTGATTATTTTTATATTCGTATAATTGTTACAGGATAATAAATACGCAAATACATTTTGCACCTACAGATATTCATAGAATACATTTATACATATTCTTTGGTGTACACAACAATATATAACACGCAATTCAGTAAAAATACACCGTGTTAGTCATAACAGTAACTGTGTACTAAAGCATAATCCTCTAAGTAATTAGGTACTGACGAATAGACATTAAAATATACACAACCATTGCTTGCGCGGGACGAGAACTATTTCAAAGTCGGAGGAAAATAGATCTTTAGCTTTGTAATAGCTAATACAAAATTACTTTTTAATATATTGTGGACTGTAGAAATGATATATGGTACACAATGACATAGCGTATAATTTGCTTATACCGATAACCTGATACTTGTAGCGCGAAAGATGTGTACGGTAGATACACGAATATTAAAATAACCTACGACCTTAGACGATTCTTCCAATTTCATGTTTTATGTTCAGTTTATTTCTCTATTCCCTGTTTTACTATACCCACGTCCTTTATGAATTTAGTTTGTATTTCTACATAAAAGCTAAAAAATTATTATTAGTTTGAAAACGAAATACACAAATTTGTCTCCGGGGGTTAAATGTTTGCTTAATACAAAACCTAGGCTTTTTAGTTTAAGGAGTTCTTTTTAGAAAAACAGAGAAGGTTTATTATCATATTATTTTTCATTTTCTGTTACTATATTTGGCAAAGCGATATTTGTTTAGTGGTCGTTATTTTATTACTTGAAATGACTTTTTAGAATAAAACATTTTCGATTTCCCAGAATTTTATGTTTGGCTATTCATATACGGAAATAGGCATCACTATTTCCATAAGTGCTTTAACACGTGTATGCCTAAGGGGAAATGTTTTGGTGTGTTTAGGCAGCTCGCTAACAAACAATGCCCCGCCCTATTCCAGGAAAGGACTTTTTCGGCAAGTGATTTGCTGTTTACATACGTAATCCATTCAATTTCACTCGAGTCTATTGTATTGAGTAGTTTGTTTAATGGGAGAAGTGAACTGATATCATGTCAGTCGGTTGATTTCAGTAGTGATGGATCGGTGATAGCTGTTAAGTATCCTATGGCAAATTTGTATGAGTCGATACTATTAAGGTTTGCTATAGAAATTATTATAAAAGAACGATATAAAACAGTTTTCGTGATAGTCATGTAAGTTGCCGGTTTGAAGAAAAATATATGAATTTAAATTTTTTTATATAATTAAACTGTTTGCTTGTTTACTAATATATTTGCATACAAATGAGTATATTTGTTTTCTATACTTTTTTAGTAGTAATTTTTCACGTACTTTATTAAATATAATTCAGATAACGTAGTATTAATATTTTCCATTAACTAGTTTGCCATGGGCAGGATCGCCAATTAAAATCTTAACTTGCATCTAAAATCTTTTGTAACACTAATAAACGTATACTATTGGCAGAAAACAAAACTAGTTTTCTTGTAAAACCTTTATTCATTTTATATTCATTTAAATATTAACTAAAATGGGCGACGTATAAATTTAAGTATGCTATTTATTATATTTGTAGTATGCACTTAATATGTTTCAACAATCTCCGTGGTAATACGTTTCTTAAGGGAGCTTGGCTTACCCTAATAATATAACACTAGCGTGACCCGTGCGAAGTCTTCGCATTATTTATTCCATTACGAAGCTCAGATGACAGATCAAACAAATATTTTACTAAAATTGACATATAGAGGCGCAAGTATCAAAAGCATTGAGCTAAAGCGCCACTATATTTATACGTGAGTGGATTTGAAATTAAACAAAAATTTTACCGACCGTCAATCATATTGACGTTGAGCCGTTAGATGGCAGCATTGCTGTTTTGTGTATATAATTTTAATAATTAATTAATTTGCAAAAACAATAGCAATAATAAATTTTTTAGTTGTGGATGCCGGTAGAGCAAGCAATTGTCTATAAAATGATATATAATTTATGTGGATTAGTTGTGAGGTTTTTTATAAAAAGGGAGAGTAACATCTTAACCTTAGCGTATTAATATATATATATATATATATATATATATATATATATATATATATATATATATGATGATGATGATCATTATCCCTGTATCATATTACTGTTATAGCATAGAGAGTCACCATATTGACAAGCCCAAGGAAAACATTGCAAATATTTTTTTGGTAGTGTTGAGTTACAATTATTTTTCTTACTATCTGTTTTTTTTTCGTCTACAAGACTATTTGCATAACCGACGGATCTGCAAACGCGTTTATGAATAGATTTTGTATTTTTATGATATTTTCAAACGTCGTCACTCTCTTCTCTAAGGGCATTCAATTGCAATATTCTTTCTTGCGGATATCGTTATTTACCACTTTTTTAACAAACGTCATTAAGTTCATTGTTAATTCTTGTGTAGAAACTTCCTATACGTATTACGTCGAGATAGTGTTGTTAATTAAAATTGATGATTTTAGGTACATACGAATGAAAATTTTCAGTCCCTAGACGTTAATCTAATTCGTATTAATTTTTAACAAAAGTCAATTGATATTAGATATTTTCATTTAAATAACGCTCCGAAATATTTAGCTTTAAATATTATTCGAATTAAACTAATCGGTTATCTAATGGGTCGAAGATAGGTAAATAAATTACAACATCTCTCCGGAAGGTTGAGAGTAAGCCTAAGAAAGCATTAACATAATTTTAGAAATTTTTGGCTCCGTGTGTTTGTGCATATGAAAACATGACTAGTAGAATAAGCGTAAAACATAGGAGTGAAATTGAAGTATAATTTGGTTTTATGTTCTACCACAATCAGTTAAATTAATCGATAGATATTCAAATTTGATAATGTTAAAAGTTCTTTTGCATATCTTTAGTACAATGATAACAACGACGTGCGTAACAGGTCAAATAAATACACACATATATATATATATATATATATATATATATATATATATATATATAATCTTAAATAATCTACATCTCTACTAAAGCCAAGTTTAACAAAACCTTCGAAATATCCTTATTAAATTTATACAGACCACGTTTCGAGTAACAACCGTAAAAACTTCTCCAAGCCACGGCTTTCTAAATAACATCAGTTACAACTCTTGTTTTATTTGGAGGAAAGCAAACATTTTAAGCCGGGCTTAGGCAAAACATTTTCAAGTCATTTTCCGCGACGTTCGGCAAGTGCCTAACGAGATCATTTAGCGCCAGAAAGTGTTTACGTTGCGGAAGACTATTTGTCACTGCCGTCGGTGGTTCGAGTTCATTACATTTTGAGGTCGAAGACACGAACGTAATTTAATATAATTTATTTAATAAACATAACGGTGTAAAATTTTGCCAGCGTTACCCATTCTATTACTCTCTAGGCAGTAATTATCCTCTTTCGATCTCGGTTAAATTAATTACTGTAATTTTAACAATAAGTAAATTATCCACATACTATACTATTTTTGACACAACACTTTATAACCGTAAAAACAAATTACAAAAAAGCTAAATACCGCTTTCTGATTCTCATAGCAAAATCCTCAGAACTAAAAATTGCAAACTTTAAATTTGGCAAGCATAAATTTCTTGATTTCTAAGCGCTTGCTGAGAAAGGGTTATTTTTAAATTCATTGCTTAAAATTTGATAATGGGTTTGGTTTACTTTGTTTTTGTGGAGTTTTAATCACGAAAAAGTAAATAATAATCTAAATACAAGAGCATATATTAAGCAACCAGTATTTAATATCACAGCCAAATTTTTACTAGGATACATTTTAAAATTAAATAATATGTATGACTAGTTTATCTTTAATAGTGGAAAGTTCGAAACCCAAGCAATAAATGTGTTACTAAAATTATTTTTATTAAGTTACAACTTAGTTCACAAAAAATTATTTTCATGTTTCATTCAATATTGGATAAATATACTAAAAAACAAGTAAGAGAATTAATATCTGTGCTTTTTTGTCGTTCATGTATATTGAAGTAAAAACATATATGATCTTTTAATATATTTATTTATGTCAATGTTTTACTAACTGCATATATCAATAATTCGATAATTGATATTCAACGTTTAACCGTTTCAGCGTTTTTGGATTTTCGCTAAATAAAAACAAATGCATAAAAAAAACAAAACACAGGCATAGTTCCTTCTAGTGCGGGCAACAAGTTGAACACATAAAAAATCCTAAATATGTACATAAATACTATAGTTTTGTAAAGTATTCATCTACAGAAATTCAATTTATTTTATAATTTTTTAGCTTTTCGTATTACAACAATCCAGATTATTTGGTTTTGTTATCAATTGATTTTTTTCCTTTTTTCATTAGAAAAAATTTAAATAGAATAAAAAAACAAAATATAACCCATATATAGGTATTAAAAATGCTCATAATTACGTCTATAGATAAAGGTTGTTTAATTTTAAGTGTCAAATGGGAAAAAAGGTAATACTTAATAGGCATAGCATAAATTATAATTGTTTGTGTCAGAACTGACATGACTAAAGATCAACATGAAATCTATTTAGAAAATGAAGATTAAAAAATATCTTTAGAATTTATATTTGGAACGCTTGAAGCGTTCCAAATATAAATTCTAAAGATATTTTTAAATCTTCAAATCTTCACTTCTAAAGATATTTTTAAATCTTCACAATAACAATTCGAAATATTTGACAGGATTTGGAGTAGCAACGGGCCTTCGTGCGTAAAACATTTAGAAATTATATTTGGAATGCGTCAATACAACAACGATTTCAAATGTTTCACAGAATTTGGAATAAAAATGGTTCATCGTCATATATCTAGCAATAAGCAAAAAACATTCAGTGTCGTTGATATTGCGTTATCACTTACATCAGGTGTAAATAGTGGTAAACGGTTTTTAGCCAACTTCCAATCTATTCTCAATTACAAAAATATTTTTTCCATATCAAACCATTTCCTTATTCCAACATTTATGTAAAAGCAACCCGTATAAAAATACTACAACAATTTCTTTTCAGGAATTAATTAACACAGAAAACGACCGACATAATAGTGCATAAAAATAGTAAAATGCGAGTACGCAATAATTGGCTAAAAGAAAAAAAAATGTTAATTAAGAAAATTGACAAGGAGGGATGCTATCAATAATTGTAGGTAAAGTACAATCGACTTCCACGTCTTTAAGATATTAAGAAAAACTAGAAATTAATCAAGATTTTGTGGCGTTTCTATCTGCAAATCTGTTGAATAAATTTATCATGGTTAAAAGACGCTCATAGTGTTCAATGATAATACAGATAAGCGTAAGTCTAAGTTTAAGTCGGGACTCGATGTTTTGTTAACAATAGTTATATCGATTTAAAATTCAATGTTAAGAAGAAAAATACATTTCAATTTAATAACTCTTTCCGTTTACAGTCAACGCCGCATAATATTGGCAAGAAGCATATTTCAACCGCACACAATTTTCGCTTAGTTTACCCTTCTTTTACGAAACACAAACATTTGCAAGGTAAATATGCCTGTATTGGAATTCCGACTAAAACAATAAAGTCGAGTATGCACACAAATGTGGCAAACAAAGGCACGGTGCTCAAAAGCGAGGCTTTGTTTTTGTGGTGAATTTTTTTCAATATTTATGCAAGACACGTCTTACACGGGAGTCTCATTTGCAAGTAATTTATTTAATTTATTGTTGTTTCTGGCGTAATATTTTTATTTGTTTAACCCAAACTTTGAACGAAAAAGTGAGAAATTAAAAATAAACTTGCCGAAAAAATACGTTTTACAGTGACAAACATTCACACTGAATGCAAACATATCATTCGACATTAATTATTCACCGCATAACACGTTTCACATCTAGATTTAATGAAAGTGTCAATACTCATAAAGTCAAATGTTACAAAGTTCATCGAAATTTTGTAACATTTGAGTTAAAGAGTATTTTCATAGAATACTTAACGAGATAAAGATATTTTAAATGAAATAACTCGAAGTTAAGGCTTGTAGAATATACAAATAATATTTTTTTCTATTTTGATTAGGTAACTTTAAATTTTAAAACTTTTTTAGATTTTGTTTTCATTTACCGGACAATAAATTTACGCGTTTATTAACGTTTTCATTATATTGTTTTTAGTTTAAGAATTGTTTCCCTTGAAAAAGTAGGTAATTTGAGGAGAACATTCTTATTGTTCGATTTTTATTAAATTCTTTTTTCCTTTTAAAGTTATTTATAAAAATATGAGATTTTCCATTAAATTTAATCCATTAAATTTCGCATCCTCTTCGTACTATATACCCGCATAGTCGTGTTGACAAACAAATATTTATTAAAAGAGGAAAATTTATCTTGTAATTAGCCCTTTTATAAAGTTTTATGATAAATATATTGTTTATTTACACAATAAAAGTTGATAAATGTAATAGTTATAAGAGTCACATAATTAATACATTGTTAAGGAATTAATTATTAATCATCACAATGTTTTAGAAATGTAATGGAATTTTCGATACTTTTGTTTTATTTAGCTAACTACGTATATACGATTACGCACACAATAAATTTCACGTAAGTCTGGAACAGAATACCCATTTTGCTAATAAATATTATCAATTTGAAGTCATTAAGGATATACCTTTTCACTATCATTCATCAATATTAATTAAGAATTCAAGTATAACAGATCTAGCTATGCAACCGTGCTACAAGCTATCAAAAATAGGATATTTTTATTAGAATATCCTTTATTTCCATTTTGAGTATTAAAAAACACATAACCGGTTTCATGCTAATTTCGGACGACTCAAGTAATATTTTGACCATAATTTAATAAAAAAATAGTTGATGCCCCAAAATATGGATTTTTGTTACACTATTATAAAGGTTACAGTGGGTATCTTTTTAAATGAATTTAGACATTTTCAGTGGGTACAGTGTGAGATACGCCAAAATAAATAAATAGGGAACGAAAGAATATATTAAAAGATTTGAACGATTAGATCAATAATGATAATATTATTAATGAAAATAAACATCACAAAATCATTTTACTTAGTATTATACTCATACTAATAGTTCGGTTGTTAAAGGATTTTGAAAAAAAAATGGAAAAGAAAGCTAAATTTTTGAGGAGAGCTTTATTTTGTGTTCTATGTTTTTACGATACCCCGAAAATTTTACGAAATTTGCTCTGAAATTAAATAAGGATTATTTTTACTTTTTTTAGCCTTTTTCTTGAAAATTAGTCAATCATTATATTTTCTGCAAAAAAGGTCCGTTTTTCTGTGTACCTACAGCTGTTCGTTCTTTAATAAAACATGCGGTAAACTGTCCGTTGAGGATAATCACTACTATCTTTTCTTATAGAATTATTCTCCTCGAGAGATCATGATGCAGCTGATTTAATTTTTGTATATGTCATTTTTTTGTTCGTAATTCGTTTTCAAACTTGCTTCACATATTATATTTATGAAAGGCACAATAGTCAACGATGCCTTTTTAGTTGATATATAAACTCCTTTTTTATATTTTTCTACCAATTTTTTCCACCACGTTGGAGAATATTCCATGCAAATATCTGATAATTTCTATGTGCTTCTGAACCATAAAAAATATTCCCGTAATATTGGTGATCACACCTGGCTTCCGAGTAAACAATCCTCCAAAATAATTCGATATTTTACCTTCACTGCCAACTCACTACCATTTTGTTCTGTAGCTACTAGCTTGCTAGCTCCTTTAAAAGTGTCTGTCGTAATTTTCATTGAAATTAATGAAAATTAACAGCGTTTTTCCTTTGGCTTTTTTATTAGCCGTTTTGCCAAAAGAATTCTGAAAAATTAAAATACAGTTCACTTAAACGTAATCTAGTAGGCGCTGGACTTGATGCTTATGTCATACTTTGATTGGCAACATCAACCATTCTCTTCGAAGTGGATGTGGAAATCCGAATATAGCTTCTACGGTATTCGATGTAAACGGCATATAATGAATGAAACATATGTTCTGTTTGTGTATATTTTATCATTCACGTCTTACAAAGTATGTACTGCAACATTTTTATCACCCGACAAAAAATTATAATAAGAAACTGCTCGTCGTGCATTTTAGCACTACTTCTTTAAATTTCAACACAATATTTAATACGAAATATTTTTAACACGTCCAATATGACTCCTATGACAAAGTGTGGAAGATTTTTAAAATTTGTATGAAGATAATACAAATGCACTTAGAGCGACAACAACGTACTTATATATTACACTAAAATTGCAAGTGGAAAACGTCTTTTCTCCATCTGCTGACCATCTGTTTTCTGAGCTCTCACGAGGTTCACTCATAATAACCTATTATGGATACAAAACCAAATATCTGTAGTTAAGTTTTTCTGAAAATTATTTTGAATACTTCCAAAATATTATATATATATATATATATATATATATATATATATATATACATATATGTATATATATATATATATATATATATATATAGCTTTAAGAAAAAATAATATTTTCATGATATTTAATTTTTATGACGGATATTTTATTAGAAAAATGAATAGTTCTCGAGATAATCGCGAAAAAAGAAAAATTAATCCTGTCACTTTAAAAAAGTTACACACTTAGAATATTTTTCAGAATATTAAGAGAACAATAAAATTATCTTCACCACAAAATTCGTCTTTAAAAAACATTTATTTTTCAACACTAGTGAAAAGATCTTATAATGAATGCGTTCCAAGAAAATTCACTTTAAATATATAAGGGGACACCCCTTACACTTTTTGTAGTAAAGGAAGTAGTATTCATTTAACTTTAAAAAGTAATAACGAAGTACATTTATTAGTGGAATCTTGCCATTTTCAAATATTCATGACATGAAAAGTCATATTCTGTTATATGTTGCGAGTGCGTTGACAGCTCTAGACATTTCTCAATCATTCTCACTTTTTGATAATAACATACTTTTATGAAAAGTGTAAAAGGTATAACATATACTTTTTGTAGTAAAGAAAGTAGCATTCATTTAATTTTAAAAAGTAATAACAAAGTATATTTATTATTGGAATCTTGTCGTTTTCAAATATGCTTGACATGAAATGCCATATTCTGTTATATGTTGCGAGTGCGTTGACAGCTCTAGACATTGCTCGATCATTCTCACTTTTCGAGAGTAAAATACTTTTGTGAAAGGTGTAACTGGTACAACATTTAAAATGCCAACATATAGCAATTTATGATCCAAGCATTTTTTTATTTACTTAGGCGATCATTCTTTCAAATACTTTATGAAACAAAAGAAACTGCTGGCACAAATTCTTCGCCATTTTTGCTTTATAACGTATGCATTTTCGTTTCTGCGAATCAAATACATGAACTGGAATATCTCTCCACTCTCGTGGCTCTTTCAGCTCCTCGCACTTCGCTTACCGCTGACAAATACATCATTATGGTTTATCTTTAGTTTCGCAATAGGGATGTTCACATCGAAAAACTCGGTGTTTTTATTTTCATGTTAATCGATGTATATATTTATGTAAATCTGATACAGTCCAGGATTTTCTTATGATGTTTAAATGTCATAGTTTATAACTTTTGAAATTTTATACGATATATATAATATTTAAAATATTTTTTGTATGTATATTTAAAATATAGTTTCGAATATTACATAAAAAATTAGATAGAATTTCAAACGATTCTAAGTGAAACATACTACAATAGTTTGTTTTTAAAATTATTTTTATAAAAATAATAACTCATTAAATAGTGTTATGCCCAATTAAACACTTAAGAAGTCATTTATTATTTTAGGTTTCTATGGATGCTATTTTAATGATACCAAATTATTTAAAAAAAAATATCGCTCCAATCTCCATTTGTCCCATTAATACTAAGTTATTTTTCGGATTTTCCAGCCGCGTCATATATCCCAGATGTTACATTGAAACAAATAGTTATTTACAATATATACATTGAAAAGTATTCATATATTGATTAACTTTCAGAATAACAAACAACGATGAAATAAATCGACGCATCCTGTTTGGAACATCCCTAGTTCAGCGCTTCGAGTGGTGGGATTGACAGTTACTCTGCAGACCTTTTATCAACATAGCTATTATTCACACGCGAGTCAATGTCCATTGGAGCGGAAAGATTTTCTATAAATAATATCTTGCAATTTTTTATCTGACTCATATTCTTTATATATCGAGTGGACTGTCTGGTTAGTGTTTTGGAAGAAGACTTTGTTTTTTCGTCTACAATTTTTCATACACAGGGAGTAACTTGCATTAAAGAAATATAAAGTTATACTCGGAGGTTTTTCTCTTACCTATTTACTACTATATATTGTTCAATCTTTTCATGTCCATTTTTAACTTAATAATTTTATTAACTTTTTATAAATATTCTATCTAAAACATTAAACCGAAAAGCCGGTTAAAGAAAACTTAGTGATCTATACCTCAAAAGGAAAAAGGGTATCCTTATAACATTTTCGGTTCAGTTACGGTTCCTTGAAGGTGTAAAAAGATACAGCCTCTTAGTCTATGCAATAAAAAAACCCTTAAAAATACGACCATTTACGCCGCATTTTTTAACAATCGCAAATAAATAAAAATCTATAGGGTCTTCCTGTTGACCTAGAATCATGACATTTGGCAAGAAGCAAGGTGTCTCAGCACAAGTAAAGAAAAAAATCTGAAAATCGTTAATTTTTAGTTATATCGTAAAAGTAACATGTGTAATTGCATGTGAAAAATATGTAGCGAATATATTTTCGTACTAAAAAATTAAAATTTTGTAAAAAGTTTATAAGGAATGTTGTATTCCATTAAATGTTTATAAATACCTAAATATGTACAGATTGTGTAATTATGCGAGTTCCACTCATGTTTGATGGGTTTTTTATAAATTAATGTAATTTTTTAGGGTACCAAACCTTACGGTTAAAGGAAAACTAGGGCGATTGTCGTACATCATACAATTTTTTAAATAAGCACCATATTTTTGTGAAAAATATAATACTCACGAAAATATATTACACATTGCAATATATTCACGCTGTGAAAAATTGCTATTCGCAAACAGTTTAATAAATATACTATATACGCTTACATATTTACGAGTGCCGAAATATGTACAGAACACTTGGTGTGAGTTCTACTCGTGTTTGACAGGTTTTTATTAAAAGTCATCACTATCATAACTGAAAATTTTGATATAGTATTCGCATATACGAATGAAACTTTTTAATAAGTGGATTTCTTATCTACTAATTTAAAATAAATTGGTAAATATTATTAGTGGTAATAGATTATGTCACATTTCTGAAAACTATCACAGTATTTATTTGATTAATATTACTTTATTAAGTTAAGTAAATTATGAAAAATTGCAACTAAGATTAGTTATAAAATTACTAATGTTTAATAATAAAAAGAATCAACTGCCTTATTAACTATAATTATGTTCACGTGAAACCACACTTTCAGCTTTCATTTTAGTATTCCTTTTTTTTCTCTCTTCTCTTCCCTCATGAACTGCTGTTCAAGACAGTGGACAAGAAGGAGGCATCCTATTTGCAAATATCGAATCGCATATCGGAATAGTGCCTGATAATATAAAAAATAATGAATATTTACTTTCTTCTGTTTCAGGTTTATATCGAGACAAAAAATGCCAGAAGATAACGAAAATTAAAATTGTAAGTATTTATTTTGAATCAAATGTATGGATTTATAAGGAATTTAAAAGAGAAATTAAAAGTAAAAGAAGTGGAAAATATAAAAAATTTACATTTAAGAAAATTGTTAAATGTAATTTTCTTATAGGAATTATCCCTAATCTATCTTCGGTGTTTGACAATTCTCTATCGAAATCTTCCCACTTTATTAATCAATATATTAAAGGTTTATATAGAAATATGTACCATTTTTACTTGTCAGACTTATAATTTTTTATATAATGATCAATTATATCTTTTTAACAGAAATAATACTCATTACACGATAAAGTATATAATATTACTTAATCACTATGGATAAATTTAAGCAGTCTGGCGTCAATAACATTGGGTCCCGAATTTGAAACAGTAAATGGCAAACATTACTTTTTTTTGGGTTTGTTTGTTGTTTATTTTATGAATTTTGATTTTATTTTACTGGTATATTTATTTGATTCGATTTATTTTATTAGATGAATATTTATTGAAATTTAATATATTTATGAAAAATGTCTGCAGAGCAACTGTCAGATCGCGAATTTAGTAAGCGCTGCTATGTGGAAGATTACAATTCATTGCGATTAAATAAATATTGTATCAACTAATGAAGTAAGCCTTCTTTACTTGAGTAAAAGTACACTGGGGAAATGCCGATTACACCTTTGGTGATTAATATTTGTACATGACGGATAGAAGTTGATTTTCTTCTGAAGACACATTATTGCCACAAATAGAATATTTAGAAAACTATTGATTTATGCTTTGAACCCTGAGTCATTTATGTGGTAGTTCATCTCTCAAACAGGGAAATTATTGAAGTAAAAACACATGGATGCATTCAGCACTTAATTTTTTAGATGTGCTTATTTTGTATAAAAACAAATTTATTTTGCGTAAATTATATTGTATAATAAACTATCATAAGCATATATCAAAACCTTAATTTATAGGCAAGACTTAATTTTTGAGACCTTTTTATTAAGGAACAAAATTTTATTTCAATTGAATTACAATATGCAGAATCAGGTTAAATAACAGATTGATTGCTATCAGATATTTAAAATCAATTATCGTAAATTAATATTTTAAAAATAAAACCTTATTTAAAAAAGATTCTGAAGAAAAATGATAAAAAATCTCAATTAAATTCCCTTTTAGAAAATTAAGATTCTCACAATAACTTTATTTAAGTTGAATTGTAACCTGCATACGTATGTAATTACGTTTTTCTGAATTATCGGCAGTAATTTTCCGAAAATTTAGATTATAATATTAAGGTATCAAATTGATATATAAAATTACATCATTACATAATTTGAATAAAGTAAAACTAAAGAAATTTATTAAAAATTTCACAATACTTTTTTCTGGAAAAAATGAGTTACCCTGTAATTTAGTTTTTCTTATATAGCGCTTTTTAGATGCTCACTCAATAAAGATCATTTAAATAGCTTATCAGAGTTATTTAAGTTACATTAACGATAACTGTGATTTAATAAAATTTCGAATAAAATTTTGTTCCTAAAAATGAAAAAAGTTATATTAAATTTCAACAAAATTACGATTTGCAATAACTAGTCTAATATGCAATTGATTTGGACCCGTGTTGTAATTATCCTATTTAATTTCCATGCTGCATCGGAATAACAAATGTTTTAGGATATGTAAATGACGAAACTGCAAAGTTGAAACAATGTAACCTGTGTTTCAAACTCAAATGTTTTAGTATTTAGTTATTTTTATCACGGAAGTCGCAAAAATACTTAAGAGCAATATTTTCCTCCATTTTTACGAGAGAGAAATTTATTTTGTTTCCTGTTTATCTTCCGTTCCCATTTCACAGGACGAGAGGTATATGGAACTAAATATAGAACGTTTATTTTTTATTAGGTAAAACATATAATAAACTAATAGTGTTTTGGGTTTATTTTTACGTTCAATATTAACACAGTAATTTATATTATTAATTTTGTTAGATGTATATATGTATATATATATATATATATATATATATATATATATATATTTACATATATGAGGATACGCAATGTTTATAATGGATATTTTTTTATTCTCGTGAACTGAATCTCTAAAAAGCTTATATGTTTTTTACAGATGCTACCGCGATACGTCTACGGAAACAATTTCCCATGACAGCGTCTATTTGATGTCATCCGAATCAATGTCAACTTGAAGCATGGATTACTACTTACAAGACAATATCACGAACTCTAGTTGGGGCAACGGAAGCTATGAAGAAACATGCCCCAGCCTCAACATTCCCATAGTGTCTCTCGTCACACAGATACTTTACGGTATCATATGCATCGTAGGCCTGCTCGGAAATACGCTCGTCATATACGTTGTGTTACGATATTCCAAGATGCAGACGGTAACCAACATGTATATAGTAAATTTGGCCATCGCAGACGAGTGCTTTCTCATTGGCATCCCTTTTCTTATGACGACCACTTCACTGCAATCGTGGCCATTCGGCCGAATCATGTGTAAGGCATACATGATTTCAACTGGAATAAACCAGTTTACGAGTAGTATCTTCCTTTTCATCATGAGCGCAGATCGATATGTGGCAGTATGCCATCCAATAGCGGCACCGCGCGTGCGTACTCCACTAGTCTCACGTCTCGTCTCAGCCACCGCTTGGACTGCCAGCGCGCTCTTTATGATACCTATATTCATGTATACTAACTTAACAGAGAGCGAGGGTCGCCTTAGCTGCAACATTTATTGGCCCGAGACAAACTCATTGCACGGTCAGGTCAGCTTTACGCTCTACACCTTCGTGCTAGGTTTTGCCATTCCTCTACTACTCATATTCATATTCTACTGCCTCGTCATAAAGAAGCTAAAGACGGTCGGTCCCAAGAACAAGTCGAAGGAGAAGAAGCGCTCACATCGCAAAGTAACGAAACTAGTGCTGACAGTAATAGCCGTTTATGTGCTGTGCTGGCTGCCATACTGGGTGTTCCAGGTAGCGTTGATCTACACGCCACCAAACGAATGCGTATCACGCATAATGATCACCATCTCGCTGATAGCAGGTTGCTTCAGCTACTCAAACTCTGCGATGAACCCGATTCTATACGCGTTTCTTTCGGATAATTTCAAGAAAAGCTTCGTGAAAGCATGTACTTGTGCGGCAGGTAAGGACGTGAACGCAACGCTGCACGTAGAGAACAGCGTATTTCCTCGTAAAGCCGCCACAGAACGAATGCGGGCGCGGGCGGCAGCCAGAGCAGACCCGGAAGCGGGCGCGCTCGTTTCACGTTCGGACGTTTCTACTGCGTTTACTTCCCGTTCGACCGCACCCGACCTACCGCTACCTGTGCGCGCCCACACCGCCTCGCCCGCTAACGGTGTTCATCACACTCAGCTCTAGGCTCCGCGGGGCGCTCTCGCACATTGCGCTGCTTTAGAATACGACAGAACTTCTCTAGTATTGATTTAGTGTTACAGAAGTATTTAATTCAATAAGACAACTCTGGTTACCGATATGTTGGTGGCGTGTTTTGGCGCTTAATATTTGGCTCGAACACTTTAATTACAGACCGATGTGTGCTAGCGTACGTACGTACGTAGCATGTGTACGATTACCGCCCGTGACTCGCCAGCTGTGATTAAATAACATTTTCCGGAATTAAACAGTTTGTTATTTGAATGTAATGGATATCATTTAAATTAAGTACCCGTTATAGCACTGTTTAGTTTGCTTACACTAGTTATAGATATGAGATTTTGTCCAATAATTTATTAAGTAGTTATCGGATTATATACAGTTAAGGTTTGATTTAAGATATATTGTTCACTGTAAATAAATTGTTGAATATAAATGTGTAGTGCACGTTACGAATTTATGGTTGTATAAATAGCGTTAAATATGTTCTTAAGAGATCTGATTTATAATGTACATTCATTTAGCTTAGTTATATTTTAATAATTGATTGTGAAGAATTTAAAGTAAAAGTTTTTGATTCGGCCGCAAGATTATTATTATGAGCCCAGTCTTGCCGTTCGTTTTAATTAACTTTTCTTTATAGATATAAATTGATATATACCTATATCTAATTACGTCTTTGTATATATAATTTGTAACATAGTTTGCAATTGTAATTATGATGATTTCGTATCTTTACTGTTATAAGTTATGGGGAAATAAATAATAATTCAACAATATATTTGTACGGTGGCCATGACCAAATATAATGGACCGAATTTGTAACATAGTTTGCAATTGTAATTATGATGATTTCGTATCTTTACTGTTATAAGTTATGGGGAAATAAATAATAATTCAACAATATATTTGTACGGTGGCCATGACCAAATATAATGGACCGAATTTGTAACATAGTTTGCAACTGTAATTATGATGATTTCGTATCTTTACTGTTATAAGTTATGGGGAAATAAATAATAATTCAACAATATATTTGTACGGTGGCCATGACCAAATATAATGGACCGAATATGCTTCAAATATTTTATGTAATTAGGATAAATAATGCATGAAGAATTATTAATTTGTATTATTTGTAAATATACATTTATATTTGTAAATAAAATTGTGATAAATAAAATATTCAATGAAAATTTCTCCAGTATATTGTGTGTTTCATGAAACTATAGCCTACATTATTGTCGATTTGCTTATAAAAGTTTACTAAAAAATTGTTTACATTTATCCCAACTTTACATATTTAAGCTTTCTGTTAAGTACGACTAACCATAATTGATTGCGCACTTATTTGTAGTCATAATTTGCAACATTGTAGTACAAAGGTAATAAAAGGCAAACCGAGACTGAGAGAGCGCCAGTTCACACTCCATACGAAGAACAAAGACATTTTTTTATTTTATAGCACTTGCGAATATTACGTTAACAATTCTAGTATTTACAAAGTATTGAATGTCTTTACAAACTAGCATTCCCGCTAGTTCATTGATTGCAACGTAGAATAAATAAAACACCATGTCCATTTGGGTTTTTTGTGTCAAGATTTGGGTATGAAAGAAAATTGGTAACATTATTGAAAAAAAAACTGCAGTGAAAATCTACATTAAACTGAATGAAAATAACAATTTCATTGTTACAATATTGCTCTCAGTGTATTAATAAAATATGAGTTATCAAACAGTAAAATAACTAATAGGAAATGAAATTTAATAAAGTTTTATAGTTCGAATAGTGAATTTGTTTCGTCAAGTTATGTTACACTTTTACAGGGTTCTGTAGTGAAAAAGAAACTCTTGTAATTTTGGTCATGTCCTTCTGGTCCTCCGTTCGTCCATCGTTTGTTATAGCCAATAAATTTCTACAGACTTAGACCTATTTGCATAAAATATATGTTTTTAATTACACTTCATATGGGGATCGCAATTTTACCAAAATATGAAAAAAGATTTTGAATATACATTATTTACCATACACTCATATAAATGAAAACAGGAGCAAGCATATTTCCCCACAATTCATAAAGTGGTGTATTTTTATATACGTCTTTGAAAATTATATTTAGATTCTATTTTCGTTTTTTTCATATTTAAACCACTTTTGCAAAATATTAAACTTCCGATGGACCGTAGAATAATCCCTCCTTTCCATCTTAGTTTTCAGACATAGGTCTGAAAAATCTAACATTTTTTTGGAAAATATATATTTTATTAAAACTTTCCATTAACATTATTTCCCGTAACTTGTATCAAAAATACCAGAAAATAATACCACTACTTAACTTGCATCAAAAATACCAACAGGTAATACTCCTGATTAACTTGCATCAAACATACCAGGAAATAACACTACTACTTAACTAGTATCAAAAATACCAACAGATAACACTCCTACTGCATCAACCATACCCGGAGGTAACAATGCTACTTATCTTGCATAAAAAATACCAAGATATAACACTACTACATAACTTGCATCAGAAATGCCAACAGGTAATATCCCTGCTTAACTTGAATCAAACATGCCAGGAGGTAACACTACTGCCTAAATTGCATCAAAAATATCAACAGATAATACTCCTACTTAACATGCATCAAACATACCAGAAGATAACACCACTACTTCACTTGCATCAAAAATACCAAGATATAACACTTCTATATAACTTGCATCAAAAATACCAATAGGTAACCTACTAGGCAATATTACTTTATACGTATATTTATTATTCGCCATTATTTTAGTCATAATTATTTTGATTCTAGGTGGGTATAGCCATAGCTATATAAAAATTAATCATTATATACAATTTAAATTTGGATATGTCTAATTGTCCCACTGGTTATAACTGCCGTCTGGCGACAAGTAACGTATCATGGTATACATGTATTTTTTTTTTAAATATAATTAATACAGAACTTACAAAAACACAGATTTGTACGAATTCGAACTCTTTTTCTTATGGTTGTTAGCATATGACACGTCAGCAACTTCTACCTTTTCGAGATTTGTATTTCTTGGGCTTTCAAATACTTTTTGCTATTTCAGTCTTACCTGGTAATATTTAAATATAAAAAAAAATCATTGAACGGTAGAACCTTTATCTCGAAATCTAATGCTCATACACGATTATCTTTTTCGTTAAGTCAGCCTTAAATAACCTTTTACCCGAACTTTTAAGGCGTGTAAATTTTGCAACTTTTGCGAATTTAACTTAAGAGCCTTTGCCAGTTTACTTTAAATATATGGCAAGACGCAGGCTTGGTTTTATATATTATGCCTCTCAAAACTCTGCAAAACTTTTCGGAGCATTAATAATGTTGTAAATTTCCTTCTCGAACCAGGATATAACTACACACATTAGTATAGACGTGACGTTCATTAAGATATTTTAATAGTTAATCATGTACATAAGCAACAACATTTAAAAGTATAGTATAAAAAAAAGTTATGAGAATTTCTAAATAAAAAACCGAAAAATGTTTTCTCATTCATTTACAATATTGGCTATTAAACTTATTAATTTAATTGGGGAAAACGTCGACTTCCAAATATTTTTCTTATTACTTTATTGTTACCATGATTTAAAAGCATTTTATTTAATTGCTTGCTTATTTTATTTCAATTATTTACAGGAAAAATGATGCTGCATAAAAGGAATCACTAGCTAATTTTTAAGCTCTAGCCATACGTAATTTCTTTTTCATTACAATTTTTTTATTTTAATAACATTACATTCTCACCAGATATGAGAAGTACCTCTGATACGGATTATAAACTGAGACGTATCTCATATTGTCAGTTCATATAAAGTTTTTTTATTATTTGTTTCTCTTCAAAATTTAACAATAAACTAATTTAGATTAAACATATCACGAACTATGTCGTATTATCACCTCTATCTATGATATATGATTCATCAATTTAATTCAAATTTTACGCCGTGCTCGTAATGAGGGTCTCGTAATGAGCGATTGTAATGTTATATGAATAATTTTTCACTTATTTTCAACAATTGAAGATGAAACTGATTTACTTATTTCAGGAAAACCATAATTTTTTATTACTCTTTTTTTATTAATTAATACATATCATTTTATTTCCAGTATTTATAAAAAAAAGTGGTGTTCAATTAAATTTGTGCGTTGAGAGTAAGTAAATGCTGCGTTAAGCTGTATTCATCAATGCTTACTCGTCGCAATGGAAAATCCGTTTTATGGTAATTTCCTGTTCAATATAGATGGTAAAACTGGTGTTTTTATTTAAGAAAAGCGTAAATAAATAATCCGTAAAAATAAATCATTATTGAAGTAAACCCTACGCCAACCATCGTCTAACTGTAAAATGTCAATTTACTAAAGTTGGAACACATAATATTGATAATAAATTTGACCTGTGAATGGTGGTGGTATCGGGGATTTATTTTTTCATTAGTTCATCTCGTTTCATAATATATGAATTATTTAGTACAATCTTTGGTTTTATGGTTCTGAAAATAAAAAAGAAAATTGGACCCCTTCCAACATCACTCATGTGTCTCTTCATCCGTCGGTTAAGGTCGCTTTTCTTAGTAACCGTTTGACGTAGAAATGTTAAATTGGGCATAGTAATCAATTTTATTACTCGCACATATCTGGCAGCTAAATCTTAAAAAATATTCACTTGAAAATTTTAGGACATAAATTAACGACTCCAATCTTTTCTTTAATTCATTGTGTATTGTGAGATATCATTTAAAAGAACTAGTATAATTCTGTCAATATCTAGTATAATCTCTACAATTTTTTTTCATAATTTCCAGTATCTCATCGTCAGAGATATATCGCAAAATATGCAAAAAATATGTCTCCTCTCCTTATTTCCGAAACTGCTCAACTTAAAATTATGTGAAAAATATTGATTTTTAGGAGCCCACGCAAAGGTTGTTGGCAAATTATAGTGATGATACTGGATGATATCCAGTATTTTTTTTTAAATATTCACCGTGAATTTATGTTTATGAAATATATTTTTACGTTTTTCTATATTCACAGCCAATTTTCTCTGAAACCATGCTACATAGAAACATAAAATTTATATAATATAAAATATAACTTATTAAACCGCATACCTTGCACTTGTTTTTTTTAAAGATCCATATAAAAATGAAAGAGGGAGTAAATAAATATGTTATTTTGTTTATTTTATATATCATGTGGAGTATCATATAGAAGGATTGGTTATGAAGAACGCAGAAATACTTTGTAAATTTTTTTTTGTAATTTTAAATGCCTTGTTGAAAAGATATTCCAATAAATATGTAAAAAAAGGAACCACTCCCCCTGACCTTTTTTCCAGAATTATTTTGGTAGAAGACATAAAAAAACTGGTTAGTAAAATCAAATGAAGTGATTACGGAAAAACTATGACTATTATCCTAGATATTATAATTTTTTTAAATATACACCATAATTTTACGCCCGAGAAAAATATAGTAGACAATACATTTAAGTTCAGAGTTTAATAAAAATACTATCGATATCAAATTAACACAAGTGCCCAAATTCGCACCGAGCTCTCGTAGTGCGAATTTTCCTCCTGTTGACGGACATTTTACTTAAATTATATTGTTATTTTACTACCAGATTATTGTACTACCAGCGTAACGCATATATGTAAATATTAAATTGTAACTTGCGTTACGTACAAAATATTAATTAAAATAAGAGGAATTTTCTTACTTCTTTTATTCTAAATACATAAAAATACTATGATTTTATATCTAACTATTGAAATAACGATTATTTAATTACATAATAACGCATTTAATAAAGACCCACAAAATCAACTTCAATCAACTAAATAAATATTTTCGGACAGCAGTATTACCTAACGAGTATATTGTTGCATAAGAGCATGGTGTTTCTTTCTGGAGTGTACATAAAGACGTTTATAGCTTTGAAATTCTATTGGAAATTAATTATATCGAATATGAAGAAAAAGAAAACAAAGAAACCATTGCAAACATAGCAAATTTATATGTTTCCATAAATTTTAAACACGGAACACAGTTTACTTCCGCTAGCACCTTCGAAAGAAAAAAGAATAGGTTGCCTTAAAAGATATCCTTTGAATATTTTCTGCCATATATAAAAAATATGAATACATAGAAATAAAAACCAAAGATATATTTAAGAAAAAAGATATTGTAATTTTTAAACTTCTTCTTTTTCGTAGTTGGCTAAAATCGGGGTATCCGTATTGTAGTCAATGTAGAAAAGATTTGTTTCAATTTTTCAGCATGAAAAAATCTCTATATATCTGAGACTTAAATAACGTCAAAGAATTAACAAAATTTATGGTGTAACAATTAATTTTGATAATCTCTGTACTAAAATCTCTCATTATACAAAAATTAATTTAATTTAATATTCTTTCAAGCGACCACAAGTTTAGGTACTATTTGGATAGAATTCAACAATGTTATTCATTTGAATATTATTCATTTCCGTTATATTCCCATTTATAAAGTTGTTCACGACAATATATTTTCAGATTTCTATTATATGGAGAAGTAGTATTTAATCGGCTAACCACTTTTAATTTTTCGTTCATTATATTTTCGCGGCCGCCGACGACATAAAGAGGTCAAATTCTTTTGTCGAGCCAATTTCATGTAAAACCGGAGACAGGACAAATAATTAAACGGATGCGGGCGGGACGAAACTTTTAATTGGATTTCTATGTAGCGTCGCGTCAGCTCACAAATTTATTTCGAAAATCGTAAATCAAATTGTAGGGCGGGCTTGGTTCTAGATATTAAATATCAGCAAGCTTTAATGGAGTTGCACGTAGGATAAGTCGTTGGCAATTGGATGTCGTAAGTGAACAAATGGATGTCGTAAGTGAACAAATTTTGTTATGAACATTAATATTCATTTATGTAACTTATTTTGTATTCACGTGCCATTAGAGTAAACGGGGTTATTATTCTGTTTATACTATCTACCGTAGTTATTTCAAAAATAAATTAATTTTATGATTTGGATAAAGAATAAAAATTGGGTATTATTACAATACGGAAATCCTCAGATATCAAGTAATTTTCTTAACATCACAGTGCTATCTTTTGGTCTGTATATATACATCACAACAAACGAGTTATCTCTTCACAAGAATAATTCAGACTGGGAAAAAATTATTGTATTAGTCATAAATAAACAAATTTTACCTACATATTTCAAAATTTATCATTTAAAATTGTTGAAAGTTTCAGGTATTAAAATCGTTTTATCGAATTGGGAATCAATTTTAATGGTGTCAGTATTTAATTTTTAGAAAAAAATTACGAGCCTTTTATAAAGCCAAATAAAATTCGATGTATTGAAGATGATTAAAGATGATTTGAAGCTTTAGGAGTTTTAGTGGTACTTACGAAATTTTTACATATATCTATATATATAGATTCGAGTATATAAGACGAATTTCATTGTCGTATTTTAGGGCTTTGCGATAATTGCCTAACAAAAAGGCAAATTAAATATGTCGAGGAAGAAGAGCAAGGTAAAAGAGAATGAAGCCGAATAAAGTTACGTACCTCTTAATGGGGACGTATTTAGTAAGGTAAATTTTATTCAGTACGTATTCAACGTAGATTAAGAAGTAAATGGTTGTAAATAAAACTCTTCCTAACTTCATGATATTTTTAATTGTGGCCACAACAAAAATAATTTAATAAAGATTGATTTGACAGTGTGAATAATAGTTAATACGTTAAGCATAACGAAAGCGGACCTCATTACCGCCCGAAGCATTATTGTATTCAACGCTTCAGAGTATACGATGCATGAAAATAAATCTGTTGAACCTGGTTAGGAAAGAAAATACCGAAATTATCAGATATCAAGAAATTTCTTACCATCACAGTGTTATGTATTTGTCTGTAAGATATGGATATATACGAATACATAAATTCGCTAGGAGTGACAATTTTGGCTGGAGAATTTCTTTTTTTTTTCATTATCTTTGTTACCTACTTTGGTAAATTTAATGATAATCGTATTAAATTAAGATTAATTATTACCAAAAATAGTGTATTGGTCACAGGTCTGCAAATTTTAACTTCTATTTTGCCTTTTTGGATAGCTCATCTTAGGGTATTTTGGTGCGCTGATTACAGATATGTACTTAGATTTTCCCCATCACCCTCAGTTTTGGAAAAGCCCTATGAAATCGCAAAAAAGTCAACTAAGTAGATAAGTAACTAACTAAGTAACAAATTGAAAAAAAATAATTACATGATTTTAAAATATTATAAATACATTTAAATGACGTCAATAAATAAATTATAAATACTTTTATAGTATCTTGTTTTTTTTTCATCGAAATTCCGATTGTGAGATTTTCGCTTAAAAGTCCAACTTGGATCATCTCGCTTTAACAACCAACAATAGTCTGCCATCATCTTTTAATTCCACTTTCTCTGATAGTGACATTATATCTCTTCCAAATCTTGATGAAATTTTTCACCTTACTCTTCAGCTACAGCTCCCAAGCTATCAAGAAAGTAGTCTAAGTACGAATTAAGGAAGTGAAGTTTATTGCTTAACCAACCTCTAATTTTTCCAAAATTTTTAATCATTTTCTTCATAACTTTCACATAGTTTTCGACTTTTATGGTTTTATAGGAAATCGTTTATTACTTCCTTATAATATTTACAGGCTTTTAATTCAATTTCATTTAATTTTTTATCGAAAGTTGTATTTTCATCAATTTTCTTATATCTAGGCCAATGAAAATGTCTTCTTTCACTTTAGCTTGAGACAGAGATGGTAAACTTTAGTTAGATATTTAAAATCTTCTCTTTTTTATAATTCATGATCGGTAAGGGTTAATTCGTGACCGGTAATGATTATTTATGTCTTCTGTTTTCCTTTATTAGATAAACTACATTCATCAATCCAAATAATAAAATTTATAAACTAACAATTTGTTACAGCCTATGCAAAAAACCAATGCCAAATTCTAATCTGCGGCCTTCATATCCGGGAAGTAACGCTTGTACAGGACCACCTCCGATGTAACACTTGTACTTGTATTTCTTCAGTATTAATCGCACAGGTTATTTAATCACACCGATATTTTCATGCATATTAGATAACGCCACGATGAATCACAGGAAGTAAATTGATTATGAGAAATAAAAGTAATAATTAAAACAATGTATGTTTTTAATTGAATTTTATTTCTTTTCGTTTTTATTCAGAGTACATGAATAACGTTGTATTCGATTTACTAATATGCCTCGCAAGTATATTTCTATCATTACAAAAAAGTTTTCGCCATTTGAATTTCTTGTAGTATCGAAAAATTATGTTATTTTCTGTGGATATTTTATGCTTGTAATTTAACATAAATTCAAATAAATAATTAGCTTTCACACCATATAATATTGATATGTCATATACCTCTACTAACCTTACATTCCGATAGTAAAATTGACAGGTATTCTACGAAAAATGTCTTATGAAATTTGACCAACTTCTGCTGGCCACATATTTTTCTTTCCCCACAATGAAGTAATAACATCATAAACCTAAGCCGATGTTTAAAAATAATTTTGTTATTTCTTTATAATTTTTATGGAAATCTCACATTTGAGCATAAATTTGGTAATACCAAAATAGTTTCCATAAAAGTTAAAAGAACACACTACACACACACACACACGTGTGTGTGTGTGTGTGTGTGTGGGTGTGGGTTTGTGTGTATCACACATAAGCAATAAACCAAGCATAAAACCGTTAAAAAATAATCATATCCATAAGATCATTTTCTTATTTTTCAATATTTTTCGTTCCAATAAAATTTGTGAAAGCGTTAAGTGTTAAGTACATCAAGTACAATACGATAGAAAATTGGTACAGCGTGACCATTTTATTTGGATCGTTAAACAAAGCAAAACATTTGAGCGGCAAAGAATAAACATTTGAGCAACTTTAGGAAATTAGGAAAAAAAATACAATTACGAAAACATATTCTTTACCCGTTATCTTCCAGTGAATATTTCAACATTTTTTCATTAAAAGATAACAACAGTTAGCATATTCTTGTCATTTGAAAAGAAAAATATGTAAATTTATGGTGAAAATATTGTAAGACCAGTAAAAATGATCTTTTATCACAATAATTTACGGTTTCTCTTTCGTACACAGATATTATTTATTACAACCAAATTCATCGAAAATTTGATTTTTATTTAAATATTTGAAAAATTTACTTTCTCAATAAAAGATAACAACATTTAGTATGTTCTCGTCATTTCGAAAGAAAAGTATGCAAATTTATGGTGAAGATATTGTAATACCAGCAAAAATGATCTTTTATAAAAATAATTTAATAATAATTTCCTCTTTCGTACATAGATAGTTTTTACTACAACTAAATTTATCGTTAATTTGTACCCGGTTTTATTTTCAACGAGCTCTTATCCTTAAACAGAAAATTTTCCTTGAATATAAAATTAAAAGTTTATTTGAAAATACGAGTACGAAATTAATTATAAAAGAAATTTTATTGCGCCAAATATTTTACATATTTTCCTGAATTTTCATGAATAATTTCTTTTTAGGTTTTAATTCAATAGTGTCAACGTAAATTGATCTCATCATCCTAACGTGAGATGATTTTTTTCTTATTTTAAACAGAATACTTGTCTATAGATGGATTATATTTTGTATTTATGGAAGGGAATATATTTGTACCTTCGTCAAAATTATGAAAGTATTGCGTTAGAATCCTGCAGGTGGTTCATGAAAATATGGAAAAATTATGTTTTTAAATGAAATTCTAGTGGGTTAGCACGAATCACATCGGAGTTTGTTGGTATATGCGAATGTACGGACGTACTCATGTACTCTTACGTACTCGAAGGCTTACATAGCTATAACGTAGTATCCAATTTATTAACGGCTTTTTTTACTTGATACTATTCAGCAAAACGAACAAAACGTTAAGTTCTGGCCTTAAGAATCCGTCCCCAACTTTAGTTGTATCGCCAAAAAATTGTAAATATCAGTGAGGGTATGAGCCGGTTTGAATCTAGAATTGAAATAAGATGAACAGCAAGAATTATTCAACGTTTTGATCGGAATATTTATAATATGGAAAATGCGCCGGTCACATATTTTCAACAAGTTAAGTCGTGACCTAAATTCGGAAATATGATTAGGTTTTCTTATGCCAAATATAGAACAAAGTAATTTTGAAAGAGATCTAATCGAAGTAAAAACTTCTTAACGTGCGTTGAGGGATTCTTAGTAGGGGAAAATCTTATGGGTTTGTGTCACTGACATGCTAAAGTTAACAGTGCCACTCACAGTTACTACTTCACTGTTATTATCACTGTATTTATATTTATGCTGAAAATGTTAATATTATTATACATAACAATAATTTAAAAGACAAAGCATTTATTTTCAAAAGTTTCCAATATTCAGTTGGCAGTCCCCATGACCGTTTATATTTTTTAGCCAATATCTAGCGGAGACAAGTAATAATCAAGCAGTAAAATTGTCGGACAAATATGAATTTTAGTTTGTAATCGGGATGGATTGAAACTTGACAAATGGTGGATAGAGGACGGAGATCTTGTCAAAAACAATTTTTTTTAAACCAGTAAGTCCCTGGCTATTGGTTTATTAATATTATTTGATAGCTTATATTCTAGAGGTTACGAAATTAAACTTCAGATAAGCTTTGAAATTTAAATTTAGATAAATCTCTTAATCTTAACATCAAATTGTTCAACTAAGTTTATGACATAACTTATGATTTAATTTGATTAATTTCTTTTTAAATAGTCACTATGTCATATCTTTTTATTTTAGACAAATCTTGTTTACGTGTTTGCATCTTTATTAAAACTTAATACCAATCTTCATTTCAAAATTAGGTCTAAGGTAATGTTGAACAGCGTATAACTCCCAGTTAGAGAATCGGTGGGATTATATATTTCACTAGTTACATTGAAACTGTCTAAATGATCGAGTTCCAAACTTTATATTTTAAAATGATTCTATATTGGATCATAACTATATGCAGTCAGGATGTACATGGCGTATTGGAAACATCATATCCAGAAGTTATACTTGACTTATATTTTCTTATGAATAAAAAAACAAAATAAATTTCAAAGATTAATAAGTAGCTTATCCGAATTGAGTTCAAAAACTCAAAACTCACTCTCTCTTCAAATTTGGTCAAGTTAGGCAGTAAGCTTGGAAAATATTTTATTCTGCTCTGAAGTAAATACCCATGAAATTAATTTTTAATTAAGTTTTATGAACTCTAACTTCTTGAGATATTGAGTTTTTCTTTTATATGTTAATTGTGTTTCTCCATTTGTCGTCAAGCTACTGCTAACCGAAATGGTGTTGTCATTTTGCTCAATTTCATATTTTCACTCCACTAATAAAAATATTGCCTTTACATTTGATAATTTTTATAATAAGTAATAATTTTTCCCGGTAATAAGAATTCTTAGTCTTATCGCTTAGTAGAATTGAAAATTCAGATTATTTTCATTGCATATCTTGTTTTTTTGGCCAAAAAAAACTTTAGTCACAATTTTAAAAACTTTGAGAAGTAAATGAAATAATAATTGAAATTAAATATAGGATAATAATATTATTAAAAAATTAACAAGTGAACAATCTAGATCGAAATTTAATTTATAATATTACAATTCATACTTCTGAATATTTATAAAAATAAAAGAACAAAATCTCCTTTTTGAGAGCGATAATATTTAAAGCGACCATCGGATTATTTTCTTCCAAATCTAATGAGATTTTTAACGATTTTGAACGTTTCACACAGGAAGGACTCGAACGGAAATATTTCGTTGTTGCAACGTCGTCCATCTATCCGTAAGTTCATCCGTCCGCTTACCTTCTTATCTAAGACTCGTCTCATTTTACTTTTATAAAAGAAATACTAATAAAACAAAACTATAAATGTTAAAAATGTGTTATTAACATAACAAAAACACTTTGGAGAAATTAACTATATTTTTTGCCTATGAAAAACATAGCATCCAATATATTAACTTAATGACATACACAATTATTATTTTCAAATAGGTCATTAAGTCTGTACTTCTTTTTACTACGTCTAACTTGAATTGGTAAAGAACAATTCATAATTGTTTGTATGAAAAGCGTCGTTAGAACAAAGATATATACTATGACTTACGTATACTTTCCTATAAAATTATCTTCTTTTAAACATTAGTAATTCCAACAGTGCTTTAAGCTCTTTTTCGAGATGTTTTCAGTTACAGACTTCGATCCTATAGCTTTTGAAATACGTTTATGAAATAACAAATAAGTATGATACAAATATTAAATATTTTTTTTTGTTAATCAAATTTGATTATCTATTATCATGCTCATCTCTAGTCTATTTTTTTGATATTTAAGGATACTTCCAATATTATCTAACTCTATATGTTAACAAGTATCCATAACAAACAATAGGCAATCGATAAAATTGAAGCAAAAGAAAAACTAAAGGAAGAGGAAAGATAACGTGAAAAGGTTTTCTTTTGGAAATCTACATGACAAGGTATTGTCCCTTGCCCATGTCATTTTGATGTACATTTGTAGAGCAACATAGGACTTCATTGTACCAAGGAAACACAGAGTAAATATTTATCATGCTGTCGTGTTTTATTCCCGAACCCTACAAAAAGGGCTTAAAAAGCAAACACAAGAGAGTGATATGGGGTTGATGGCTTGACTGCAATGTTTAGTTTTTTATTTAAATATAGTTATTGTAGCGTGCGTTATTGTTCAGTCAAGTGGTTGTAGACGTGAGTACCTAAATCAAGTTGTTATTGTAAAACAATCTTACAAAATGTCGGAAAAATTTTAAGAATTTATGTAGTCATTAAATCTGTCAAATATAAGAAGGAATCGCACTAGTAGGCCTCTGTACTTACTTAGGTTTATATTAACGTTCAAGGATAGAATGTTTCTATTAAACTATTTGCAATTGCCTTGTCCACTAGGTCTTTTATAGGCTTAAAAATATTATTAAAAATATGGTTGTCTGGAAGTCTTTGGGTTTATTACTAATACATTTTTGCTAATTTAGATTGAGCTCTTTTTATGTTAGTTTATATGTAAGTATAAGATATAAGAAATATTAGAATTAATTTAAAGCTTCCCATGTAATGTCATATTTGTAACAAAATGGGTTAAAAAAGCCAATATTAATAGTATTCTAAATAGTTTTTTTCGCCATTGAAAAAACAAACTTTTAATCTATTCAAAGGGCAAATTTCAACAATTAAAAAATAGAGAAAATTCAAATTTCTTACATGTGTCTCTTGAAAGAAATAATTTTGAAACATTTTAGGTGAAATTTCTAGTTTTGTGCCAAAAAACTATACATTATATATTAATATCATGTCTTTATCTTATTTTTTTTAGACGATAGATACCTCTAGGTAATGGAGAGATAGGTAGGTAGGCAGAAAGTAGTATTGCTGCTAAAGTATGACCCTGTATGAATCCAAAAACATAAAAATAAATTATACCGTAGTTGGCAACGTAACTTTTAAGACATGATTGTTTTACATTTAAGATATTTACGTTGAGAAACGAAAACCTAAAACAAGGATATAAAAATACGTTTTTTCTGAAACAAAATAAATAAAATAAAATAAAGTGTAGGTAGCAAAGAGTTCATAATGAGATAATTGACACGACAGTGTAATGAATATATAATAAAGCATATTAGGATTGTACGAGAAAAGACTGAGATTAAGCAAATAAAATAAACTCGACAAAAATAAAGGTTAAGGAGTACATATGAAAAAGATTGGAGAAATAGTGTAAAAATGAATGCATAGATAAAAATAATAGTGTAAAAAATGAATTTAAGATAGTGTAGTAATAATTTAAAGCCTGCAAAAGATAGCGTTAGCAATACATTTACGTTCTGGAACATGTTACGTTGCTATGATATAATTTATTACAGTTTAATTTATTCCAACATTAAAACTGGAATTAACCAGGTAAAATTAACGCTGGGATTAAGCAGGTAAAAATAGTGTAAAAAAGCAGAATAAGCAGGTAAAACAAACGTTGGGATTAAGCAGGTAAAAATAATGTAAAAAAGCAGAATAAGCGGGTAAAACAAAAGTTGGGATTAAGCAGGTAAAAATAATATAAAAAATTAATCTAATGAGATTTTTAGAGAGAATAATGCAAGAAATGAATACAGATTAAGGAAAAAGCTAAGCAAAATATTTAAAATGGATTTGTAGGTAAAGTTTGAATGCAGAAAATATAATATTAGCGGATCATCTATTAAATATAAGTTGTGGTGGTTGGAAATATTATATTTATAATATAACATTTCCATATAATATTATATTCATAATATATTATTTTTTATATTCATAATAAATATTATATACATAAAATAAAATACAAAATTATATCTAAAATTGAATAAGCTGAAACGGTGACAAGGTTCTTATCGGCAAGATAGCGTATATAAAAATCAATAAGCCCTGTATATGTTTACTCATGTCAAGATTTGAAACAACAAAAAATTATCATTCTTCATAAGCGCTTATTTTATATGCTTTCATCTCGATAATATAGTTTTCCAACAATGAGTTAAAACCGTAGCTATATGCTGAGCTATTAGTTTATGAGAATTTTTGATTTCTTATTTATTATAGAACTTTCAATACAATAAGTTCTGCAAAACCGAGTTTAAACTCTGTAAAGATAATTGCCGCTGGGATTTTCTAAAAATGTCCCCGAAAAATATTTCATTATCGTTAAGCAAGGAAATACCTCAGATATAATTTTGACTATATTTTTGATTTATGATATTTTTATTTCCTTTTTAGGGTTCCTTGCCTTAAAAAGGAAAAAGGATCCCTTATCAGGTCAGTTACGTGTCTGTCCGTCAGTCCGTCCATCACAGCAGTTTTTTTTTAAATTTCGTATATAACGTGTGATATCATTTGAAATGATCGCTTATAAACATATTAAATTTTTTTAATTGAGTGTTTCTCAATATTAAGTACCTTTCAATATTTCTCAAAGATTTACTGAAAAATATGCATAAAAATGTATGCCACTTCCCTTAAATTTGAAACTACTTAACCTAAAATTTAAGAAAAAATTATAAATTTTAGAAGTTCAAGCAGGAAAACTATAGCAATAACTCTAGTGTCACATTTTTTGAAATATACACGGATATTTTTACGGAAGATATAGTTTTTCTATGTTCGCAGACGATTTTTCCGGAAACCATACAAAGTAGAAACTTGAACAGTAATGCATGTTATTATATAATTGTGTATTGCACAGTTAAAATGATATTGCAAAAATATGAAAAAATCAGCACATTTCCTTTTCTTTTTTCCAAAACTATTGAATCAGAAATCATGAAAATAATAGGCCTGGTAATGTCTGACTAAAAGATTACAGCGATCATCCTTGATCTTATAATTTTTGAAATATTTACCACGATTTTAAGCCTATGAAAGATAGTGTAAGCAATAAATTTACGTTTTGGAAAATGAACATATGTAAATAGTTTACATGTATATATGTAAATACCTGCCTGTCTGTGTACCTGCGTAGTGTATCATTCTTACTTAACAGGTATTTAAGTTGACGAATTTAAAATTTACCTGTATTAAAATAGGCAAACCTTAAATTAATTTTTCGCGCACTGCAATTCGTATTTGATCCATTACATTTATTTTATTTTCTGCAACTTACAAAAAAAAATTAATTAATTAAAAGAATTTCGACAAAAATTTATGAAATTCTTATAGAACATGCTATGGTTCATGGAAAAGTTTCACATTCACCTTAAAATTAATCTGTTCAACTCGCATAACTTTTGGTATCATATTTGTATAAATCTAATATAGAAAATATATATTTATATACATTAAAACAAATTTAATAAAAAGGTAAAATATTAAGATTGCAAAATAATTATCAATCTATTTAGCTATCAAAATATGATACGTTGAGATGTTTTCAAAATTATTTTCATTTAAAATATGTTTTACTAAAAAATAGGTAAATTCAGGTGTCAAAATAATATTTAAAAAAAACTATACAGGATCAGTTCGTTTAAATAACCTTCGGATTTTTATAATTTATCACAAATTAAAATATGTTCTTTTAAACGGTAACCTATTTATTATAACTTAGGCTAATTCTCATTTATTATAATCTTATTTATTGTAATTAAGGCTAATTCATATGTTGTCATAACCAAATAAGGTGAAATCCAACGATAATAATATCTAATGTATCTTCAATCATCATTCCCTGTTGGAAATACATTATCTAATCCACTAAATGGAAAACCTCTCTACCTGGCGAGCGCATGAAGTGAAGACTTGTAATCTGTCAACGCCAAGGTCACCTCGTTTACGGCGTGTTTGAGAGTAATGTCGTTGCAGGAAATGTCATTGATCCCAAATATAAATAAGAAAGAATATTGAAATATATTGGATAAAAATAACATATCACTGAATGAATAAATTATATTTGTTTGACCAGCAATTTAAAGCTAATGAGATTTTTTCAGTCGCATCGTTACAAATCATGAAATTCTAAGTTGATATGTTATAAACAATTAAATATTAATCAAGATTAAATTGATATAAACCAGTTTGAATTGCTTGATTAGTGTAAAGTTGTAGAACATAATTTTCAACGGTAAAATTCAGTCTAGGTTAAATATTGGGTCAATCTTAGATATGCAGGACACATTAATAGAATTTTTTTATCACCGAAATATTTTACACACATATGTATTTCTTTGAGACCATAATGTCTGGCCATTTCTCATACATTTTGAAGAATATGAATGTTTTAAGTCGTATCAGCTGTTCCTGAACACTTGCCTAAACGAATTCAAGTACTGGAAGTATTAATAGAAATATATTCACAGAAAAAACCATAGAAAATTATCACACAGATAGTATTCATAATTTTTCTGATATTAAGTTTCAATAGTACGAAATGTTGACAATAAAAAGTTATATAATGTATCAATAATTTAATAAAACAATTATAAGAGAAATCAAATTAAAACCATGTCAATTAGAGGTTTATATTAAATATAAAATAATAAGGTATTTTTCAAATTTATCAAAATAAATATTGTGTGATTTGTTCCTTACAAAGTGTTCAAAGCACAACCCACTTACAAAAAACGGACATCTTTCCGCTCCACATCTATGTTATTTCCAGTTTCATTAGCTATTGATAATTTAATTTATAATTTGTATATTCTGCTCTGTAAGGCGGGTGAAATCAGTGTGAGTATTTTGAAAATACGTTTGATAGAAAATATCAAACGGTTTGAAAATTATTTTCATAACATATGTCGCCCTCAGCAAAACGAATAGTTAAATACATGGGCAGCATTTATTATATAATCTGACGGAAAATATGCCAAAAATATAAATTATATATTGTATAAGGCATGCCATTAGTGATATGCACTTGGCCCTCGAAGGAACGGTTCATGTTATTTTATATTTTTAGGGTTCTGTCTTTCAAAAGGAAAAAAAGGAACCCTTATAGGATCACTTCGTTTATCGTCGGTCTGCCTGTCTGTCCGTCTGTCAAGACCTTTTTTTTCAGACACACGTGTAGGTATCAAGTTGGAATTAATATCAAATACTTAGTTCTACGGTCCTGTAAAAAAACTACTTCTAAGTCAACGCAATAAAAAAAGACCTAATAGTATGGCCATTTATGCCGCATCTTTAGACACTCTCAAATAAATCAAAACCTATATGGCACTTCCCTTTAACCTAGAAAGAAGAAAATTGGCAAGAAGCAAGATATCACAACACAAGTAAAAGAAAAAAATCATAAAATTGACATATTCTAGTAATATCACATATTTTATTTAAATATTCGCCTGTGAAAAATATAGGAGGCTATATATTTACGTCCCGGTTATTTACTCTATATATTTTCACACTCGCAAATAAATCAATCCTATAGGGTACTTTCCGTTAACCTAAACACACGAAATTTAGTAAGAAGCAAGATCTCACAGTGCAAATAAAGAAAAAAATCCGAAAATCGTTAATTTGTAGTGATATCACACAAAAAAAAAATTTTTAAATATGCGCTCGTGAAATATATAATAGGCATTATACCTTTGTCCTTAAAATCAAAATTTTCTAAATATTTCAATAGGAATATTATGTGCTGTATTAAATGTTTATAAATGCATAAATGTGTACGGAATCTTTGCAGTGCGAGTTCCACTCGTGCTTGACAGATTTTTTGTTCCAAAAAGAATTTGACACTTCGGAACACGAAAATTAGTTTCATGTTCATGTTCCGAAGCAATTGCTAAATTCATTCAGTGTCATAAAATGTACGTGCGTTAACGCGGTAAATTTCTCTTTATTATCCGACCATAAAGAACTTATGACATATGATACGGTGGTATATAATATTAAAATAGAACTAAATAAAAATAAATTAGCAGACACAAGTAACAAAAAGGGGGCTTTAACTATTCACAACGTTAAAGAAAAATTATAGTTTCATACCTTTTCTCAAACTGGGTCAATGAATTAATTTTCTTATGAAAACTTTGCTTGTTTTTATCTTTTTTCAGTATTCTTCGAATTTTTTGTAACACAATTATTATTTACATTGCAATTATTTACTATCACGTGAACAACATTTAATCTCACTTTTTGCGCTTTAATATGATATTTGATTATCCGGCAATATTCTCGTAATATTTTGAGGAAAATATTGTGCATCATAAAAGTTCTATTAAACTTTTCTGCCCGCCTACGCTTAGTTGTAGGTCCTTACAATATTAATTTCATACTTTGTATTAGACGCGGGCGTAGCGGTTTTATTATAATATTGTATTTATTATATTATAATTGCTTTTTATGTGTACCAATGATTTTTTTTGCATTTTGTATACAACTATTGGCAAAGTCCGGGATAGTTCCCAAAGGTTCCCAATAATCTCTTCGTTAAATTTTATTATAAAATTAATTAAAAAAATTGGGTTGTCTTTAGATTATATTATAGAAGTTAAAACCTTGGCATTGGATGAGTTTAAGAACACACGACAATCTACACGAAAGTTAAAATTCTGATAAAAATAGCCAAAATCGTATAGGTAAATTTCTTTTAGTTTTATGTTGAATTTACGAGGCAAATTAGATTACTTTACCGATTGACATATTTCCTTAATCTCATTTATTCGATTCGCTACTTAGAAACGTTCCCACGTCTTATTCATAAAGAATTATTATCATTTGCCCAATGCAATACCATTATAATATTAGACGAATTTCGTAACCTTTAGAAACGCGTTGCCTCCTTTCATTTATTTACGATATTTCAATAATAATACCTAAATCTCCGCTCCGTAACTAATATTGGCATTCAATCCCTTAGGTAAATTAAATCTAAAATTAGAACTAAATATCGATGGCTCAAACTGTAGATAATTTTTAAGAAATAAAATGTATATGCTTTGGAGAAGCAGCATAAAAGTATATAACATTGAAACAAAGTGAACAATAAAGTTTTATACCCACAATGGAGTGTCTATTGCGGGTATAAAATTTAATTTTTTTCATCCTTAAAATATTTTTTTTTAATATATTAAAAAAAATGGGCAAATGCAAAGTACAAGACGCACGAAGTAGGGTTTCGTGTTTGTTCAGGTATGTTTCCTGAAATGTTTAATATGAGTAAACCAACGTCATTTTAATTGCAAGTTTTAATAAAATTCTGCTTCAAATTGTTAAAAAATTTTCAAGCCGCTAGTCCATTGTCGCATTTAACAAATTATTAAATTAAAATACATTTAAAAATCCATCACGAGAATTGAAAAATGGTAGAGAAATTAAATTTCATTTTAAAGACTTGTCCATTGATAGGCATCAACATGATACAGGAAAAAAGATTTCCTAGTTTTTTGTGTATGAAAAGAAATTTTACTATTTTAATGTTCTTCTACGTATTCACTGCGAACTCCATTTAAATTATGATGTCCAAAACGTTACGTGCACAGATCTAAAACTCTGGAAGCCTTGGGAAGGCTTTGACAAATAAATAGCTGATGGACATGACGATTTTATTGCTGTAAATTATTTGACTACGGAATCCAGAAAAGCAACAGTTTTGATGCGATTTTAGTGTGACGGCGTCTGTTATTTCTTTCCAGTTTCTTTTACTTCCTTTCATATAAGATTCTTTTCTAATTTTTTCATCTCTATTCACACTTAAACTTGGGCGTAGGTGATACATGAGCGCGGATATAATCCAATACATGGCGACATCGACTAAATTTTAATAACATGATGTATAATTATTAAATTGCATTTGCTGTGAGACATATACGTGAAAATAAATTCAAATGGTGATGATCAAACGTTGAAGAATAGTTTTATGATCTTTTGTCTGATAATATCAGTGTAGGTATTTTTGTGTAAATTTATTTTAGTACCTACTGTTGATTATATACAAAGATAAAATTTTTGCAATTTCTGTGATATTAAATATTAGTTGTTTATGCTTTACTACGAGATGCATTATGGTGAGGCTTTTCAAATTCTTTACGCGTATAACAATTCTAAAACTGCAGCAACATTATAACCGGTAAAAACCGATTATAACCATAAAGGAAATTATAACCATAAAATAAAGATTATTACCGATGTTTCTTGTGAACGAGGATAAATCAAAGGTATTAATATTTAGCCAATTTGATATATAATTTAATTAGGTTTCCAAAAGGAATAAAGACTTCTCGGTAAAAGGCAAATGAATTAAAAATCTATAGGATACCAATTGTGTATCTATAAAATTTACTTTATTTAGGTGGAATTTTTATACTAGCATATTATATATCTCAGGATATAGTTATTTATATATCATTATGAAAATATATATTGTAAAATATATCCCTATCTTCCTAACTGAGTAAACATTTTTATATCGACCGCAAGATAATTTTCATACATACACGTGTAAACTCAAAAACATAAGTTACATGCGCCATCCATACCGACACATACCGCTAAATGCCAATCACGGTCGTCCTAATTACCAGGAGCAACAGTTATCTCTTGTGTGGCGCGACCAATTTGGTTCGTAATTTGATACGCTTCGCTGCTCACCGACCAGTGGCTGGTGAGGTAGAAAAATCAGGTGCATTTTTAAATTAGGTATTTTTCATCATAAAACATAAGTTTTACGGGTCTTTTACGAAAGTCATATTTGCGGAAATTCGTAATAAATTCGTGTTATTGCGCTTGTCGATATTGAACTTAAAATAATCAATATTACATATATATATATATATATATATATATATATATATATATATATATATATATATATATATATATATATAGAGTTTAATTACTTTTAGAGGAATGTTATTTTAATATAGAATATTTTCAAATATGAAAGAAATATTGAGATGTAATTTGAAACCAAAACTGGGTTTTTAATCACCATATTTTTAATTAGAGATATTATATTATAACCTATAGTGTATATACCTATTGTGTTTTGATAAATTTTGTATTAATGAAAACGATTCGTCAAATTTGCATAGTTTATCTGCAGTTATGGATATATACAGTAAAAAGTTTTCTTATTCACATAAATTTTCTTTATGAAATTATGAATCATTTTATTGCTCGATCTGCCTGAAGTTCGCTTCATTAGTTTTAGTTATACGAAATTTGTATATATGTTCAAGTTCTTTTATTGAATTTTAGTATACCAGTATAAAAATACTTTACTTTTTACTATATTTCATTTGATGTAATCACAGTAATTCAGTTTGGACCCCGAGGATTATTCCAGTGAAAGTTAGGTTGAAATTCATTCAGAGATGTTTGCGCGATACTCGAACAACCGGAAGGATATAGAGAAAAACAAAAATTGTGAAAATATTGTTATGTATTCAAAGGAGCTTAAATAAATAGCATATTTAATTAATTTGTTTAAAATGATTTTCAAAGTGTAAACATGCCTATATTCTAGTTTTATAACAGTGTAGGTACGTTTTTTGACTTATACAGCGATATAAAATTATGAAACTGTTATATTTTCGTTATAAATTACTTAAATATGCAAAACTTAACGTTATTGCAATATTTTTAAAATAATATTAGTTTACAAATATATAAACAGACTTGAAAATTTTTATTTCCAGCTTCTTATTCAATTTACATAAACTTTCTCAGTTCAATGTGCTCTAGCTTTCATATTACCGTTTACGACATTAAAAAAGCGTTATACTCCATTAAATTTCCGATAATTTTCAATATAATAAATTGGACATTGTTTATACAGTACAACGCCTAATAAATAAATATTATATTACTAACGTAAATACACGAACAAGATTTACAATACCTAAACTACCCTTTGGCTATGTTTATCAATATTCTCTTTTAAATTGGAATGGAGTATAGCCGTTAAGACGTATTTTTGTTGCTTTAACGAGGCTCTCTTTTCTAAATTTATTTCTCTTTCTTATTTTAATATATAATATGTTCATAAAAATTGGGGGATTTAAAAATTTCATCATGTTTAAATTTTGGTTTTTAGATACGAAAATTTTCCAAAAGGTACCTATAATATGGGTTATTCAATATTTTCCAGATGAAATCTTTATTCGAAAGTATTTGTTTATTTTGACCTTATCGATATTCAATATGTGTTGTTTTATAACAGATTGTAAAATTGTACTACAGTTACCTTTGACCAAATTATAGCAATGTTAATAAAAAATTATTAGTCTATTTTCTATTTAGAATTTAGCATACTTACGTATTAAATGTTTTTAAATTTTCACTTAACTAATTTTTGATTGTGATAATGTTTATGTAATCAAAAACTTAGAGGATATGTTTGATTTTCCAACGGCCTTTAATAACAGTCAATATAAGTAAATATAATCAACCAAACTAATAATCTAGAATATGTTAAAAACTGCAAGGTGATTTATTGGAATTAATAATAATACGATAATTTGTTTGACAAATGTGATTCCAAGAGCCTAAAATGATTTTATGAAACATTTAATTTTGTTTTGCCGAATATTTTATGAAACCTTTAATTTTATTTCACGAAATTATTTCTACAAAATTCTACGGGGATTTGCCACCGAGCGCCCCCGCATAGTATCGCTTCTCGTCCGCCCGGCACGTGAATTCGTTATCATAATTAATCGACCTTCCATAAATAAAAGTTGTCCTTCATTACGTGTCGTTACGATAACGTTATCGGTCTCCGATATCGTAAAATATGTAGACGAGTTATTCGTGATACTGGTTTGCGCACCCAAACGAGATGATAAGCGATTATCGATTATTTATTCCCAGTTGATTACAGTCCCGTTCATGCTACGGAAAAAAGGTAGCTGAAATTTTTAACAGTAAAATTCCTTATACAAAGGAATTATATCTTTATCCCGGACCCAATGGAAATTAATCTTATGAATGCAAATTATTGCATAATTGCGTTAAATAACGAGATTCTTGATATGTATATATATATATATATATATATATACCTTGTCTATTTTAACTTCACATTTTTAAACTGATTTGGAAAAAGAAGTTTCCAAATTCAAAGGGTTTTTATTTTATAATTTACAAACAGCCTATCCGCAAACATTATTTTCTTTAAATGGTTTTGGACAGGTACCATTAAAATAAGGTCAGACGCTGTTGATGGACTACGGAGATATACCAACGAACTCTTCAACGGATAAGAATACAAGTAGGAGTACTTATTCGAACAATTTGATACTGAGTTGGAAGTTATTTCACAATAATTATAAGTACTTGAGTTGCGAACGATGGCCACAGCTTGAGGGTGGACTTGAAAGGTGGTAATTTAAATCCTCTATTACGAAGAGCAGAATAACCAAGTTTGGATTCGTTGAACTTGTCTTGTAAAGTGATTTGGTCACAAAAGGTGACCAGAGTCTGATGAACTGAGGGTTGGTTATATAAACTCATCAATTAAGAAGAATAGATTAATCATATTTGCGCTCATTTTACTTTTCTCGACGAGTCTTTTGTTCACGAGTTATGACCAAGGTATGATGATGGAGCGGGAAGATGGTGAAAGGAAGTCGTCAATATTGAGAAATAAATTATTTTTGACCGAGTTTGGACTCGTCTAATATATCTTGACGGGTTCTTTGGTATATATATATATATATATATATATATATATATATATATATATATATTTGTGTGTTTTGTGTAAAAAGTTTTATTATGTTTGATTCATAGGTACAGAAACAAAAAAGAAACCAAAATATAGGTAACATATAAATAATTTGATACTTAATTTATTTCTTCAATCCTTTGATATCAATCCATAAGAAAATGGTCGTAAGTAGATGGCAATTATGTCTTGCATATTTTTAATTTGGCCGGTTTTGACCATTTTTATTATTAATATAATATTATTAAATACAGAAAATAAAATAATATTATTAATTACAGAAAATAAAAGCTAAAATCGTATCAAAAGTAATTATTTTCTTATACGAACTGACATGCCAAGTAGATTGAGATTTCCTGAATTTGCTAGGCAGGGTATTTTACCTAGAATTGTACCATTATCACGATTAATTGGAAAAAATATAATTTATAAGCAGCTTTTTCAAAAGATTCAGCGTTCAATTTTTGCCCTTAGCATGATTCGTAGCCTGCTACGACTTTCTATTACCATATCTTTTGAAGTTAATCCATCTGTATTGCTACAGATGGTTATAAAAATGTACAAAGAAATCGTTTTGAATTTTTTAATCACTTTTTTTATCTTTTCATGAAATCATGATTTCTGCCATATTATGTAGCATTTGCCAATACTGCTGATTCCACTTTAAATATATTTGCTTTAAATATTTTTGCCGATAACCCATATTGGAAATATACTGAATATTGTACGTTCGTTACGCGTCATTTTTCATACTGTATATAAAATTAAGCACTGTTTTAAATCGATTTGAAAATAATACCTGAACTTGAAATAGACAACATTTTATAAAAATACTCTCTATCAGTGGTTTTCTAATGCTGACTTCAAGAAGTTCTTTTCGATAGTATTATATCGCACATGATAATTTAAAATAAGGCATGAAAAATTCTTAAAATAGTTGTTTTCGCGCAATGAAAACCTAAATCAAAAGCCATACAAAGAAGTATAAATTCTGATAGCTAGCATACAGTTTATAGTTACGAAATCTATTTTTACTATGTCTAGCAAAAAGTTTTCATTTAATTTATTATAAAAATATTCCATGCACAGACGGACCCACGTTTTTCGAAAAATTTTCCCTATCCAGACAGATACAAATAGAGAATGAGTCCTATGTAAGCCTTACTGTCTATTTTCTGTTTTGTGATTTAATTATAACTATAATTTTTATCATAGCAAGCAACAAATTACCCAAAACGGATCCCATGAAACAAGCTTCACTGAAGTTTGACTCAGAAGCTATCTCGTTTGACGTCATACCCATTATCAGTAATTGTTAATGTACCGTTAAATTATAATGTTATTCATTTCCACTGAAATAACAAGGCTGAATTTAGGAATATTGTAGGTAATATTTTATTTTATTTCTGGTGAATGTAAATTCCAGCCATAAGTTCATAAAGCCCGTTCTTTAAAATAACACAATAATATATTTACAAATATTTGATACGTTTTTATAAATTTTAAATGCAGATAACAATTATGGTTGATAGTTAGAATCCTCATTCAGACTGATAATTTGCAATAATCCATACGTAAATAATCCATACATAAATAGCAGTTATTTATATACACATATATATATATATATATATATATATATATATATATATATATATATAAGTTTTAACCTGTCTACATAACGTTATAATAATTTCTACTGATTCAATTCCTTTAGGTGCATTTTTCAGTGTACAAATTCTTGTAATGGATAAGTATAGTTAAAATCAAAATATTTTTGTGATCTCTTCAAACGCAACAAGAGATGGCATTTAAGATATGAAATAGTTATTTGTCTTTCCACCCACCTATCTGTCCTTTTTTATAAATTGTTTATATTGAATGCATTTGAAAAAAATAATTATCAAAACAAAGATATAACTTACTAAAAATGTTGGTTGATTTTCGTAGAAAAATGGAGAAAAGTGAACAAAAACTTTAATGTGTTCGTTCCTTAATAAAGTTTCAAGTTTATGGAGAGTTAATTAAGTGATATCGACAAGAATATTTAAATTATTCTTCAAATAATATGTCTTTCGAATAATTGTTTTTTCTAAAAGGAAATTAAACTTGTCATGCAAATTATATAATGTAAAGTAATAGCAACAAAGTTGTGAGTCAAGTTAGGATGTTTAAATCAATTTCACATTTTCTCGCATTAATATGTGTGTGTATGTTTGTGCATGTGCGTGCTTGCGTGCATGCATAGGCGCATATAAATATATATATATATATATATATATATATATGTATATATATATATATATATATATATGTATATGTATATGTATATACATATATATATATATATATATATATATATATATATCGTACGTCTGTGTGTATATAGTCTTATAAGAATTTGCATGATGTTAATGAATATGCTAGTAAACCCTACAGCTTGCAACCACTTGAGTTAATGTCAATAACCCCGGGCCAGTCTAGACAACACATAGACAAGAAGAGCGGGCGGTGTCTAACCGTTCGCTCAAACAAAAGCTTGCAGTATTTTATTGTTCAAATACGATAAGCTGGGAATTTTAACAGAACGCTGTTAAATATCTGTTACTTTATAAGCATTTTCGCATTTAATTTAAGTGAAATTGTGGCTTGGCAAAATCTTTCCATCCAGCAACAAGGTTTACTTTGACATGGAAGGAGATATCTTTTGATATTTACAGCGAAAACTGAGTACTTTCTATTTCTGAAAGGACTAAATTAGCGTTGTAATTAAGAACGTAATAAAGTGCAGTATGTGTTAACGAGACCATGTTATAGCGAGGGTAAGATGGAGTGGAAAATGAAAAGAAAAATAAAAATAAGAATGGAAAATTCAACGAGGAATACTTTTGTTCATTAGATAAAATTAAATTTTATGTACAAGCTATTGAAAATTTAAAATCGGTGAAGAATGTTGGTCTAACTACATCGTTTTTCTAAGGTAAATTAGCTCGGTAATATTTTCCATGTTTATCCATTTTTTAAGTAACTTTTAGCTCGTAATGAATATGAAGAATAAGTATTACGTTTAAAATAAGACAATGCGTATATGTGTCAAACGTTTTGTATTTTTTATTATTTAGTATTATAGTGTCATTTTCAGTTTGTTTTCAAATACTGCAAAATAACCTGATTAATTAGCTGCAAATATGATTATTTACAAAAAAATGAATTCATATAATACGTAAAATTTTATTTTAGCATTGAAAATCAAACTAAATAATTATGTGCATTTAAAGATTACTTAATTAGGTAGTAAATTTTCTGACATTTGCTGGATTTATATTTACAAAACGTATGCTACGTGTCGGAAATTTTATGACTGTCCGAATATTAATTGCATTGAGTTTGGTTATTTCTGTATAATACAAAAATCTTTAATCATATTTATGTTTTAAAATCTCATAATGTAATCGATCTCATTTATAAGTCTATCTATGTTGCATTAAATTGGGTGAAGCTGTGCTAGGGGCATAGCCGTATTTTTTACGTGAATATTTATGATTTAAGCCGTGATCAATTATTTTTATTTTCTACAAACGTTTTGATGCAATCGAATGCCGCTACTTATGTACTCTGCATCTTTTCATATGATCATATGAGGTTTCTTGGGAATCTCTCAAATATTGTTCGCTCTTTTCAACCAGTTACAATTTTTGTATTCTAATTCAGCTTTAGGCTAATGTACGTAGACATTGAATATATTTGGCGTTAATTTTGTAGAAATTAATTATTCATTATAAAATGAAACTACGTGATGATTATTATTTCTACTTTCTTTAAGTTTTTTACCACGACCTAGGTTCCATTGTATTACAACATCTTCAGGCGGGCTATTAGCAAAGATCTTAGAGAAATATATTGGAAGAATCTTTGCTAATAGCTCACCTGAAAATATTGTAATACAACGAAACCTAGGTCGTGATAAAAAACTTAAAGAAAATAGAAATAATACTACAGCAAGTAGTTTCATTTAATTGTACGTAGACATATTACGGAATAGTCTTGTTCTTCAGTTAAACAAAATGCAATTTCACTATAACCACGCTAGACTAATATTCATACATAGAGATTTGGAAGAAACCTGTCGATTGAGATGGGTGTTCTAACTTCAACGAGTCAAAATTTATACTCCGCGGAAGTGTCCAGATGCACGAAAATAAAACTTAAGATGTATAATTGCGTTCTCACTTTGTATAGCAAATTCTTCCGTCTATTGTCTTTGGGTTTGTGTAATTGAATTTCATATAAGGACGATAAGTTTAAGTATGAAACATCAAACTATGCTAGCAAATTACAAAGACGTCTTCAAACCAAATTTTTTTCTTTCGTCAACAGGTAAACTCAGTTGATCAATATAAATAGCATTTAAAATAATAGTTATTTTCTTTAGTTTTAAAAATAATTCTGATTGAATTATATCGAAAGGGTGAGTTAACCAGATTACATAAACTAATTCTTCATACTTAACATATCATGTTGGACAATTTCTACAAAAATATTTATTGGCAGACTAAATCTAATTTTATTTTTTTTTGTTTCATTTATTTATTTATATCAGTTACGGAAGTTTAATAGCTACACATTTCATTAAGGATAATGAGATTAATACATAATTCAATAAAATAAAATTAAAAACAATAACATCCTTTAATTATTTTATTCTCCATCCTCGATAAATCACACGTTGTTGCAATCGTGATCAGATGGTTGAGCAATTGTGTTACGAGAGATAGGGCAGATCAAATTCGGATATCAATGTAATTCGGTTTTAAATACCAAGTCTAGCAAACAAGCCATGACTGCGCGAACGGAGGTAGTTATTAGGTATGAAAAGTAAGAATTTCTTTAATAAATTAGGTAACATATTTTCGTTCTACAATCGAAAAATAAAATTGTCCAACGAAATTTTCTATCTGTGGTCCAATTCAGGATACGTTTATTCATAATTCAGAGACGTAACTATTTCGTACCATATGAATATATACCATACATAAAGTAGGTAACCATATATAAATATGTAAAAAAAATTTTTTTTGGATAAGTTCCCTTATCAGCCTGTATTCAACTTTATATAGGTTCCAAATAAAGGAATTGATTTCTAACTACATTTGCACTAAATTCAATTATAATAAATTGATTGAAGAAACACGACAAAAGTTCCTGCTATTATTTAATATAAAACCAAGCCTTCTGAACGACTTTTTGGGGCATCGGCAAATGAGCATGAAAAGGCAATTTTGAATAGAATTTAACTCCTAGATTAGCTACATCGATATGATGGCAAAGGGTTGTTTCGCCAATTATATATTCATACTCGAGAGAAACTTGCTCTCGTCCAAAGCTAACTACAGACCATCTGTTTGGATTGTGCAGTAAAATCTTCATATCACTCCCAGATGGAGATCAGTACCTAGTTTGAACTTTATTACCGATATAATTTATTAGGATGTTAAATAGTAAGTATATATGTATATATATATATATATATATATATATATATATATATGTATATATATATATATTTATACATATATATATATATGTTTGTATGTATGTATATATAAAAGTAAATTTTGAAAACGTGTGTATCATTTCGGTTACACATAAATGCTCAAATAACCAATCGCATCGCTTGTGAAATCGCTTCATTTGATTTCATAAAAATTAGTAGCCTGATTACGGCTAAAGCTATTGTTGATCTCTTCTAGTCGGTCTATAATCCGAACGATCCTCGATTTGACTTTGTGTTGGCAGAACCAACAACCTTGGTGGAGCCGACGTTGATTTCTCGCTGATTACTAATAACTATTTAACGCTTACTTTCTCTAAGCTGAGGAGATTCATAGGCCTTACTTGAAAATATACTCAAAGCTTGCACTGATATTTTCTATCTTAAAGATCAAATATCTCTTAAGTATGTATTTAATACGACCATAATATCTAGCAACGACCCCCAGCGACCAAAATTAGTATCTGAACTTAGTTACTTTCGGTCGATAACAATCCTCGTCACGCATATTAAATTTGCTTCGGTTTCGACTAGATTTCACGTTACAACGCAATCTCTATTTGACGAGTAACACGAATTTCGTATCGGACGTTCGACGGTTACGAATCTCGCGTGCTTCATTGACTATGCCTACTATCCAATGGATCGAGCATTTCAGGTCGATGTTTTGTATTTCAACTACCAGAAAGTTTTCGGTCGTATCGAAAATGACATCCTTTTAAGCCGTGGTCGTATGGGAAATGATATCCTTTTAAGCTCTTTCTACTCTCACGTTTTTTTAGTCGAGAGCAAGTTTCTCTGGAGTATGAATATACCATTGGCGAAACAATACTTTGTCAATGCAGGAGTTAAATCCTATCCGAAATTGGCTTTCCATTCTCATTTGTAATTGCCGGAAAAGTCACTCAGAAGTTTTGATTTTATGTTACATAATACCAGGAACTTTCGTCGTGTTTTTTTCAATCAATTCAATCTATATGAATTTAGTGCAAAGGAAGTTAGAAATCAATTCTCTTATTTGGAGCCCAAATAAAATTTAATACAGAGTGATAGTGGAACGTGTACAAAAAACTTTCCTTTTATATGTGTACATATGGTTTCGTATACTACGTATAGTATATGTTCATATGGTACGAAATAATTACGTCCCCTTTCTACATCGTATCGATTTTTTCTTAGGTATGCTGAATTGGAGTACAGATAGAAAATTTAATTAGACATATTTAGTTTTCGATTATTGACCAAAAATTTTACCTGATTTATATATAAACTCTTGCTTTTCGTACCTAATAACTATCTCAGTTCGCGTAGTCATGGTTTGTTTGCTAGACTGTCATTCAGTACCGAATTACATTGACATCCCAATTAGATCAGCCCTTTTTCTTGTAATATAATTGCTCAATAATCTAATCACGATTGCACCGACATGTGATTTATCGAGGATAGAGAATAAAACAAATAAAGTATGTTAGTGTTTTTAATTTTATGCTATTTAATTATTCATTAATCTCATTATCCGTACTGAAATATGTAGGTATTATAACTCCATAAGTGATGTAATAAATAACTAAAAAAAAAATTATATTTAGTCTGGCAATAAATATGAAATAGCACCAATGGGACTTGAATTTTCAAGAAATTGTCTAACATGACATGAAAAATATAAAGAATTAGTTTATGCAGTATAGTTACTTAACCCTTTCGATATAATTGAATAAGAATTATTTTTAAAACTAAAGAAAATAACTTTTATTTTAACTGCTATTTATATAGATAGATTGGGTTCACCTGTTGACATACAGAAACAATTTGGTGTGAAGACGTCTTTGTAATTTGCTAACATAGTTTGATATTTCATGCTTAAATCCTCCTTATCTAAAATTCAATTACACGAACCGATATAGGAGAGAATTTGCTATACTAAGTGAGAACGCAATTATACATCTCAAGTTTTTTTTCGTGTGTTTTCATGCGTCTGGACACTCCCGCGGTGTCAAAATTTATTGACTCGTTGAAATTAGAACGCCCATCTCAGTCGAGAAGTTTCTTCAAAATCTCTCGATAACATGTATAAATATTAGCCTAGAGTGGTTATAGTGAAATTGTATTTTGTTTAACTGAAGAACAAGATTATTCCATAATGTGTCTACGTACATTAGCCTAAAGCTGAACTGAATACAAAAATTGTAACTGGTTGAAAAGAGCGAACAATATTTGATAGATACCCATGAAACCTCATATCATATGAAACGGCGCAGAGGACATAAGTCGCAGCATTCGATTGCATCAAAACGTTCATAGAAAAAAAAGAAAATTGATGACCTAAGGGGTCAATTACAAATATTCACGTAAAACATAAGACTATGTCCCTGACACAGCTTCACCCAGTTTAATGCAACATACTTGTAGGTAGAGTTATAAACTACAAGGGTTAAAATTTTATTACGAGGTTTTAAAACATAAATGTGGTTATTTTTTTTTATTTTGTACAGAAATAATCAAATGCAATGCGATAAATATTCAGACATTGTCGTACATTTTACTACCTAATTAAGTAATCATTAAATGAACATAATAATTTAGTTTTATTTTCAATTATAAAATAAAATTATACGTATCAGCTGCATTCATACTCTTTGTGAATAATTATATTTGCTTCTAAATAATCAGTTTATTTTGCAGTATTTAGAAAATAAACTGAAAATGACACTATAATACTGAATAATAAAAAATTCAAAATGTTTCACACAATTACGCATTGACTTATTTTAAATGTAATATTAGTAATTCATTATGTTCATTACAGGTTTAAAATTACTTAAAAAATAGATAAGGATGGAAAACAGAATCGAGCGAATTTACTTTTAAATCGATGTAGTCAGACTAAGATTCTTCACCGATTTTACCTTTTCAATAGCTTGCATAAAAAATGTAATTTTACCTAGTCAACAGAAGTATTCCTCGTTAAATTTTCAAATCTAGAGTTTTCTGTTCTTCTTTTTGTTTTTTCATTTTCCACTCCATCTTAACCTTGCTATAACATGGTCTCGTTAACACATATTGCACTTTATTGCGTACTTAAGTTCCATGCTTCTCTACACCTTCCAGAAATAAAAAATACTCAGTTTTCGCTGTAAATAGCAAAAACATAACTCCTTCCATATCGAAGTAAACTTTTACGCTGGATGGAAAGATTTTTCCAACTCCGAATTTCACTGAAATTAAACGAGAAAATGCTTGTAAATAACTGATATTTAACAGCGTTCTGTTAAAATGCCCAGGTTATCGTATTTGAACAATAAAATACCGCAAGTTTTTGTTTGAGCGAAAGATTAGACACCGCCTGCTCTTCTTGTGTATATGTTGTCTAGACTGGCCCGAGGTTAATGGTATTAACTCGAGTGGCTGCGTACTGTAGTCCTTCATAGCATATGTATTCATTAGCGTCATGCAAATTCATTCTTATACACAAACAAACACACGCACGCACTCACGCACGCGCGCACGTGCGCAGTCAGGCAGGCACGCACGCACGCTAGCGCGTACGCACGCAGGCACGCACGCACGCGCCATCTCACGCAGGAACGCACGCACGCACCCACTCACGCACGTACGCACGCACGTACGCTCACACGTACGCACGCACGCACATAAATATATGTTTGAATATATTTCTTACAATTGAAGTAATTTTTATGAGGTTTATATATCAAACGCAAGGTATAAATAATATAAGTAGAAAAATTAACAAAAATTAATTTACTGTTTTATAGTTGTTTCGTTATACGGTTGATTTTAATTTTATTATCCTTGTGTGAAAGTTTCACCTGCCAAACTATCTATCTATTTTTAAAGAGCTATACGTAATTTTATTTTCTGAATGAACATCTTTAATTTACTCAGGAATTCCTCTCGCGTTATTTCGGAGCGTTATCCATGTTTTTCTCAAATGTTCTTAATTTTTTCTCTCTTTAGGTAATGTCTATCTCATATCAATTAAATTTTAACTATGTTAGAGGTTCAATGAATTGCTCTTTAATAAAAGGGGCCGTTTAACTTACTATACTAGAACAGTAAAATAACGAATTTTTCAGCTAATGTCTAGACGGAGCTGGGGTAATCGACTTGAGAATTGCTATTTATTCAGAATTTATTAAGGTAGTATTTTATCATGATGAACCGTGTATGTAAAATAAAATTTAGGAAAATAAAATTTAGATGTAGCGTATCCACGTTTAGTTCTAGTTTAACCACATTTAAGAATATTCAGAAAATATTATCATATTTTATGTCTGTTATTAAATGTATACACGGATATTTCAAATAATGTATTAAGTTTCAGTAAAAGACTCGCTAACTTGAATGCTTTGTAAATTAATAATGTTACTTTCAAGTTTGCCCACATTTATCCTTTTATAATTTTCTTTTTTAGTTTATTATATAAAGTTTATTGAATTAAGTTTTCTTTGTATGAAGTATATTATATTAGAGAAGACATAGATAACCTATAGTTAATCAGTTGTTTTGTTTGTTATGTTCGACAATATTCAAAATAGATAACTAATAGTTAATTATTGTTTTTTTTTGTTATGTTCCTGACTAATAAATAACCACTTATTTAAAAATAGATATTATTTATAAAACATATAATAGCACTAATATAACAGCAACAACTTTTCTCTGAATTTCCACATGATATTTCTGTACAGTTAATAAAAATTTCAGGCATAATTTTTCCGGTATTTGGAATCACCTATACCACATACTAAAGACAATCCTAGAAACTGTTTAAAATATTCATTTAGTTCATAGGGGAAGAATCTGTAACACAATAGAGGAAAAAATACATGCTCATTTCAAACAAATGCGCACTCCAATGCTATCTCTATTGGAGCTGTGCGTGAAGGAATTGCCAATGTTAACTGTTAAAAACATTTTCGTCTATTAAAATAGTGAAAGCACACCAAGTCCAAGAAATAGCAATACGTGTGTGCGATATAATATTTATAATTTTAAAAGCTTGAACCGTTTCTGTGATAAAATTTGTCCCCATTACAAGCTTCGAAAATTATTCAAAAATAATAAAAATCCCTTGTCTGTGACAGACTTTTATTCATACTTCAAAATGAAAAATGTGTATGGTATGGATGTATTTATATGCCAAAGTTTTTAAAATTATGATTTTATAGTGTTTTTATATAATACGTCCTATTTTAATTATAATTTTTTTTAATTGCATTTGTTATTATTATGGCAGTTGGCGAGTAACATAGAAATATTACGCGGAAACTGTTACAATATGCTCATAATTAGATTAAAAAAGCAGAGGAATTCTAAACTTGTTTCACTACTATGTTTTTATATGATTAGTCATTAAATCTATTTAGGAGTGTCTTGGAAAAATTTTGATGACTATCGTTTCTCACAATAACTACCTTGTGATTGAGTATTCAATACTAATTAGAAATATAATCGAAGATGATTAAGTTACTAGTTTTTTATTATAACATTTGTATGGTATAAAACACTTTACGACTACATAAAAAATATCCCATCTTTTTTAACTTCCTAGTTCGCACAACTCATAAAAAAATTAGTATTTTATTATTCCTGAAACGAAAACCTGGCCCAGTAAGTCATGAAATTGCGCAAAGATATCAGTGCCTCGGAAGAAAATTTAGTGCAGTAAAAATACAACCGTTAAAGACAGCGAGAAAAATTAACGATATCGTACCCTTAACACTCCAAGCAAATGACGATAATCGTACCGTCGGTGAATAAACCTGAAAGAACTATATGATCAAAGTCAATAAATAAAAAAAATCCGCACTGAATGTTCAAAAATACGGGGCAATATTAAAATTAAAGGGAGGTGGCAACAACTTTTGTAGACGACATTAATTAAAATATTTATGTGCATGAAAAAAAATTAATTTATATTGAAATGGTATTAAGCTATTGGAAGAAAAATGAGAATAAATTTATTTTACCCAATGGAATAATTTCTTATCCTTAATTTTCCCATTAACTTAAAAAACCGGTGACAACATGTCATTATACAATTGGTTCCATTAAAGCTTCTTTTAAAGTTAAACAATTAATCTGACTTACGTACGATTACTAAAATGAAAAATGGAATGAGACAAATTGCTAATTGGGAGAAATAAATTTCTTCCCTTTGAAAATGAAATCTCTTTTAAAAAATTAAAATTTATTTAATAAAAGCACATTATATTTCCACTGCCACAATTTAATACATTTTACCAGATCTAATTGGTAGCATTTAAAATGACTGAAAAACAGACAATTTTTGTTTATTTTGTAGCAGCTGTGTCAACTACTACGTATGCTCAAACCACTAAAAGCCTACCAATACGAAAAAATACATAAAAAACCAAATTTAAAAAGTTTACTAAAGTAATCGAATTAAAAATAATAAAAACGAATTTAAATGTTAAATAAAATGACGAAATAAAGTTAATATCAAATATATTGAAAACTGTTATGTGCGGAAAACGACCCAAAACGACGTCTACGCTCATAAGTCTGCCCACATCCAGATTGTTTACTCAAGTCGCTACTTCCTTTCTTTCACTTCACACTTCACTTCTGGCCACGCCCAATTCACCAACGTGTACTCGGTTGAAAAACTTCATGGCGCGATTTAAAACACACGTAACCCCATCTATTGATGTACACATGTATGTTGTAAATTGTACATTTGTATAATTACTTACTATTTCGTGTAATTAAATAAAGAAACTTCCCAGTTATTATCATACTTATTATTTATATATGAAATTGCCGTTTTTTTTCAAACAAATTAACTGTTGTGAGCAATATAAAATTAAACTTTCAAACATTTTAAGTAATATTAACAAAAATTAATAAACGTCTTTATAATCTATACTATCAATAAATTTATAACAGAGTGAATAATGTCCGTGGAAAATGTTTTAAAATAAATGATTGATTTAGCATAAAGAATGATAAAAGAAGCCAGAAAACCTGTTCCTAGAATTTTTGTTTGTTTATGTAATAATTTGTTCGTCAATCACAAAAAAACTACCAGATGAATTTGGAATGCTAACCGTTTATAACCAAGAGTAATATATGAAAGAAAATAAATCTAATAAACTTACTTATTCCAAATTTCAGAAAATTTAAATCGTAGATCACAGATAGAATATATATAAAAGCTCAAATTCAAAAGTACTAGCCCACCCACAAGTTATACATATACAAATATGTTTCTGTACTCAAGTGAAATCAATTTCAAAGGTTTGCTTGCAAATATTTTAACATTATACAATACAGTCTTTTAATGTATAAATAAATACACAAATGTAAATACAATGGCAAGCATGCCCATCCATTACACGCATACCGACACAAACAGGAAACAACAAACACGCAAACATAAACGCAACGTTTCGTAAACATACATACTTGCACACGAATATATACTGTTCTTACGTACACTTAAGTTGTGTCTTAGATGAAACATACTTTTTATACTTAGTATAACGAAAGTTCTAGCGTCTACAAAAGTGCACTTCAAACAGTTATGAGTCTCCATTTCTTGGAAGCTATAAAGTAGGTCAGTATTTTACAATCCTTGAAATGGCTCCCTAACATAGAATCTGTTGGTGTATTCATGACTCGCGCAAAGTTAAAAACGATTCCGAAAAATGTTAGGTGTACCATAAAATATAAGCATTTTTTTTATTTCGGTGAACTTAAAAAATAATTAATCAAATTGTGTAAAATGTATTGTCGACGAAATTCGCTGAATTTTTTATATATTATTCAAACTATAAATATCTAACACACTTTAAAATTTCAAAATTGTTTATTGTTTAGTTATTATTGTAAAAGTCGCTCTCAAAAATCATATAATTAATATTACAGGAAAAATAGTAAATTATCATTGTTAATTTTATTCAAAAAACGCGTCGAGTGATTTATCTAAAAAAATAAACCATAATAAACTGATGTTACGTTAAAAGAAAAAAAAAAATGTTTAACGTATAGTTTTGGTAAATTGCTCTAAAAAAATTGTACAATTAATATTACAGGAAAAGTAGTAATTTCACCGCACTTGATTTTATTCATAAAACGCATCGAGCCATTTTGTCTAAAAATTAAGTCAATGTAAAATGATGTTTTAATAACATTTTGAAAAAAAAATTACTTGCGTAAAATATTTTATATTAAATTTCAAAATTACTGTCACTTGACAACTACCGTAACCTTCTTGAATATTTACATTATTTATTAAATAGGTTAACGTGAATTTCATTTCTAGTTTAATATTAAAAAATATGAAGATCGTTTACACATTTGGTGCTTAGTAAAAAAAGTTCGTATGATAACATGCGCCAATAAATACGACTTGTTTCGATAAACGTGAATATGAAATAATTAACATTAAATGGATGAATATTGACACCTTTGCTGCTTTGTCATACATGATTTTATAACAAATACGAGAAATAACCAATAAAGTATTTTAAATTTTAATAATTTAATTGTATTTGTTTAGAAAAAAATCCTCAAAAAGAATATTTAAAAAAAAAGAGCACTTATGTTCAATTTATTTGAAATATTTCTTCAAATTACATTTTGTTATAATTGATGAATTTTAATTATTGAAAATCATTTTTATTACTGTATAATTTATTTCATAAAAAATATTTAATTTTAAATATTTTGCAATTTTATTGGTAAGAAAAATTGTAAAAGGCGTGATTTGAAACTTTATGTAGTCAAAAACTGCTGAATTGGTTTAGTTGACTTTCTTTTATGACAGCGTGTATGAAACGTGTTAGAATAAATGTTAGATAGTTGTAGAAGTTTCTTGCGCACTTAGGTACAAAGTGTTTTTCTATTAATGAGATTTTCTATTAAAGTGTTTACAAATATCAATATCACTTTTAAATATGTAAATAAATTTCAGTATATTCCTTATGGTTTTGAAAATAAAGAAACTTTCAATTACAACTTCGGTCAAATGATTGACCAATGTTAGATTATTGAAATTATCTCAGCGGTTCATGAAAGGTTTTTGGTAATTATTTCATAGCTATTGACTTAGATTAAATACTGAAACTCATTACTCAGATACATGCTAGAGACTTTACCGATATTGACTAAAAACGTGACTTCTAAATAAATATGAAATAATTGCTATTATCCTGTCTCTAAATACGTTATGCTTTGGCAATGACCGTTTCATTTTACCTCCCTGTCTTTTATTATAGGAAATAATATTTTTGAATTACTTCATAGGAAAACAATACCTACCGACTGTCCATTAACTTAATTTATAGCTTGATTGGCTATGACTACTGGTGTGCTTAATGGGGATAATCCTTTATTACGTACTAGCTCTACTCGCAACATTGTTCACGTGTGGATTTTTAGGAAATGTTTTTAATTTAATTTAAGACTAATGCAGCTATAACAATAATGATTAAAGTAAACATTTTCAAATAAGTAATTGTTGAATTGTGAGGTCTTCTTTTATAATTTTCGAATGCTATAACACATAGCTTATACATTTTTCAAAACCAAACAGAAGAATTTGTTTATAAAAATTCATTGAAATCCTTTAACCTAACTTTGTGTGTTGTTCAAACAAATAAAAAGGCTTATGTTATACTAATAAATATTACGAGCACAATATATTTGTATTATCTTCTTTTTGTTATGATTACCTCTTGCCACGCCCCTTTCGCCAATTTATGTCCGGGCGGAAAACTTAATTGCGCTATTAAAAATATACGTAACGCCATTTGTTCATGTACACAAGTATATAAAATATTTGTGTAATTACTGATATCGGGTAACTGAGCACTTCTTTGTTCTTATTGTAGTAATGTAATGTAAATTAATTTCTGAAAATATTTCATTCGCATATCTTTTCAAATTTTACTCATCGTTATTCTTTACATTCTTCTAAACATTATTTGAATTGGTTCGGTAGTTTTTAGGTGACGCGAGCATAAATAAGATACAGAATAATAATTTAAAAAAATATTTTTAATTTTTCGTAAAGCCCTTTACTGTAGAGACAGGAAAATTCTCCGTTTTTATTGTATGTACAGACAATGCATTTTGGAAAAGTAAAATTTTGTGCAGCCTAATATTCAATCTAAAAAAGTAGTTAAATTATAAACATTTACATCAGACCCAAAATTTAAACGAATTACGGAATGAGAATAAGCTTATATCTAGTATATATAACATCGAAATTGTTAAGCGTGAAAGATGGCCAACCACGATCTTTTCTCTCATGCGTCTGCCCGCATTCATATTACTTACTCAAGCATCCACTTCTCCCGCACCACTCCGTACTTCACTTTCTTTGATGTTGTTGTAGTACGAATGCAATATAAACTGATTTTTTAAAATATTAAATTCGTATATAATCCGAACGATCACGTGAACGAGTACTGATAAAAAAAATTTGCCGTTAATTCAAGTCAACCATGTCAATAAATCAATAATTTAATTTAAGTTTTCCAGAAAGCCCCATCTGAAAAATGGTACAAATGTAAAAAAAGAATATTCTGGTATTCTGTTAATTTTTATTATGTATTTTAAAATAATGTTTCGATAAATATCTTCAACGTTCAGACAGGTCAATTCTACAGTTTTCGTACCTGCATATGTCCAAACTTCATAAATATGTTTATTTAGTACAACGTTAAACCTTCGACGTAAGACCTGCTTTAATCGTATGTTGTAAGATATAATGTCTTAGTTAAGGGGAAAATAGCGTTTACTTCTTCATTACAAATGAATCGATATTATATATCACTTAAATTGAGACTTAATCCCTGATATATTGTTCTGTTTGAGTCGCACACCATATTCAATTGAACGCAATTATGTCTCAAACAAAAAATCAATGACTTGGAGGCTGTCTGAGTAGTAATATCGTTTCATTTTTATGAAATAAATACATTCGTCTTTAATCTTCTATGAGCTTTTACAAAGACTATAACTTTGTCAAAACAGTTTTCCTAACATGACAAAACCCTATTAAAAATTGTATTTCTAAAAAAAATATTAATTTATTGTCATAATTATATAAAAGGTAGGCTGCAACATACTCCATTTTAATTTGTTTGTGCGGAGTTTTTTCCGCGTTAACTTGCTCTGCAACGAACACGCAACTAGGGTCTGGGGAAAGAGAAAAAATTGTAATAACTCTCTTATTTCAACTTTTATGTGAATGAAACTATAGGGCACATATAGTTAATAATAATGTTCTATTTTTATGAAATTTATCTTACTTGATCAGTCTCTAAATTAATATACAAAAATTAAAGTGGCTATCGATTCCATTACCGTCCGGAAAACGTTTTTATTCATCGCAATCTCTGTACACAAGATGGACTGTACATTTTATCACTTTTTCTTCTTATAACTGACAATTTTATCGGATTACTTTGATTTCAATATCAATACATTTGTTTTATATATAATCGAAGAAATATAAGTATCTTCTGTTCACATCTTGTAAATATGTTACGTTTACAAAACCCCTATCTAATACAAATGTGCCATAAATAGACATATAATATGAAGAAAAGGTGAACGGTAAGTAGATATATGAAAATATTTCGGAATATAAAATGCATAAAAAAATTCGTTGCAGTTAGTTTTAAATAACTTAAGGAGAAAAATGTCAAATAAGATCCTGACGTTTTGTGGGTATCTGAAGTAAAAATAGTTAATAAAACTAATCTAATATACTGTAAATGAAAAAATGTATAACTTCTGATTTCTCAATATCTCACGATCAAGAATTGGTTTAAATTTATTTTAAAAATGAAAATTTAGATTTGGACCTATGATAGAATGCGCAAATAATGTCATCTGAAAATTAGCAAAATTATTTACAATGAAGGTAAATTATTCAAGAAACTGAAAAACATTTTCTTTACCTCTCGAAATATATTTAAAAACATGCAAAACAGCAAAAAGTCGATAAGATACTTTTTACATAGGAAAAATTTGTGAAAAATTAGAATATTTTTAAATATAAAAACGTCTGTCATGAAAAACCACATAGCGTTCAACTTGATTGGAAAACTTGTTTAATTCAAAATGGCTTAATTATTATTAAATGTTTACCAATCCTTCACTTTCCTGTAATTCACTTATATCTTTTTTAATGAAGTAATAGACTTACCCTTACTGTCAATTTAATCTTCTTTGGTGACTGGATTAAATACTTCAAATATTTATTTAATTAATTTATATTTTATTAAATATGGAAGCTATTTAACATATAATATACTTTCTCTCGCTATATATATATATATATATATATATATATATAAATATATATATACATATATATGTACGTATAAATATATATAAAAATATATATATACATGTAAAAATTTATATTTCTGTGTGTGTACTAATTTGTTTTCTAGATAAGTAATAATGGTCGGCATAAGACTCACATTATACATCATTATAATATTTCAGGGATGTAAAATATTCAAGTGATCATTTATAAATCACGACACTTGTGAAAAATATTGACTCCTAAATTAACACGACATACATCATTAACAAATTCTAACAAACAGCAACCATCAATAAATATACTTAATTCCTGCCTGCCTCGACTTCACACCGCGAGTCGATCTTAAAATGGGACTATGTGAATTTTTAACGAGCCGTAACACTTGCTTTGATCTCCCGACCATGTTTTTTTTTGCTAGACCCACGTGCTATGTTTTTTTGGAGTAGACTGGGGATAACGGTGATAGATTTATATCGAAAGTGATACAGAAAGACATAACATTTTACGAAGTGCCATAAGAAAAAAATTGTAACATTACCAGCAGAAGCAAAAATAGAGTAAAATAAGTTTGTCAATCAAATGTTAATTTATTAGCGAAAAACAAAGAAACAAAGAAGTCACCACCTTGGCGTGAGTGAAAAACAGTCAAAATATGTTTTTAGAGAAAAGGTATATTTAATTAATAATACAAAAAATATTTTTCTTCTAACTTTATTAATAATTCAGATGAGTCTAAATATACGTATCACCAATTTTTTGCTTCTGGTGTTGTTAATGTCGATTTTCATCATAGATCGTATGATTTGTCTCCAACCCAATAGCACTATCGCTACATCTATTCAAAAATAATGTAAATATATTTATATATTTATATGTATATATATATATATATATATATATATATATATATATATATATATTTCCCACGTATTGACACGTTACACTACTGAAATTCAATTATTGAGTAAAAACATAGAGTTTCGTCCTATAAAAATTACGTTATTAGTTACAAATACCAATATATCGAGTTTTTAAAATTTGCTAGACCGTTTAGAAGCGTTTGAATAACAAATATATAAACATCACTTTTGTGATATTACTATTCCCTGAGTGCAAAACCGCATGTAATATGTAGCAAATACCCCATTACATGAAATATACTCACGCCAATTCATATTGTGATACGTTTGTGGGTTGCAGAGTTATTAATTAGATAGTAAATATGAAAATGTTTGCAATTGTAATGCAAGTGGTATTCAAAACCAGTTGCACTATTTCACATGCGCGTCACCACTAAGTAAAAAGTTATGCCAAGAATATTTTTTCTGATAATAAGCAAGTCCAGGAAAATAGTTCTCCCAAGCAAACACATTACGATAATCAAAAGAATGTGTCTCTCACTCAACTTTTTACTGTAAAAGCTAATAGAAAAACTCTAAAAAAATCCTTACTTCCTGTACTGCCTCAGAATCTAAAGAAATAAAGTCAGAGAATCATTTAAATTCATCATGTAGTTTTTGCTTACAAAAATACCAAATTGCGGTACAAAATTACCAAATGAACGAAGAATGTGACAGGTAAAATACCTCGAAATGATTAATTTCTAGTCGACCATTTGAAAGTAAACTTAATTGTATTTTATCGTTAATTGATTACTTTAATGAAATGGAAATATTTAGAGGAGAGGTTGAATACATAGCGATGTAAAATATCGAATCCAAACTGAAAGAATAAATTCAGAATATTAAGTCATTCGTAACTAGAAATTATAGAGTGGTAAGTTGTTAACAGCATTCACCACGAAATCATAACTGTTGGAAAAAATTTAATTTAATTTATATATATATATATATATATATATATATATATATATATATATATATATGTGTGTGTGTGTGTGTGTGTATGTGTACACACACCCATATATTTAAATGTGTATGTACATATATAAGTACACACATAGTTTTATATGCATTTGCTTGCAAAATACATATAAATTGAATATGTATGAAAAGGGCTAGCACTTTAACTAATTGGTCTAAAATACTAATTGCAGGGAAATATTGATATCATTATTAATGGCTGCACTTCATACAAATAATGGCAACTACTAAAATGTGAAATTTTCCTACTTGTAAAAGCTTCATCAAACTAGTCGAACAATATTTCAATTAAAACTGAACAGTCATGTATTCGGAATAATAAATTATTAATATAAACACAAATAATTAATTTACAATAAACAACTACATTCAGACCAGTTTTCAAATGATTTATTAAAATATAACTGTACGTTGAATTAAATTATTGCCCCTAATTGTCCTGAGTGACAATTATCCCTAGTCTACCCTATTTCATTTGCTTTTATACCTACGTTTGTGTATTTCTGATATTTATTAATCATCCATATCTTTCTTGTAGACGGAGCGTGTGCAATTCCGGGGTCACCAAGGAATGACAGTGATGAATAACAGCAGGTAAAGCTCGTGAAGATTTTTCATACATTTCAGTTACTGTGCAAGCTAACTACTCATTTGCAGTCAACGCGATTCCAGATAAAATGGGATGGGTTCATTTATTCCCTATTATTGATTTTAATTGATATTTGCGGAGTAGGGTCGTTGAATTGAGGAAAACGTATCAACAAATTGACGTCATATAAAAACATTCGAAATCAATATTTATTAAATTTTATTTCCTGTTTTCAAAAATGGTGATACGAAAATTTTATGCTTACAGTCAAATAAGGCAAAAAGATTGTTTGTCTTATTTTAAATTACACCGTTTTATGACGCCATTTATATCATCTTTTAGTATCTTTAGGAAGATCACAAAGTAATAAAGAAAGAAAACTATAATATTAACAAATATTTGTGTAAGGGTAGTTTTAACTTATGTGGCTGTATATAGGTAGTTTTAACAGGTAGTTTTAATTTATGTGTGCTTATTTAACTTATGTGGTGTAACTGGCGTATATTGGCAGCAACGACGACGAAAAGAGAGTAAGTACATATGGATTAATATTACGTTGAGTTCATTTAAATTACGTGCAGGTTAGGCTTTTTAAAATGCTTAATTTTTTCTTTACCATTTAATAGAGTGGCGCCAAAACTATATAGATTGCAGTGTGAGTTGGTGGAGGGTGAGGACGAGAATGCCAAGTAAAAGTACATGCAGTTGTCCTGACTCAAGTGAACATTTGATAATATGAAGGTTTGTCCCTGCAACTTATTTATTATCAGTGCAAGTGCGGGTTTTTAAGCAAAACCGAAGTTACTTGAATTCAAATTAAAAATCATTGGAATATATTGCCTTCGAATAATCTAATCCTTTTAAGATTGTTTAATGCTCACAGCATAATAGTGAAACACGTACCGGTTATCAAGACCTCAAGAGTTATTAATGTCCTCTGTATATGTTTTCAATAAAACCACTTTTGTCTAGGATACGTTTATTTTACTACGGATAGAGATCCTGGTCGGTCCATGTTTGGTTGAGTAGAGGTCTGGGATAATTTTTGCTGCAAGTGTTAAATTTCATCTATGGTTACTGAGAGTTCAAGTCTTCACAAGGGTCATTTATGACATTAGCTTTCCCTTTTTCTACTTTTCCTAATTTTGAACCTTTGTTTCAGTACTTTAAGATTTTATTTCTTGAAAAAAACTGTTTATAGTTACGTAACTAGGTTAAGAATATTTATGTGAACGGTATTAATAGGAACATCTGATATTTTTTTTTTCACACATTTTCAAATCCATTTTACCCTTTATGGATAGTATTTGCCAAAATGGTCGTGTGTTTCATTAACATCTTGGTGGGTGTCGATGAAAGTAAGGCAAGGAAGGTGAATTCAAGGGAAATATCAAGGGATAAGAAAGGATCAAATTGATCATATGGTGATTAATTTAATATAATATTTAATAATATATAATAAACGTACTTACGTACGTTTATTCGTATATGCGTGCGTATGTGAGCTTTGAAAATTTCGGAAGGTCTTAAGGGAGCACCCGGTTCATTTCGGATATAAATAAAAAAAAAATTATGTCTTAAAAAACTAAATATAAAATGAATGAACTCCAACCGGGTAAATTTTAGGCTCTTCTTTTTTGTATGTACATAGTATCTTTAGGTTTTGATTAAAATCAGCCATAAAATTTTGGAGATTTGGGCAAAAAAGATTTTTCCATATACGCGAAAAGCACTGGCTGCATATGCGTGTCATTCAAATGAAAATGACGGTCGCGTTAATATTATTGCCGTAAGAAGTTATTAGAGGTTATTATTCTTCTACCAAGGTGGACGAGTCTCTTCTTGATATAAAATATTTCAATACATTTTGTGCCATAACATGAAGTTTATTGTTTCAATATTATATTGCTACTTTATCGCACTATCTTACTCTGATGAATACATTGCCTCATTTAAAAAAGGTCTTGATTGGTGGAATCCCCTTCAGTCCGTCGTTTCTTACGGCGTTCCTTCTAAACTCATTCTCAATTTAGAAGTGTTGATAGTATCGTAATCATGTTTAATGTTTAAAAATAAATGACCAAATACTTTAATAATTAATAATAACTAATGACTGAAAATTTCAAGTTTTACTTGTGAATTACTTAGTTTTATTCGTAAACCTTATTTTCAACTAAAATTAATTTTATTTTTGAGAAGTTTGAGTAGGAGACGACCCATTTACGAATATAATTATAATACACAAATAAAGAAAATATAAGACTATCATATAAAAAAAACAAAACTATCATTAACCAACTGCTTGCTTATTAGTGGCGAAGTTTAAATTAATATTTTTAATAACCTTTATTTTAAACAATTCCTTAGATAATCTACATTTGAACCTCCGAAATGAAAACATTCTTTTGTCGTGCATGATACATAAAAACTTATTATAAATTTATGATTTAAAAAATTAGTCTTAGTAGTGACTAAATGGTGGAGACAAATTTTTCTTAATTGTGGATAAATTAGTCCCTAGTAATTTAAACAAATAAAATTTTCAATTATTTGATCAATCGGCTAAAATAGTGTGATATATCTCCAGAAAACAATCGAAGTTTCAAATACTACTTTTACGAGTTTGTGTAATGTTTGTTATTTTGTCATGGACATCAGCTAGCCATTTTAATGCATTTACCTAAGCAGGTGACCGTTCTATGTTTCGACATAGTTTAAAATACAAATATAAAAAAGTTACGTATTTCACATTCGATTCACTCAATCAAATTTAATTTAATTATCTAAATTGCATTAAATATACCATAAAAACAGCGTGGACCGCAAGTTGTATCTATATGTGTTGTATCTAAAGTGCTTCAAGAATATTAAATTTTTAAAAGTTGATAAGCAGGAAAATACTCTTTTACCATTTTGTCTATCGTCTTATAAATCTGGCTGTGGCCCATTAAAACTTAAAAAAGAAGTGAACCGTACGTTCCCACGAAGATCGGCGTAATCTGCACAGGAAAAAAATGTTTTCGCTCACAGATAATTGAACAAACGTCGTTCAATTCGTAGTTAACGATCCTTGAGACAGAACATGCTTCGTTGACCTGTCAGGGATATTAAGTGAATAATTAACCCGCGGACAGACCATCTTTTGAAAGAACTTTTACTTCAGGGAAAATAGTAATACGCTATAATGCATACATGTCAATAATTTAAATTTAAGATGTATAAGATGTGTTACAATAAATTTGATTTCTAAATGGAACACAAGTTTGATATCTGGTTAAAGAAATCAAGTATTTCAGTATAATAATATAATCAACTATTCAATTGCTAATAATAATATGTAATATTGTTTCTACAGTTGTTTCCAAAATGAGCATTTAGATTATCCCATTTCACGTAAAATATTAGTTGCCCCCACGATGACACGGTGTAATAGATAACTATTTTGCCTGACTCTTCCTTTCCTTTTGAACATTTAGTTATATAATTTCTAACACAGGTCAATAACTAAGCACATTCTAGTTTCCTAAGTTATAACAAAATCCATCATTGGCTTTGATACCAGCAGTGCTAATCTAGATACGAATGGTAGCGCTCATTTCATAATCTTGCCATTATCGTCTCTTAATAAACACTGAAATTTTTCCAAATAAAACATATTGAAAATGAGTCTCATTTTTAATAATGAGATATCTTTTTAATAGAATAAAGTGGCAAGTGTGTAATTGTATCTTCTTCAGAAAAAATTCTATAATATTCGCTAAAATATTAATTTTCCCATTTTTAATAAATTTTTAGGATTTATTTAATAAATCTTATTTTATTAATATTCAATTATTTTTATTTCTTTACTTTTTTATAGACTTGCTCCCAACACTAAAGAACTTGAGATGTTTTTGAGAACCAATAAGCTTGACGCCTGCCTTATATCAGAATCTCACACTACATCAAGATCACGCATATGCATTCGTGGATTCTGCGTTTACACAACTTCACACCCCGAACTTCCTGAGCTTCCCCTCATGGTGGTGCGGCAAGAGTAATTAAGGAGAACATTAAGCATTGCCTACTCGAGTCTTGGGAAACCAAGTACCTGCAAGCTACAAGTGTACGGATCGATGATCGTGCCGGACCCCTCATCCTCTCAGCAATATACTGTCCACCGCGTCACACCATTAAGGAGAATATGTTTACGGAGTTTTTCAAAGCTTTAGGAAACCGATTCATAGCCGGTGGTGATTGGAACGCTAAGCACACACATTAGGGATCTAGGTTAACAACTGCGAGAGGTAGAGAATTAAAATGTAGTACTGAGATCAACAATCTAGCGACCATTTCAACCGGAGAACCTACATATTGGCCTACAGATACCGAGAGAACTCCTGATCTTATAGACTTTTTTATCACAAAAGGCATTTGTCATCAAAATCTCCTAATCGAGTCAAACCTAGATGGATCTTCTGATCACACACCAATACTTCTTACTGTAAGCCCTATTGCGATACCCCGTGATACCCATAGCTCCTATCTAACTAACGCTAAAACCGATTGGAATGGTTTCCGAGAATATCTCGACGAAAATATCACTCTCAAACTTCCGTTAAAAACTGCTGAAGATGTAGACGATGCATGTCTATATATTACAAACTTGATCCAAGTGGCAGCGTGCACAAGCACACCCACACTGAAGCATTCATTTGCGAATACACCGCTCCCGTTTGAAATCCGTCAAAAAATTTATGAAAAACGCCGCCTTCGTAGAGTTTGGCAACTTTCCCGTAACAGCAAAGACAAAACGCGACTGAACAAAGCAATAAAAGAGCTAAAGATTCTTCTTGCTGATGTCACTAACGCTGCAGTTAAACAAAGACTGGAAAAGATGTCACCCAATGGCCATAGGACCCATTCTTTATGGAAAGCTACCAGGAATATGCCACAGCCCCAACAATGTTCACCGCCAATCTGGAATGGCAATACATGGGCCCGGACAGACCCAGAAAAAGCTGAGACCTTCGCCAGTCATCTTGCTAATGTCTTCAAACCTAACGGTTCTGACAACCCTGAGGACCCTGAAATAGATCTGATCCTAAATCAGGACCTGCAGCTGTGTCTGCCGATAAGACCTACTTCCCCAAAGGAGCTGTCCAAAGAAATAGCCAGCTTGGACTCGAAGAAAGCTCCAGGATTTGACCTGATCACCCCGAAGGTACTCAAAGAGCTTCCTAGAAAATGTATTGTCTTCCTGGTAACCCTCGTTAATGCAACCTTCAGAACAAAACATGTCCCTGCTAATTGGAAAATATCCGAGTTAGTTATGATCCATAAACCCGGTAAACCAGTCAACGATGCATCCTCACACCGTCCTGTCAGCTTAACTCCAGTTCTAAGCAAATTGTGGGAAAAAATAATCCTTACTAGGATACATGCATACCTAGATATCAATCACGTCATACCAGATCATCAGTTCGGGTTTCGCAAGCAACATTCGACCCTAGAACAAGTACACAGAGTCTATCGTACTATACGAGACTGTTTGGAAAGGAAAGAATATTGTTCTGCTGCTTTCCTGGTCGTCCAACAGGCATTCGATCGGGTCTGGCACAAAGGGTTACTATGCAAAATAAAGCAAGCACTTCCACACTCTTTCTACCCCTTGATGGATTCTTACCTTAGAGACAGAATGTTTCGAGTAAAACACCGTGACGCCAGGTCTTCCTTGTATAGTTGCCACGCAGGAGTACCCCAGGGATCGGTACTCGGTCCGGTGCTTTACAACATCTTCACGAATGACTTACCCCAGACACCTAATATTACAGTAGCAACCTATGCTGACGATGCTGCATTTCTCGCATGTAATAGCAGTCCAGAAGAGGCAAGTAAATTGCTGCAGGCACAACTCGATGACACAAATAAATGGTTGAACAAATGGCGTATAAGAGCTAGTGCCCAAAAATCTCACCACATCACGTTCACTCTGAGACGTGCAACTTGTCCTGCAGTCAACTTAGGTACCAACACCTTACCGCAATCGTCCTGCGTCAAATACCTGGGGTTTCATCTGGACCGAAGGATGACATGGAAAGACCACATCAAAAATAAGCGTAACGAAATCAATTTTCGATTTAGAAATTTGCTATGGCTTCTAGGAAGACAGTCAGCACTATCCCTAAGCAACAAACTAAGAGTGTACTGCTCCGTAATAAAACCCATTTGGACATATGGGATTCAACTGTGGTCATCGGCCAGTAATTCGAACATACTCTGCCTACAAAGAGCCCAAAACAATATACTTAGGGTCATATCAGGTGCACCATGGTACTCCCGCAATTCGGAAATCCACGAATACCTACAAATTTCAACCATCGTAGACGAAGCAAAACGCTACACAGCCACATACAAAGATCGTCTGACATTCCATCCTAACCCACTTTCGCACATGCTGTTGCAGCCCAACTCGATAAAGAGACTCAAGAGAGCTGACGTGCTTCATAATTAGAGCGATTAAGGGCACTGGCCCTATATTCGCCCAAACAAGATACATACCACAACCTACCTGCTTATAGTTCTAATGACTGATCGCAGGATACAAACAGAAAAAAAAAAAAAAAAAAAAACTTTTTTATAGAAAAAAATTTGCCCTAGCTATTAACAAAATCTGCATATTACAGGCTTTCTCTTGTAACTTATAAATTCTGAGGGACTTACAAGCAATAAATGTATTATCATCCAACAGGGTATTCTTTATTGTGTACCGAAAGAGAAGAATGGACGGATTAAAAACAGAGAGAAATTACCGTATTTGAAAAGCGTAGCGACCGTTGATATCTAACTTCAACATAAATCGTATGGTCAGACAGACTTTTTGAGAATTCACACCGAATAATTATTGACTGGCTAATTTAAAGTATGGAAGAACAATGCTTTTAGAGTAACTTATTTTAAAAATAAATAATAATCAAAAATTTTAATTTATAAATATTAACAAAGCTATAGATAAGTATATCTTGTGAGATAATATTGAGCTGGCTAATAAATTTAACCCCAAGTTGCTATGAAAAATTGTTATAAAAATTATGAATTTATGTATGGACCATTTTTTTCTACTACTTGTCGCTATCTAGTTGGCAGTGACAATATGTTTTTTTTGTAAAATTCCGGTGACTATGATTCTAAAAACTGTGTGAGTTCGTTTTGGGGACGATCGTCGACGGTCGTCGACGTTATGGAAGTTGTTGATCTCCTCTAATTTATCACGAGTACGTTTTGCAATATGTGGTCTGACATTATCATGTAGAAATTAAACTTGATCCTGTTAACCACTGATTTTGTTAGCTGATCCGTCCAATTTTTGACAGTAAATATTTGGATGTATTTGTTAATCCCTTAATATTCCAACAGCAGCTGAGCATCACCTTTTTGACACTTATTTCGGGTTTGGATACGGAAACTCCTGTTTCTCTGAAACCTAGTCATTTACGTTTGCGCATATGGTTAATTTATGCAACCCACTTCCCATCACCATTTACTAACTGATTCGGCCAGTCGAAGTTACATTTCAATCCGTTTGTTTATATAGTCAGATAGTATAACTGTTGATAAATATCAACTCTGTACTGAAGGTGATATGAAGACAACTCGTGGTGTATAAACACACCATATTTTGAAACTTTTCCGAATTCGGAAAAATGTGTTTCTATGGTGCCATGCCGGTGGTGTACCTAATCGAGGAATCGTCAGCCGAGTATCCTCCTCAACTAGACGTCGTAATCTTTGAACGTTTAATTCAACAGGACGTTCGGTACAGGGTTCGTCCTCGAGATTGAAATCCTAATTCCTGAACTTTTCGAACCAAATGTTTACCGTCGCGTAAAACACCGTGGACTCGTTCATCGCGTGACATATTATTTGTTGCAGTTTTTGCATCATGACCCAGACGAATTTCGTATAATATTTGAACCCGTATTTGATATCGGATTTAATCGATTATCTTTTATGTAATTCACTTAAAGCTTCGTAGCTGACGTTGTCAACTGATTTCACCTTGGCCTTCTAGAAATGTCGAGAATCTTTTTAGAAATGTTCCAAAGTTGGGGCCAAGAACTTAATAGCCACAACCTGATATAAACATTGGGCTATAAACTCTATTTAAAGAAATATTGAAAATGTGTTTCATATTTTACATATGTACATGATTAAAATATGTAATTTTTCTTACATCTACGTGATAATACGTAAATTAGTTCTTTTTAAAGTTTATATAATTTTCCGAACTAGTTTTAAGTTACCTGACTATATAAACAAACGGCATATTTGTTTATATATACGTACATATATATAAATATAATATTTAGGATGTATCCGAGCACATATTTAAAGCTTCAGCTGCTTTTTTTATGAATTTTTTGAAGCATACATTTAAAATTTCGTTAATTAATCACAGCTACGCCTTGTGTTTGAAGTGACCCGTATAAAACCTATATATAAGGATATCACAGAGTCAAATATAATTAATTTCAGACTGATCGCTATCCTTTCTGCACTGGCTAAATTATTTGACTTTATTTTACATTGGAAAGTATATTCGAGCTACAAAAGTCAAATCCTGTGACGAGGAGCATGGGTTTCGCGTCGGACATTCGGTGGTCACAAACTTTGATTATGCTGTACGAGATCAACATGATAAGTCATGTTGATCTTGGATTTCAAGTAGATTTTGTATATTTCGACTTTGGTCGTTTGGTAATAATAAGTTGTCAAATCGCCTTAGCGAGGCAGGGTTATACGTCCCATTTTTACGATTTTTTTCTCTTCGTATCTTGCTAACAGATAGCAATATGTACAAGTGGGCAAGTTTATATCCGAGACTCACTTTACGCTATCGGGAGTGAGCGAGTTTTAAATCTCGCGCTTCTATTTTTCACTATTCTTGGAAACGATATTGGTTGCGTGATGAACACTGCACATTGTTGGTTACTCGCGGACGCCATTAAATTTCTACAGTCTTCAATGCAGATGGCGAGCGGTTGCCTGTAACATCAGTACCGACATTGAGTGGAACGAAGCAAGCAGCTTAAAACTTAAGGCAAACAAATGTTCAATAGTGAGTTGTAGCCTATCACACGCTCCTATAAAATACGAATATGCAGTGAGTGGAATTCTACAGAATTGTTTGTGTGAGTTCGTTGGTTTAGGAGTATGAGTAAACGGTTCGGCGGGAAGGGGGGGGGGGGTGGGATACGGTATATCTAGCAAAAAAATTATGCGAGAAATATTTAATTTATTTCTTGTTTTTTCTCACGTTACACTTCAGTGCTAAGATAAATTTAAATCACTCTACGTATGTGTATTTATGTGCTCGTTGATATTGCAAGCAAAAATCAAATTGTAAATTCATAAACTCGAATTAATTCCCACGAGAGCGTATTTCAAAGTTACATTCCAACATGAGGATACGAGTAGCGATACGACTTTATTTTTTAATATTTAACCTTTTTAACTATTTTTTACCATGTGAAGAGAGGATACTTTTTTGACCCTCCGTATTAAGTATTGAATATCATAAGAAAATCATTTCGAAAATAAATGGTATCTTATTTTATATTTTTAATGTTTAATCCCCATTTAAAAACATGAAATAATTCGGACCCTTATATTCAGTGTTATAATAATGGAATAAAAGTAGTTATTAAGTTCTTACTTAACTTCTAGTTATTCGCTTTACAAATTTAAATTTCAAGTAATAATTGGTATATTTTATATATTTCATAAACATGAAATATTGATTCTTTTTTATTTCATTTTAAAATCTAAAATGAATACTGAATAACTTGCAGAAAATTTTGCATTAAGCAAAGTACTTTATAAAACTTTTAATTTCAAAGAGTGACTGTTTGGAACAAGATTGGAAGTTTTGAAATGATTGGATGCTTATGGAAAATGCAAATAAATTTCTAAATTGGATACATGTTTTAATAACTTTCTACAAATATCTTTCTGTGAAAAAGTTAGTAAAGCGAAGTACTTTAAATCTTGGATATTTTATTTTTATTGATTATTGAAAATGGAGAGCAGAGAATCGAATCGAATCGTTGAATACTGGACGATAATGTTTAATATTTAGTTAAATCTATTTGTTCTGACTGAAACCCTTATTGCCTATTGTTCTATAGTTATTGAATTCTTTTTAAAGGCCAACCTATTTGTATTGTTAATATTACCAAAGTTAAACTACATTTATATTTGTACAATATATTATTCAAAAATTAATTAATTTATGCAGCTTTATTAGATCCTTCCCACATTTGGAAACTGTTCAAAAAAATAATTTTAAACTAAGTATAAGAAATTCCAAAAAAATATTTCAGTTTACAAAAAACAATTCTTGAAAGTATTATCAGAGATATAATTTTTAGTTTTAACTGAAGAATGAAAATGGAATTGTCGGAGCTCATTCGGCAAAGGCAAAGATAATTTTTGTTAACGGAAAATCTCGGTGATTTGTTCTACAAACTATCCAAAAACCGTTCGTTACTATATGGAGACTGATGGTTTTGTAAGCTATTAATATACAGCTATATCACGCTACAGTGCAAGGAAATGAGAAATTAGTGTTGTGGAATTGAATTAAGGAACCTTCTTACTAAAGAACGGAAGGCTGAGATTATAGGGCAAAAACTAAGAAAAGTTGTTTAACTCGTTTACAAAGTAGCAAATGATTTTTAACTTAATAGGCTTTTAGTATTATCCGACTACAGTTTTTCACAATGTTGAATTAATGGAAGAAATTATTAATTAACGATAGGCAACATAATTTTAAAAGGCCGTAACGTGTGGAAAAAATCACTCTACGTTATGTTTTACTATAACGGAGGCTTTATATAAACTTTAGGCTTTATACAACGTGAGGCTTTACCGGCATGTTTAAGCAGTTTTGTGAATTTCCATTTTTTGTAAATATTAAAGAAATATTTAAATATATCATAATGTCGTAGTGGAACATATAGGTATTACCTTAAAATGATTTAATTTAATTTTAATACTAGGATTTATTTTTCTGTATTTTATTTAAAGATTAATTTGTTTTCAAAATTAAAACGTCAATGTCTCTTAATTTTAGAAAAAAATATGATTAATGTTCAATGGTATTCTTATGAATTGTTTTTGACATTGTAAAATAATTAAACTAATACATAGAGTAAATGAACATTAAGGAATATTTTTTGTACATACTTAGTGAAAAATCCGGAATGTTAAAAATAATTATTATATCCTGGAATATTCCTGGAAGGTATGGAATATTGTTAGTGTGAAATATTGGCTACCTCCAGATAAGGATTTCTACTTGTTTCTTAAAAAGCATTTTAGTTGTCACAAATTTATATCGAATGCTGTCTAAACTCAAATAGCAAATAATACTCTTATCTATGCCACATAAAAGGAATACCTATATACCTATATCTATATCTATATATTCATATATATAGATATAGATATAGGTATATACCTATATCTATATATTCATATAATTCTCTTATCTATGCCACATAAAAGGAATACCGATGTGGCGGAAAAATTAATTGTTTGTCTTAGTAAAAAAATTAAAAGAAAAAAGCGGTTATTATTGTCTCTGTTACGCTATAAATTATTTAATTCATCTTCGTACTATTGGTGTCAGTTGCATTTTTTTATAATCTTCTATTTCATTTGTAGTCATTTCCCACATCGTTTTTCAGAGTGCTATTTATAATTATTGGAATTCACTAGTATCACGGCTGTATCGTAGAAATATTATTAATTTTTTTTATTACTACAAGGTACTGTAATATGAAAAGGAACATTTTTGAACTGCGGAGAAAAGTTGATTAATTTGGTAACGAAAAATGAATATAGACTAACAATAATATGGAAAGAAAATAATAAACGATCGAAATGAATATAAAACTCTTCTCAATTAAATATTCTGATCCATTAAAGATCCAAAACAATCCAATTCACAATGAATGTATGCAGAGTCACAGGTAAGTTCGTAACGAAAACATGGTATTTTTTTATATTTACCAATATGGTTTCGTCGAGAAAATTCTCGTAACACTCATAATATCTTGGAAAGGTGTGATTGGTAGGAGAATCTTTTATATTCTATGTATATTGAATAATTATTTGTTTAAATTAAATTACTGTAAAAATAGTTACAAACATTAATATATTTGGATTTTGCAAAACTCCAATTAACATTAGTTTGACAACTTTAAGTTGTAAGCAATTTTGTCTATGAAGTATGGACCTTTGTTGGAAATATCGAGGTATATAGAAGTTCCATCCATTTTAATCAATCTACATTAAGCCATCTTTTTGATATCGTGATGATTTGAAATATTAAATTTCGTTTCAGTATGATATAGGTTTAAAAAATATAGCTATTTGTTAAGTTGTTCAGTTTCTCAGCAGTTTCTTTAAGTTTTCAGCAGTATTTTGCATATAGCATGAGAAACATTTTTTCCTCATAAAAATTATCTAGTGTAAAACTTATATCGTAGTAATATTTTCCTTACCTTTCATGTTTAATTCTGTACAACAAATTTGAAATATTTAATTTCACTCCATGTGTGTTGTAATTTCCTATAGTTTTCAATAAAATTATACAGTTTTTTCCCATGGCACAATTTTATTTGTCAACAGTCGACAGTACTGACAATAAAAAGTGTGTCATTTTCAAAGCCTCTCTATTACATTATAACTCTGGCTCTGGCTTAAAATTAAATATATCGTATATATACTTAAATAAGAGGATGTAAACAAAGACGTACATAAAGGTACAGGCAAGTAAAATCCAACTCCTCTGTTTCAGATATCGCGTGATTTATGGTATTGCCTTTATTTGTTATTCAACATATTTTTTTCGTTTAATATTTCGGCCTTCATATAAATACCAAACTGCTTGCGGCGCGTTACTTCGTATTTAAATTTTTGCTTTATTAAGGTAATACATGTCGCTGGTTGTTGTAAAAAACTTTAATTCAAATCGCAATGGCTTCTTACTCAAAATTCTTATGACGAAATAATGAAAATTAGAGAAATTATTTGCAGAAGAAACCTATTTCTGTCATACTAGTGAAACAAGATATTTCGCCATACCTATTAGGAAAGTAAACCTTTTCATCAAGGTAGTTGTCGTGTAAAATGCTTTGTTGACGAATTTCACTAATTTTTTGATATATGGTTCAAATTATAAACATCTAACTTATTTTAAAATTAAAAATTAATTACCCTTTATTTTCGGTAAAAATAAAAGAATTTCTGAGTTGTTGATTTTTTTTCGTGACTTCACTTGCAGTTTCTTTTAATTTAAATATAAAATTTTATTTAATTAAACCGGGGTCATTCCACCCGGTTTCATTGAATATCCTTCTCAACAATTAAATATCTAATTATTGGTTTGTCTACTTTTCATTGAATTCTTTCTTCCTTAATTTTACAATTATTGGTTTTTATATGAAACATTAATCAATAAAATATTCATTAATAAAATTTTTTTAAATTAAACGTATTTAAAAAATAAATCTATACTGTCACAATAGACTATTGGGAATATGTGCTCTAGAAAGTTATATTTTTCATCTAGAAAAAATATTAGCTGAAAGTAAATCAGACTTTCTTTATCTCTTACGTTTTAAGATAGAAAATACGCGTTTTTAAGAAAATATATTGTTTAGTCAGCTTTTTAAAGTCTTAGAAGATATATACTACATCCTATATCGGTGAACATGACCAGCAAAGCTGATAGTGACGGCGACGTCGGTTAGTTTCAAAACCATGTTTAGAGATATATGGAATTTTGCAGCGACTTATGTCAATATCGGTGTCGTATAGGTATTATGTTAACTAATGTGAAAACGTCCACTTCTGGGGCAATGAGCAAAGCTTATATCAATCTGTCCAGTGAGGTAGTCCAATATTGGGAATGTAAATAAAAAATGGAAAAATTTGAACCAACAATAGCAATAATATTGCTTTATTGCTTCAATTTTTTATTTAAATGTTTATTAAAATATAGCACACAAAAAATATTTCTTGAAAGATTTAGATCTCTTGTTAGAACAAAAATTATTGGTCGACTGAAATCCTCTTAGTAGACTATTGTCTCTGTCCATACATCAATTGCTCAGAAACCATTCACATAAGTTTCCCAAATAGGAGCGTAATTGTTTCGACTGGTTCATTGGAGATAGGGAAATTTTGATAAGTACTGGTCATATGGTATTCACTTGTAAGCCTGTGTGACAGAATGCATTATATTCTATAAGAGAGGAAAAGAATTCATCAGAACAATATTTACAAAGCTGAGAAACAAACACGTATTCGTTTTACGTTGACGTTTCGGCATATACTATGCTATTTTAAAGCCGCTTTAAAAAAAATCAGCTTTATGTTTAACTGTAAACTTTTAATAAATACAGGTAATTACATTTCTAAAATTGCATATGCCATTATTATGACCGGTTATTTTTAAAATAACGTGGAAATATTAATTTACTCATAAATGATATTCCAGGCGATTCATGAAAAATTTTGGGAAAATTCTACATGAAGAAAGTTTTGGAAACACTTCTCAATAAATATATTGTTTTTTAACATTCTTGTCCGCTGTGGGCTCATTTATGAACTTATCCTTTTGCTATGATAATACTAGCGTTGACATACGAGATTATTCATAAATACGCACGGATTTTGTTCTAAGATATTTAATAAATTATAAGAAAATATCGTACAAAAAAAAATCGTTGCATTTTTTTGTTTATTTTTGACAATATACGTAATTTCGATAAACTTTTCGAAAGTATTTAAAGAAAAATTAATAAAAAGTTTATCAACACTAAATACTCTATATTTACGATAAATGTCTTTAAATAAATGGATATGCACCGAATCACATGTATATTACAGATTTGCTGGCAGACAACGCATTTACTAAATGATAAGTACAGTCCCAGTACCAATCAAGATAATAAATCTTTTCTGAACGGATAAATTTAAGAAAAAAGTCCTTGTAAAAATACTTATTTATTTAACCCAGTAAAATAATGAAAAAAAACTGTAAATTTACTTTTTTCTTATTTTAATATGTTGTTTAGGAATATTTCAAAGAATAGTCTACTCACTACTCAGAAACTAATCTTGATTTTAAGTTTTTGAAGGAAGTTATTATGGGCCTGGATGATTTTAGTTCCTAGAAGTAAAATCTAACTTCCCTAAAAAGGCAACAAATCAATCATGGCTTTGAATGAATAAGGCCTCAGCTATGTACAATTTAAGGGAGAACGTAGGTTTTTAAGTCTGGGGAGTGTTGCTTCAGTAATTTTTCACTTCTCCTTTTTCCAATTTGCCATCTAGGGAAAGCTTTCGAAATTGCATACTGGTCGATCAATACGCATGAATCGTTATTTAAACGATGCTTACTTTAAAACACCCTAAATTACCACTTTTTACCAGTTTTTACTCAGAGGTTTTTATGGAGGCTTTTAGCCTTGATCTGCATTTTTGTTTCTAACGTTCGTGTAACAGTTGCTGATTTTAAGGAATGTGCTGAATTTTCTGGAAAATCTGATTTTATTTTAATGTATTTTATTTTGGTTGGCTTGTAATTATTGAAAGCTATGTAATATTTTTTAAAGGCAAGCTATAATTTGTTCTCTAAAAATGAAATAAAATACTCAACATTTATTTATTTATGAACTTTTATTAGTAGTACATATGGCAGACTTATTGCTACATGAGCAATCTCTTCCAGTCAACCATAACAATTTGTATTGAAATTTAGTTGGTAGACTGTAAGAGATTTTGCAATGAAAATTCTTTATAGCACATTAGACGAAAAAAAAAATTTTAAAAATACAAAAGTAAAGTAAAAAAAACTCTTGACATGATTTGGGATGGAAAAGAAAGGAAAGGACAAGGACACAAAGGAAAAGGTTTCAGGAGAGAAACAGAAAACACGACGACAAACATCATTTACTTGAGGCCGCCAACTAAGATTTTGATCGATCAGTAGGCTTAGGTTTTTAACAGTTGACGTGTATGATATTGTTATACTATTCAGCACTAATTTTGGTAAACTAGGTAGGTTTACTTTAGAAGTAAGGCTTTGACTACCAACGATTATAGCTTTTTGACTTACTCGGACAGTGACTTGGACACAACGACAGTGACTTGTCTATTATCCATAGCCAAGAGTATTTCATCAGTAACCTTAACGAGGACAATTGAGGTATTGTGACCAGCTTTAAATCCAGATTGAGGTATTGTGACCAGCTTTAAAGACTTTGAGCATTGAAAAAAGTAACGAGTTGACCATTAAAAATACGTTCAAACACTTTAGATAGAAGCGATAGGATAGATATGGGCCGAAAATCCTTGGGTTGCGTAGGTAATACAATTTTAGGTACGGGCACAATATAGGCTTTTTTACATTCCGAAAGAAAGACATCAATTGTCAAAAAGAGAAAGAGTCAAAGAGACACTTAATTAGGTACTAACATTTTTGACATTTACAGGCAATATATTTCCAAAACACATATTGCGTTATGGAAATATTATTATTGTATGAATATTTCTTAAATTGCGTTTGGTTATTTCTGGGTAACGTAAAAAATTTTTAACTACGTTTTTTTCTAAAACATGATAATATGATTTGAAACCCTTGTAATTTCTAACTCAACCTATATTCTATTAAACTGGGTGAAGCTAGTGAAACTTTGTCAGGACACAGTTATATATTTGATGTGAATACTTTCAGGGACACAGTCGTATATTTGACGGGAATAGTTGTGATTTAACGGGTCATATTTTCTTTGAGGCCTATGAACGTTTTGACGCAATTGATTGCCGCGACTTATGTCCTCTGCATCGTTTCATTCGATCATATGAGATTTCATGGGTTTCTCTCAAATATTGTTCGCTCTTTTCAACCAGATACAATTTATGTATTCTGACTCAGCTTTAGGCTAATGTACGTAGACATATTGTCAACTGTTCTTGTTCTTCAAGTAAACAAATCACAATTTCAATATAACAACTCTTGGCTAATATTTATATATATTATCGAGAGATTTTGAAGAATCTCTCCATCGAGATGGGCGTTCTAACTTCAACGAATAAAAATTTATATTCCGTGGGAGTTTTCAGCTGCACGAAAAGAAAATTTAAGATGTGTAATTGTGCTATACATTTGCATTTTCACTCATTATAGCATATTCTTTCATTTGCTATCTATCGATTGGTGTAATTGAATTTTAAATAAAGACAATAAGTTTAAGTTTGAATAATGACTTTAAAAGTATGAAATATTAAACTATATCAGCAAATTACAAAGACGTCTTCACATCAAAACATTTCTGTATGTCAACAGTTGAACCCAATCAATCTACCTAAATAGCACTTAAAATAATACGTATTTTCTTTAGTACTAAAAATAATTATTTTTGAATTATATCGAAAGGGTGAAGTAACCATGTTGGATAAACTAATCCTTTCCACTTTGCATGTCATGTTAGACAGTTTTTATATTTATTGGCGAACCAAATTAGGGTGAATTTGATTAATATCATCTTTACTGTCTTTAAAGAAAAAATATCGATTCTGGGTTATGGTATTAGATGCAGCATGTAAAATTTCAAGCATATAATTTATGTTGTTAAGTATTCAGAAATTCTTGGAAGAACTCGAAGACACGTATCCGATGTATACTCGTAGGCAGACAGCCTTGTCGCAACAATAAGGTTCCGCCAGAAATTTTGCGTGTGAAAAAGTGCGGGACCATAAACACTTTTTTTCTTCTAAGAGTCGATAAAGAATTGCAAGCAAGACAAATTCATATTTACAGAGCATTCCTAATTAAATTTTTTTTTGTATTTATAAGCATATCTAAAAATTTTTGATGATGTTATGACGTGCAAACGAAAGAAGTGGTACATCCTTCCGGGCCGATTGCTATTTGTCAACAAATTGAGATTTTAGGATTTATTAGACATAGCTTATTTATAATATATCCTACATACATTATTTTACAGATAACATGGAAGGGTCAACCAGAGTCCTATTGATTCTGATTGTACTCTACATGGTATCGAAATAAAAATCAAATATCTGGATATCTGCAAAAGGTGTTTTAGTGGGTAGAAGTACTTTTAACTTCTAAATTGGTTTTAATTTCTATCTTTGTGTGAAAATTTCACCTGCTAAAATTTCTATCTATTTTTAAAGAACTATTCGTAATTTCATTTTCTAAATCAAAATTTTCAATTCAGTTAGGAATTCCTGTCGCTTTATTTCGGAGTGTTATTCATTTTTTTCTCAAATGCTCTTTGTTTTTTCTCTCTTCAGGTAATGTCTATCTCATATCAATTAAATTTGAATGATATTGGGGGTTCAATGAATTGCTCTTTAATAAAAGTTACTGTTTAACTTGCAATAAAATAACGACATTTTTAGTTAATGCTTAGAAAATCTTTTACCTTTTCATAAGGATTTTGTCTAGACGGAGCTGGGGTTATTGACTTGAGAATTGCTCACAGGGGCTGCATATGCTAAAAAGGCCCGATTTTTATTACATTTATTAGAATTTATTAAGGTAGTATTTTATCAAGATGAACCGTGTATGTAAAATAAAATTGAAGAAAATTTAATAGTATATCCACGTTCAGTTCTGGTGTAGCCAAAATTATATTCCGAAAATATAGCCATATTTATGTCTGCTATTAAATGTACAGACGGGTATTGGAAATAATGTATTAAGCTTCTGTAACAGACTCTCCAACTTGATTGCTTTATAACTGAATATTTATTTCAAGCTTGCCCACGATTATCCTTTTATAATTTTCTTGTGAATTTTGTAAAACTGTTTAATGAAACAGAAGTTCCTCGGAAGATAGTGGCATTCAAATATGCCAATATACATATATATGTATATAAATATATTTATATATATTTATATACATATATATATACATATATATATATATATATACATATATATATATATATATACATATATATATATATATATATATATATATATATGTAATTCATTGTTTTGTGAATGTAAGAAAGTGAAGTGAGAACATGTTACAAAAATATCTAGCGATTGTTTGGCCCTGCTTTGTCTTATACAGAAAATACCGACATATATAAATTTATATCCATATATAAATTTTAAGCCGCCAGATCTATGCAAAAAATAGGTATAAAAATATGTATTACTAAATAAGAATGTTAAGGTTTCTTCGTAGTAGATCAAAACATTGTTTCAACGGCACAGTGCTGTTCACAGCTATTATTTATATTGTCGATATTTTCAATTGTATTTATCTAGTGAATTTCTCTACTTAGGAAAGTCCATCTACCACCTAGGAAAGCTAAGTGAGTAAAAGGTGGAAACTGCAATATAAAAGTTTAGGGCGGTTTTAAGTAATTGAAATAAAGTTTTTAAAATAATTGAATCTTTCCTTGATCAATGTCAACAGAAGAAAATATTTGATTAATCCACACTGCCTTGTGCAGGTTAATTATTACTATTTGGATGTTTCAACATTGTTACAATCTAAAACATAGATTACAATCTAGAACACGCAATTTGACAAGCATGTTTTTGGAAAGGAGTCTAAGTTGAAACTAAGTTAACTCGCATACAGCCCAAAGAATATGTTGTGTTCGAGAACATTCAAAATATATAAGTGAGAGTTAATAAGTAGTTTAGTTTGTTGTGTTCTGTTTAGTTTGTCGCAACTGCGTACCATTTTTTTTGTGTGGATATATATGTGTTTGTAAGAGTACTCTAAGACAATTATATAAATTTTTTTTAATTATTGATAATGAAATTTTGCATAAATCTTTAATTTAAAAGAAAATGTTAAGTGTTTAACCATTTTCGTCCATTAAAACATTGAAAGAACACCAAGTTCAAAGAATTACAATACGTTTATGCTCCCATTTTTTTATAATTTTAAAAGCCTAAACCTTTTCTGTGATGAAATGTGTCCCCATTACAAGCTTCGGAAAATTATTCATATAATAAAAATCGTCTCTCTGTGACTAACGTTTATTCATAGTTCGAAGTTGAAAACGTCTATGGATGTATTTGTATGCAAAAGTACTTTAAACTTATAATTTTTAGTGCTTTATTTAATAAGTCCTTTTTTAATTATAATTTGTTTTTATTTCTTTTGTTATTATTATGGCAGTTGGCGGGTAACACAGAAATATTACGCGGCATACTGTTACATTAGATTCCTAAATGTAGAGAATTTCTAAAATTGTTTCACTACTTTGTTTTTATATTATTAACCATCAAATATAATGATGAATGTCTTGGAAAAATTTTGCCGACTGTCTTTTCTCACAATACTACCTTAAATTTGAGTATCCAAGTTCATTACTGATTAAGAATATAATCGCAAAATATTATAACTTATTAGTTATTTGTTAGGAAATTTGTATTATGCTAACAAAAGAATTACTCGTTAATTTTTTCAGAATTTTTTTTTCAGAAATATTTCTAATCTTTTGTGAATTCCTAGTTCGTACAAATCATAAAAAAGATTAATATTTGTTTATTCCTGAAACGACAATCTGGCGCAATAGGAGATGGTATTTTCAATCTGCGCAAGGACATTTGTGCCTCAGAAGAAAAGTTAGTGCAGGAAAAATACAACCCTTAAAGACAGCGAGCGCCCTTTAACATTCCAAGTACATGACTATAATCATACCGTCGGTGAATAAACCTCAAAGAACTTTATGATCAGAGTCAATAAATAAAAAAATTATGTTTAAAAATACGGGGGCAGCATTGAAATTAAAGGGAGGTGGTAACAAATTTTGTAGACGACATTAATTAAAATATTTTCGTGCAAGAAAAAAATTAATTTATAATAAAATTGTATTGAGGTATTGGAAGAAAATTGAGAATAAATTCGTTTTACCCAATGGAATAATTTCATATCTTTAAATGTCCCATTAACTTTAAAAACCGGTGACAGTATGTCACTATACAATTGGTTCCATTGGGGCTTCTTTTAAAATATAAAAATTAGTTTGACATAAGTACGATAATTAATTGGGAGAAATAAATTTCTTCCTTTCCAAATGAAATTGCTTTTAGAAAAATTAAAACCAATTTAATAAAATCTAATGATATTTGCACTGTCACAGATTAAACATTTTGCCAGCTCTAAATAGTAGCATTTAAAATGACTGAAAAAACTTTTTGTTTATTTTGTAATAGTTGCGTCCATTACTATGTATGCTTATTGAAAAAGTACATAACAACCAAATTTAATAATACTAAGTTTACTAAAGTAATCGAATTAAAAATAATGAAAACGAATTCAATTGTTAAACAAATTGACCAAAGAAAGTTTATATCAAACATATAAAATATCTAAAAATGTTATGTGCGGAAGACGACCTAAAACGACGTCTACGGTCATAATTCTGCCCAGATCCTGATTGTTTACTCCCTACTTCTCTCATTTCATTCCACACTTCACTTCTGGCCATGCCCAATTCACCAACGTGTACCCGGATGAAAAACTTCATTGCGCGTTTTAAAACACACGTAACCCCATCTATTGATGTACACATGTATAGTATACATTATACATTTGTGTAATTTCGTATAATTAAATCAAGTCACTTCTCTCTTATTATTGCATTTATTATTTATATATAAAATATAAAACACAAAAAAAAATATTTTTTTAAATTATCAATTTAATATAATTTGCCATTTTTCTCAAATAAATTAGCTGTTGTGAGCAGTACAAAGTTAAACTTTCAAACATTTTAAATAATATTCACTAAAAAATAATTAATATTCGTGTCTATAAACAATACTATTAATAAATTTGGAATAGAGTTAAACGTGTACATGGAAAATATTTTAAAAATAATGATTAATTTAACATAAAGAATGGCCAGAAAATCATTTTCTAGAATTTTTGTTTGTCTATTATTTAATTTGTCCCTCAATCACGCAAAATTTGCCAGAAGGATTTAGATGAAATTTGGTATGGAAACAGTTTATATCCAAAAGTAGCATATGAAAAAAAATTCTAATAACATTTCTTATTCTAAATTTTACGCAATTGAAACTTTAGGGCACAGCTAGAATATAAATAAAAACTCAAATTCAAAAGTACTCGCCCACCCACAAGTTATGCATATACAAATGTATTTATGTACTCAAATAAAATAATTTTCGATGGTTGGTTTGCAAACATTTTAAAAGTGTGCAATACGATATTTTAATGTATAAATAAATCCACAAATATAAATACAATGGCTCGCACGCCACCCATTACACACATACCGATACAAACCGTCAACAACAGATATGCATACATAAACGCAACGTTACGAAAAACATTCATACTTGGGCACGAATACATACTGTGCTTACGTACACATAAGTTATGTTTTTGATGAAACACCCTTTTTATACCTAGTATAACGAAAGTTCTAGCGTCTACAAAAGTGCACTTGAAACCGTTATTAGTCTCCATTTCGTGGAATCCATAAAGTAGGTCAGTATTTTACGATCTTTGGAATGGCGCCCTAACAGAATCTTCTGTTGTATTCATAATTCGGGTAAAGTCAAAAACTCGGTGAACTTAAAAAATAACTAATAAAATTGTGTAAATCATATTGTCGACCAAATTCATTGAATTTTTTATGTATTATTCAAATTATAAATATCTAACTCACTTTAAAATTTCAAAATTATTTATTATTTAGTAATTATTTTAAAAGTCGCTTTTAAAAATCGTATAATAAAAATTGCAGGAAAAATAGTAATTTACCATATACCAGTTAATTTTATTCAAAAAACGCGTCGAGTGATTTATGGATAAAAATAAATCAAAGTAAAATGATGTTATTTTAAAATAAAAAAAAATTAGCATATAGTTATGGTAAATTGCTTTAACAATTGTACAATAAATATTCCAGAAGTAGTAATTTCACCACACTTTATTTTATTCAAAAAGCGCTAATGTAAAATGATTTACATTGGCGTTTTTTTTAATTAAGTCAATGTAAAATGATGTTACATTAACATTTTGAAAAAGAAAATAACTTGCGTTAAATATTTTACATAAAATTTTTAGATTACTATCACATGACAACTATCGTAATGTTTTTGAATATTTACATTATTTTTTAAATAGGTTAATATCAATTTCATTTCTAGCTTAATATTAAAATATATGAAGATCGTCTACACATTTAGTGCTTAGCAACAAAAAGTTCGTATGATAACATGCGCCAATAAATACCACTTGTTTCGATAAATATGAATATGAAATAATTAAAATTAATGGATGACTATTGACACCTATGCTGTTCTTGTCATACATGCCTTTATAACAAACACGAGAAATAACCAATATAGTATTTTAAATTTTACCAGTTAAATTGTATTTGTTTCGAAAAAATTCCTCAAAAATAATATTTAAAAAAGAGCACTTGTATATGTAAATGAAATAAATTACATAATTGAGGAGTTTTAATTGTTGACAATCATTATTATTAATGAATAATTTATTTCAAAAAACATTTCCATTTCAATATTATGTAATGTTATGGATAAGAATAATTGTAAAAAGCGTGATTTGAAATTTTATCAGTCAATAATTGCTGAATTGGTTTAGTTGACTCTCTTTTATGACACAGCGTGTATGAAAATTGTTAAATACGAGTATAGTTCGTACTGTAAGGTACTTCACCTTGCGCACTTAGGTACAAAGAGACATTCAAGGTACCTAGATTTTCTATTAAACTGTTTATAGATATTAATATTACTTTTAAATATGTAAATAAATTTCAGTGTATCCCTTGCAGTTTAAAAATATAGAAACTCCCAAAAATAACTGATCAAATAATTGATCAAAGTTAGATTATTGAAATTATCTTAGATTATTGAAATTATTGCATTATCTTCGGTAATTATAACATAGATATAGATTGGATTAAATATTGAAACAATGAGTTTCAGACTCAGAGACATGCTAGAGACTTTACCGATATTGACTAAACACTTGACTTCTAAATAAACGTAAGTTATCGCTTTATCCTGTCTCTATATGCATTGTGCTTTGGCAATGACTGTTTCATTTTACCTCCCTGTCCTTTATTATAACAAATGAAAAAAAAGTTACTTATTTTTATTTTACATGAAATGAAAACAATACCTACCGATTGTCCATTAACTTAATTTATAGCTTGATTTGCTACGACTACTTGTATGCTTGGTAGGGTAGTCATTTTTTACATACTAGCTCTACCCGTAACATTGTTCACGTGTGGATTTTTAGGAAATATTTTAAATTTAATTTAAGACTAATACAGCTATTACAATAATGATAAAAATAAACATTTTTAGATAAATAATTTTTGAATTGTGAGGTCTAATTTTATAATAGTCGATTGCTATGATACATAGCTTACACATTTTTCAAAACCAAAGTGAAGAATTTTTTCATAAAAATTCATTGGAATCCTACCACTACCTAATTTTGTATGTTTTGCAAACAAAAAAAGGCTTACGTTGTACTAACAAACACTACGAACACAATATATTTTTATCCTTTCGTTATGATCTCACAAATAATTTTTCATAAATACTTTCAAGTAACAGGCACGCCGATTCAATAATTTTAATATAAGTGTGAACAATGAAGTATGAAAAAATGAAATTTATATCACCTAATACTAGACTAAACAAAGTAAATAAATTATTAATATTGACAAAACAGTCACATTTAAAGCAAATCGGGAAGACTAAGTAACTAATAATGAATAAGTGTCAGTCAAAACTCAGTGTCACAATATTTTATATGGGTAAGCCGATCGAAAACGATGTCGATTCTCACGTGTCTACCGTATTCGATTGCAATCAAGCCGCATATTGTTGCTCAAGCAAATACCCTTTCCGCACCATTCCACACTTCACCTCTTACCACGACCCTTTCGCCAATTTATGTCCGGGTGGAAAACTTAATTGCGCTATTAAAAATATACGTAACGTCATCTATTCATGTCCACAAACATACAAGATATTTGTGTAATTACTGATACCGGGTAACTGAGCACTTCCTTGTTGTAATTGTACTAATACAGTGTAAATTAATTTTTGAAAATATTTAATTTGCATATCTCTTTAAACTTTAATCATCGTTATTCTTTATATTCTTCTGAACATTATTTGAATTAGTTCAGTAGCTTTTAGGTGACTCCAACATAAATTGGACACAGAATAATAATTAAAAAAAATATGTTTAATGTTTGTAGAAACCTTTACCGTACAGACAGGAAAATTCTCCGTTTTTATTATATGTAGAGACAATTAATTTTGGAAAAGTAACATTTTTACAGATTAATATTAAATCTAGAAAAGTAGTTAAATTATAAATATTGGCATAAGACCCAAAATTTAAACGAATTATGGAATGAGTATAAGCTTTTATCTAATACATATAACAACCAGAATGTTAAGAGTGAAAGATGGCCAACCACGATTTTTCCTCTCATGCGTCTGCCCGCATTCATATTACTTACTCAAGCATCTACTTCTCCTGCACCACTCCTTTCTTCACCTACTTTACTGTTGCTGTCGTACTAATGGAATATAAAGTCATTTTCGAACATATTAAATTCGTATTTAATCTAAACGATCGCGTGAACGAGTACTGTTATAGTACGTTATAAGATATAATGTCTTAGTTAAGTGGGAAATAGCGTTAACTTCTACATTACAAATGAACCGAAATTCCATATCACTTGATATATTGTTTTGTTTGAGTCGTACATCATATTCGATTGAATGCAATTATGTTCCAATCAAAAAATCAATGACTTTGTTTGGAGGCTGCCTGAGTAATAATATGGTTTCATCTTCATGAAATAAATATATTCGTCTTTAATCTTCTAAGAGCTTTTACAAAGACTGTAACTTTTCAAAACACTTTTCCTAACATGACCAAAACCCATTAATTTAAAAAAATATAATAATTAAAAAAAGATTAATTTATTGTCATAATTATAAACAAGGTAGGCTGCATATTTTATCTGGCTTTAACATGATCCATTTTAATTTGTTTCTTCCGCGTTAATGTGCTCTGCAACGAACACGCGACTAGGGTCTGGTGAAAAAGAAAAACTGTAATAATATATGAGAGAAAGAAATTGTAATAATTCTCTTATTACTTCTACATGAGTGAAACTGTAGGGCACAGATAGTTAATAATAATGTTCTATTTTAATGAAATTTATCTTACTTGATCAGCCTCTATATTAATATACAAAATTTGAAGTGGTTATAAATTCCATTACCGTCTTGAAAACGTTCATCTCAATCTCTGTACACAAGATGGATTGTAAATTTTATCACGTTTTCATCCCATAACTAACACTTTTATCTAGTTATTTTGATTTCAGTATCAATATTTTTCCTTTTATATGATCGAAGAAATATAAGTAACTTCTTTTCTGTTCACATCTTGCAAATATGTTACATTTACAAAGCCCCTATTTAATACAAATATGCCATAAATAGACATATAATAAGAAGAAAAAAGTAAATTCTAAGGAGATATATGAAAAGATGTTAAAACAGTTAACAAAACCAATCTAATATATTATAGATGAAAAATGTATAACTTCTGATTTCTTAATAGCTTACAATCAAGATTTGGTATAAATTTATTTTATTAATGAAAATTTTGATTTGGACCTATAATAGAATGCACAAATAATGTCATCTGAAAATTAGCACAATTATTTACAATGAAGTTAAATTAATACAGAAACTGAAAAATATTTCTTTACCTCTCGAAATATATTTAAAAATATGCAAAACAGCTAAAAGTCGAAAAGATACTTTTTCACTTAGTAGGAAAAATGGTTATATTTTTATATGTAAAAACGTGTCTCACGAAAAACCACATAAAGTTCCACTTGAGTGGAAAACTTGTTTAATTAAAAATGGTTTAATTATTATTAAATGCTTTGCAATCCTTCATTTCCTTTGATTCGCTTATATCTTTTTTAATAAAGCAATTGACTTACTCTTAGTGTGAATTTAATCTTCTTTGGTGACTTCATATATTTATTTCATTAATTTATAATTGCTTAAATATGGGAGCTATTTAAAATATAATATACTTTCTCTCTCTATCTCCCTCTCTCTTTATATATACATATATATATATATATATATATATATATATGTATATATATATATACACACACACACTCATATATGTATATATATATATATATATATATATATATATATATATATATACATGTATATATTTATATTTGTATGTATGTGTTTTGCAAATAAGTAATAATGGTCAGCATGAAACTGAATTATGCACTAAAGACCCGGATATTCTTTGGATACTTCATCATAAAATAGAATCAATTGAATAAGAGAGAGTCTTACTCTTAAAACAATTTTTGGACCCTTATTACAAACATTTTAATGCATTTGTTTTACAAATAAATCATATCTATTTTATGTTTTGTACTTTCTGTGCAAATTTAAATTTAAAAAATATGATGGAAATTACAACGATCTAAAAAAAATATTCACATTATACATCATTATAATAGTTCAATGACGTAAAATATTCAATTGATCATTTATAAATCACGACACTTGTGAAAAATATGGACTCCTAAATTAACATGACAGACATCATTAACAAATTTCTAACAAACAGTAACCATCAATAAATATACCTAATTCCTGCCCGCCTCGACCTGACACCGCCAGTCGCTCTTAAAATGGGACTATGTCAATTTTTAACGAGCCGTAACACTTGCTTTGATCTCCCGACCATTTTTTTTGTTAAACCCATGTGCGATGTTTTTTTGGAGTAGATTGGGGATAACGGTAATAGATTTATATCGAAAGTGATATAAAAAAGACATAACAATTTACCAAGTGCCATAAGTAAAAAATTGTAACATTACCAGCAGAAGCAAAAATAGAGTAAAGTAAGTTTATCAATCTAATATTGATTTTTTGAAAACATTAATTTATCAGCTACAAACAAAGAAACATAGAAGTCATCAAATTGGTGTGAGTGAGAAACAGTGAAAATATTTTTTTAGAGAAAAAGTATATTTAATTATTAATAGAAAAAATATTTTTTTTATAACTTTATAAGTAACTCCGATGAGTGTAAATATCATCCATTTTTTACTTCTGGTGTCGTTCCTGTGTATTTTCATCATAGATCGTATGATTTGTCTCCAACCCAATAACACTATCGCGACATCTTTTATATATATATACATATATATATATATATATATATATATATATATATATACATACATATATATATATATATATATAAATATATATATATATATATATATTTATATATATCTATATATATATATATACCAACGTATTGACACTTTGCACTACTAAAATTTAATTACTGGATAAAAACACAGAGTTTCATCCTACAAGAATTACGTTATTAGTTAAAAATTACCAATATATCAAGTTTTTCAAAATTTGCTATGCCGTTTAGAATTGTTTGAATAACAAATATACAAACATTATTTTTGTTATATTACTATTCCCTGAGTACCGCGTGTAATACGTAGCAAATACTCCATTACGTGAAATATACTCAAGCCAATTTATATAATGATACGTTTGTGGGTTGCAGAATTTCTAGGTAGATAGTAAACATCAAAATGTTTGCAATTGTAGTATAAGTGGTATTCAAAACCAGGGGCACTAAGGCACATGCGGGTCACCACTAAGTAAAAAGTTATGGAAAGAATATTTTTTCTGATAATAAACAAATCCAGGAAAATAGTTCATTCAACTAATCACATTACGATAATCGAAAAAATGTGTTTCTCACTCAACTTTTCGCTGTAAAAGCTAACAGAAAAACTCTAAAAAATCCTGACTTCCTATACTACCTCAGAGTCTAAAGAATATACAGTTATACAATCATTAAAATTCATCACGTAGTTTATACTTTACAGAGGTACAAAATTACGAAATAAACGAACAACCAGGCAGATAAAATACCTCGAAATGATTAATTCCCAATCGACCATTTTAAAGTAAACTTAATTGTACTTTATTTTTAATGGATTACTTTAATGAAATCGAAATATTTAGAAAGGAGGGTGATTACATAGCAAAATAATATACCGAATCCAAACTGAAAGACATTAAGTGTAATCGTAACCAAAAATTATAGAGGGGTAAGTTGTTAACAGCAAAAACGAAGTCATAACTCTTAGAAACAATTAAATTTAATTGAACATATAAATATGTGTATATATTTATATACGTACACACACATACACACACACATATTTGTATATATATATATATGTATATATATGTATACATATATAAGTGCACACATAGTTTTATTTGTATTTGTTTGCAAAATACAGGTGTCAGTGGCAGATTTCAAGGTTTGAACAAACATAGTTTCTGAACACAACACATAAGAGGGGCGCGGTGGGCGTCGTTAGAAGCGCAAGCAAGGAACAGTGGAGTGGAGAGCAACGCGCTTTAGCCGTCGAGGGGTACATTTCGAGTGGATTTTCGCTGTCTGTAGCACGCCGTCGATTTAATAATCGTTACAGTATTCGTCGATTACGTGATGGACAATCGATCAACCTCATTCAGTCATGGGTAGCAAGGTTCAGAGCTACAGGATCAACATAAAATAGGCCCAGGCCAGGACCTACACCATTGGTAGCCACAGATGAAAATGTCGAGCGTGTTATGGTTTCTGTCGTTGAAAATCCCCGTTTATCACTGCATACACGTTCATCGATATTGGGAACTCCGAAATCAACTTTACAGGTAATAATGCAAAAAAAGCTCAAGTTGCATCCATATAAAATTCAAATATTTCAAGATTTACACGATTCTGACTTTGAATTAAGAAAAACTTACGCGGAGGTGATGTTGTTGAGATTTCGTACTGCTACTCGGATGGGCAACATATTCTTTAGTGACGAAGCTAACTTTCACATTGGAGGATGTGTGAATAAGCAGAATTATCGTTACTGAGATGTCCACAACCCAAGACAAATGCATTAAGAGCCTTTACATAAGCCTAAAGTAACAGTATGGTGTGCCATGTCTGCATCTGCAATCATAGGGCCTTATTTATTTGAAAATCAACGTGGCCAAACTGTAACTGTGAATTCGGAGAGATATTCCCAGATGTTAAATTACTTTTTGAGAGTAGAACTACAGAATAGTCCATCCTTCAACCAAAACACATGGTTCTAGCAGGACAGGGCCACAGCTCACACTGCTAATGTGTCCATGAATGCAGTGCATGGGGATACTTAAAATCCGTTGTTTACAAAACAAATCCGAGTACTGTGACACAACTTAAAGAAAATATTCGAGCCGAAATCAGTAGGATACCCCAGTCGCTCTGCAAACACGTTTTTGAAAACATGCGTGCTAGACTCGAAGAGTGTGTCAGACTCGATAGCCGCCATTTGGAAAACGTGGTTTTTAAAAAATTAAATCCGCATTTGTTGTTATAAAGTTAAAATAAACCTACTTTGTATTAGAGGTGTAGTTTTTTTTTACAATTTTTCAAACATTGAAATCTGCCACTGGACAACCTGCACATAACAATTGAATATGTATGAAAAGGGCATTTAACTAATTGATCTAAAATCCTAATTGCTGGGAAATATTGACATCGTTATTATTGGCTACACTTCATAAAAAATGGCAACTAATAAAATGTGAAATTTTCCTACTAGTAAAAGCTTCATCAAACTAGTCAAACAATATTTCAAATTAATCTGAGCAGTCATGTATTCGGAATAATTATTTATTAATATAAACACAAATATTTAATTTGCAATAAACTACTACAGCCAGACGAGTTTTCAAATTATTAATTAAAATATATATTGGTTGGATTAAATTATGGCCCCTAATTGTCCTGAGTGACTATTATCCCTAGTCTACCCTATTTCATTTGCTCTCATACCTATGCCTGTGAATATATGATATTTATTTATCATCTATATCTCTCTGGTAGACGGAACGTGCGCGATTCCGGGGTCACCAAGGAATGACAGTGATGAATAACAGCAGGTAAAGCTCATGAAGAATTTTCATACATTTCAGTTACTGTGCAAGCTAACTATGCATCTGTAGTCAACGCGATTGGGTTTATATATTCTTTGCTATTGATTTTAGCTGATATTTGCAGAGTAGGGTCGTTGAATTGAAAAAGACGTATCAACAAATTGACGTCATCTAATAACATTCGAAGTCAATATTTATTAAATTTTATTTCGTGTTTTTAAAAGTGGTGATACGAATATTTTATGCTTACAGTCAAATAAAGCAAAAAGATTGTTTGCTTTATTTTAAATTACACCGTTTTAATATTCCTTTTATATCATATTTTAGCATCGTTAGAAAGATCACAAAGCAATAAAGAAAGAAAACTATAACAAAGCCATAACACATATATTAACAAATACTTCCTCGCAGTGTAAACATTTCTTATGGAAATGAAACTTGACATGACTCGAATAGAACTACCGCTTCATAATAATTGTTTATATGGCCCTACAAGATTATATACAATAAAATATACCAGAAACGACGCGATGGTGACAAAGTAGTAAGTATTTATATGTAAGGGTAGTTTTATCTTATGTAGGGTACTGGCGTGTATTGGCAAATACGACGATGAAAATAGAGTAAGTATATATCGATAAATATTGCGTTGAGTTCATTTAAATTACATGCAGGTTAGGCTTTTTAAAATGCTTAATTTTTTCTTTACCATTTTATAGAGTAGCGCCAAAAATATCTAGGCTGCAGTGTGAGTTGGGGGAGGGTGAGGAAGAGAATGCCACGTAAAAGTACATGCAGCTATCCTAACTCAAGTAAACATTCGATAATTTGAAGGTTTGTCCCTGCAACTTATTTATTATCAGTGCAAATGCGAGTTTTTAGGCGAAACCGAAGTAACTTGAATTCAAATTAAAAATCATTGGAATATATTGCCTCCGAATAATCTAATCCTTTTAACATTGTTTGATGCTCACAGTATAATAGCAAAACAAGTACCGGTTATCAAGACCTCAAGAGTTATTAATGACCTCTATATATGTTTTTAATAAAACCACTTTTGTCTAGGAGACGTCTATTTCACTACGAATAGAGATCCTGATCGGTCCATGTTTCGTTGAGTAGAGGTCTGGGATAATTTTTGCTGCAAGTGTTGAATTTCATATATGGTTACTGAGAGTTCAAGTCTTTGCAAGGGTTAATGAAATGCACGACCATCTCGGCAAATACATTATTTTATAGATCCTGGTTCATGGAATAAAATAAACCAAAACAGAGATAAATGTAATCAGAAATGGATCAGCCAAAAAGAGGTTTGAAAATGTTACTCTATTCTTGTCGTTAAATTGAGTTTTGTATAATCATATTAAAACAAAAGTTAAGCTACCTTCCATTTTGACCAAAGACATATTTCCTGAACCATTTTTCAGTACTTGAATAACTTACCATACTCAATTTTAGCTCCGTAACGTAAGTTTCGGAGCTCGTAATGTTGTTTCGCTTTTGAGTTATGCCACTGTAAATAAAAAAAAACTTATGTCCCAAAAAACTAGAGATAAACCTTTAGGTTTTGATTAAAATCATCAAACAAATTTTGGAGATTTGGTCACACTGCCTGCATACGCGCGTCATGCAGATGGAAATAATGGTCGCATTAATATTATTGCTCTAAGAGGTTATTATTTTTCTACCAAGTTGGATGAGTCTGTTCTTGATATGAAATATTTCAACACATTTTATGCCATAATATGAAGTTGATTATTTTAATATTAAATGGCTACTTTATCGCACTTTCTTACTCTAATGAATACATTACATTATTTAAAAAAGGTCTTGATTGATGGAATCCTCTTCAGACCGTCGTTTCTTACGGCGTTCGTTCTAAACTCATTCTCAATTTGGCAGTGTTGATAGTATCGTAATCATATTTAATGCTTAAAATTAAATGATCAAACGCTTTAATAATAAATAATAACTAATGATTGAAAATTTAAATTCTTAGTCGTGAATAATTACTAATTTAGTTTTATTCGTAAACGTTATTTTCAACTAAACTTATATTTATTTTTGAGAGGTTCGAGGAGGAGACGACCCATTTACGGACATAACTATAATACACAAATAAAGAAAATATAAGACTATTATATAAAAAAAAAACTATTATTAACCAACTGCTTGCTTATTAGTGGTGAAGTTAAATTTATATTTTTAATAAACTTTACTTCAAACAATTCCTTGTGGGTGATCTACATTTGAACCTTCGAAATAAAAATATTCTTTTGCCGTGCATGATACATAAAAACTTATTATAAATTTATGACTTAAAAATAAGTCTTAGTAGTGACTCTTAATATTGACTAAATGGTGGAAAAATTTAATTATGATTCAGACGATTTTTTCTTAATTGTGGATAAATTAGTCTCGAATAATTTAAACAAATAAAACTTTCAAATATTTAATCATTCGGTTAAAATAGTTAGTCGATTATGGCTAACATTGGCAAGTTGCAAACTTAAGCGATATATCGCCAGAAAAAATTTAAATTCCAAATACTACTTTTACGAGTTTGTATAATGTTTATTTTGCCATGAACATCAGCTATCCATTTAAATGCATTTACCTAAGCAGGTGACCGTTCTACGTTTCAAAACATTTTAAAATATAAATAAGATACGTATTTCACATTTGATTCACTCAATCAAATTTAATTTAATTATCTTGAATCTATATGGCATGAAGTAAGAAGTGAAAATATATTACATAAACCATACCCACAAACCAATATTGTTACAAAAGTGCTTCAAGAATATTACATTTTTTAAAAGTTGATAAACGGGAAAATACTATTTTTATCATTTTATTTATTGTCTTAAAAATCTGGCTGTGGGCCATTGAAACTTAAAAAAGAAGTGAACCGTACATTCCCATGAAGACTCGCGAAATCTGCACAGGAAAAAAATGTTTTCGCTCACAGTCAATTGAACAAACGTCGTTGAATTCGTAGATAACGATCCTTGAGACGGGACGTGCTTCGTAAATCTGTCAGGGATATTATAAGTGAATGATTAAACTCCCGCGGACAGATCTTCTTTTGAAAGGACTTTTACTTCAGGGAAAATAGTAATACGCTATATATATATATCAGTAATTTGAATTTACGTTCTTATTAAATTTTTTTAAACTAAATGCATCACGTATTTTACGTGTTGTAGTATTATTTCTACTTTATTTAAATTATTTACCACGACCTAGGTTTCGTTGTATGACAACAACTTCATGTGGGGAATTACTAAAGATTTTTACAAATTGCCCACTTGTTGAGATTGTCATACAACAAAACCTAGGTCGTGGTAATGATTATTGACCAGAGTCGAAATATTATGGCGTCGTTGTCTAGTTTCCTAAAAAAATTAACAAATAAAAATTATTTTTAATCTTCTTAACCCTTTTCAATATTTTACATGAAGTTGAATGTTACAAACAACAAAACTGAAAGTCTCAGTAAAAGTATAATTTCTTCAGCAACTTTAAATTCATTATTTTTTTTTGTATGACTGATATGTATTTTTATTTATTAATAGGCTTATCGCCAATATCTTTATAAATCTAAAACCTACTCGAAGAATGTGAACTGGTACCGTTTAATATTTGTGGAGCAGAAAATATTAAATTAATGAGAAAAATCATGGGTTAGAGGCACTAAGTAATGTTCATGAGGTTTCTTGCATTATGACTAATCTTGGACTCTGCACCAAGACCTAGATATCCTGGAGTTGCTATTTTTTATGCAATTTTATGGAGAAATATATTGGAGCGAAAGAATAGTGTCTACAATTTAAATTTGTTCTTTTGCATCGTAATTGAGGAAAACTTAATAGAGAATTATTATTTGTGGCATCAAAATTTTTGGCGATTTTCATGGATAGTACTTCAATTAGCTAGATTACTATGATTCGTAATTGTGTTAAATACGTTTACAGTTACAGCTGGTTTTGACGTTTTTCCGAATGGAAACACACACATTTTACACATTTTCTTCATGTAGAATTTGTTTAATTGAAAACACATTTTTCAGTATTATTGCGTCCTCTTTCTTCAAACAGTGATAACATAGTATCAAATCAACTAAATACATTTAACTCTTACTCCTGTAACATTGACATATACTTAAAAAAAACGGATCTTTTCGAGATATTTTAGAGTTTATCTTAACTGTTTTTTTAAAGACAACGTTTATCATTATTCAATGATAAACGTTTTCTTTTTCCATTCGGTATAGTTTACTCCATGAAATTTAACGAATTTAAGATAAACGAAAAATAAATTAAAATAAATTGGTAAAAAATATACGTGAAAAAAAGAGTTAAGATAAACTCTAAAATATCTCGAACAGATCCATTTTTTTAAGTATATGTCAATGTTACAGGAGTAAGAGTTAAATGTATTTAGTTGATTTGATACTATGTTATCACTCTTTGAAGAAAGAGGACGCAATAATACCGAAAAATGTGTTATCGATTAAATAAATTCTTCATGAAGAAAATGTGTTACAATATATTTTTTTATGTAACACAAGTTTGATATCTGGTTAAAGAAATCAAGTATTTTAGTATAATAAAATAATCAAATATTTAATTGCTAATAATAATATGTAATATTATTTCTACAGTTTTTCCCAAAATGAGCATTTCGTCACGTAGATTATACCATTTTATGTAAAACATTAGTTGCCTCTACGATGACATGGTGTAAGTCTTAATTTCACAAAAGCAGGTAGCTGTAATAGATAGCTATCTTGCCTGACTCTTCCCTTGCTTTTATAGATTTAGTTACATAATTTCTAACACAGATCAATTATTATGTACATTCTAGTTTCCTAAGGTAAAACAAAATCCTTCATTAGCTTTGACATCGGTAGTACTAATCTAGATACGAATGGTAGCGCTCATTTCATAATCTTGCCATTATCGTCTCTTAATATACACTGAACTTTTCCAAATAAAACATATTGAAAATGAGTATCATTATTAATAATGAGAAATATTTTTAATGGAATAAAGTGGCAAGTGTATAATTGTATTTTCTTCAGAAAAAAATCCGTAATATTGGCTAAAATATATTTTTTATCCCATTTTTAATAAATTTTTAGGATTTATTCAATAATCTTTATTTTTTCACAGGACTGTTGTTTTGTTTAAGTATATACATATATATATATATATATATATATATATATATATATATACATGTACATATATATATGAAAAATCAAAATTTAATTTTTTTCTCTAATTGCACGGTACTAATAATCATGTATTACAAGTAAAAATTCTTCATTTTTAACATCATCAATATCACAGTCGAAATTATATAATCATTTATACATTACAAAGGATCTAATAATAGAATTTTCTAACTTGTTTTTACTTCCAGAAGTTCCACTACTTAAAACAATATTTAAATATTAGTTTACCCCACTATTTTAAATAAGAATGGGTACATTGCACTCATTTGATATGATTTGTATTAATCCGGAATAGGTAGTTCATGCATTTTAAAACGAATTTGATCCACAGAACTAAAAAATTTTCGCGGCAGCTATTAATAAAATCCGAATACTACAGGCTTTCTCTAGTAACGTATATATTCTAAGAGACTTACAGGCAATAAATATAGTATCATCCAACAGGATATTCTATATTATGGACCAAAAGAGACGAATGGATGGATCAATGCACGGAGAAATTAAGATATTTGAGAAGCGTAGCGACCGTTGATATCTAACTTCAACATAAATCTTATTGTCAGACAGACTTTTTGAGAATTCACACCGAATAACTATTGACTGGCTAATTTAAAGTATGGACGAATAATGCCTTTAGAGTAACTTATTTAAACACAAATAATAAATTAAAAATTATAATTTACTACAAAGCTACAAATAAGTATATCTTGTCAGACAATATTAGGCTGGCTAATAAATTTAACCCCGAGTTGCTATAAAGAATTGTTATTAAAAAATTATGTTACACTAAATTGAATTTATGTATGCACCACTATTTTTTACTAGTTGGCAGTGACAATATGTTTTTCTTGTGAAATTCTGGTGACTTTGATTAAACAAACTGTGCGAGGTGGTTTTGGAAACGACCGTCGACGATCGGCGACGTTATGGAAGTTTTTTCATATAACGTCGACGTATAGAAGATTTTTCACGTAAATGGTTAGTTAGACCTTCGAATAAATGGTAATCAGAGGGCGCAATGTCTGGCGAATATGGTGGTCGAGTGAGCAAAACCTAGCTGATTTCCTCTAATTTATCACGAGTACGTTTTGCAAGATGTGGTCTGACATTATCATGTACAAAATAAACTTGACCCTGTTAACCACTCATTCTGTTAGCTGATCGGTTCGATTGTTCACAGTAAAATTTGCAATAATTGTAAATCCCCATGGAAACATCACCTTTTGTAACTCCTGTTTCTCCCAACCAGCCATTGACGTTTGCGTGTATAATTAATGTACATAACCCACTTCTCATCGCCAGTTACTAACTGATTCGGCCAGTTGAGGTTATCTTTCAATATCAATAACTGTTGAAAGTATCAACTCTGTACTGAAGGTGATATGAAGATAACTCGTGGTGTATCCACACACCATATTTTGAAACTTTTCCAAATTCGGGAAAATGTGTTTCTGTGGTTTCTATGGTAATAACGGTAGTGTAGCTCATCTGTCGATCGATGAATCGTTAGTCGAGGATCCTTCGCAATTAGATATCGTAATTCTTGAACGTTCAATTCTACAGGACGTCCGGTACAGGGTTCGTCCTCGAGATTAAAGTCCTAATTCCTGAACTTTCGGAACCAAATGTTTACCGTCGCGTAAGACACCGTGGAATCGTTTATCACGTGACAGATATTATTTCTGGCAGTCTTTCCATCATGAGCCAGATGAAATTCGTATAATATATATCGATTTTAATCGATTATCTATTATGTAATTCATTTAAAGCTTCAGCGCTTACTTGTCGTTGCGTCGCCAATGCCTGCACCTTGGCCTATTTATACCGTAGAGTAAACCCTTCTAAAAGTGTCGAGAATCTTTTTAGAAATGTTCCAAAATTGTGGCTAAGAACTTAGTAGCCAACCAGATATAAACATTGGGTTATATACTATATTTAAAGATATATTGAAAATGTGTTTCATATATTTATATGTAATATGTAATTTTTTTGAAATCTACGTGATAATACCTAAATTACTTCTTTTTAAAATTAATATAATTTTCGTGACTATTTTTAAGATATCTCACTATATAATAAACGGCATATTTGTTTACACACACGTACATATATGAATATAATATTTACAGTATATGCGAGCATATATTTAAAATTTCGCTAACTACTGAAAGCTACGCCTTGTGTTTGAAAGTGACCCGGATAAAACCTATATGTAAGGATGGCACGGGGTCAAATATAATTAATTTCATACTGATCGCTATCCTTTCTGTACTGGCTAAATTATATTACTTTGTTTTACATTGGAACGTATATTCGAGCTACAGAGGTCAAATCTGTGATGAGGAGCATGGGTTTCGCGTCGGACGTTCGGTGGTTACAAACTTTGACTATGCTGTACGAGATCAACATGATAATTCATGTTGATCTCGGATTTCAAGATTTGCATATTTCGACTTTTGGTCGTTTGATACTGATAAGTTATCAAATCGCCTTAGCGAGGCAGAGTTCTCCTTTCCATTTTTACGATTTTTCTCTTCGTATTTTGCGGATAGAAAGCAACAAGTACAAGTGGGTAAGTTTATATCCAAGACTTACTTTACGCTATCGGGAGTGAGCGAGTTTTAAATCTCGGGCTTCAACTTTTTACTTACTATTTTTTTATAATCTTCTATTTCACGAGCAGTCATTTCCCACATTCTATAATTATTGGAATTCACTAGTATCACTGCCGTGTTATAGAAGTACTATTTTTTTTATTGCTTCAAATACTGTAATATACAAAAGAACATTTTTGGACTGCGGAGAAAAATTGATCAATTTGGTACCAAAAAATAAATATAGACTAACAATAATATGGAATAAAAATAATAAACGATATTGGTTGCATGGTGAAAACTGCTCGTTGTTGATTACTCGCGGACGACATTAAATTTTTGCAGTTTTCAATGATGTAGAATATGGTGAACGGTTGCACGTAATGTCAGTACTATCATTGAGTGGGACGCAGCAAGGGGCTTAAGACTTTAACCCAATCAAATGTTCAATAGTGAGTTGCAGTCGAGTGCACGCTCTTATTAAATACAAATATGCAGTCAACGGAATTCTATGCATCGTTTTTATGAGTTCGTTGATTTTTGAGTAAGATTTGATTCGAGATTAACGTTTCGGGGGGATACGGTAGATGTAGCAAAAAAATTATTTCAGAAATTTAGATTTGTGTTAAATAATATTTTTGTATATTTTATTCACATATATATTCTTTATTTATATGAAAAAATAATAGTTTAATTTTAGTAGACACACGCATTAACTGTCAAATATGTCTTTGTTGCATGTAACGTTTGCGTTAAACTCTGCTTCTGAATTCACTTTTTATAAAGAAAAAAAAAACGAGTGTGCTTTAGACCACATGACTTAAGTAAAACGTTAAATTCACAAAATATGAACTTTAAAATGATTTTACAATTTTATTTACTTTAAACGTAGATTATTTAATGTATTGAACAGAATAATATTTTATAAAATTGTTCAAGAACGAAATTAAATTACAAAATAATAAAAAAATCAATCAGCAAACTCGCATATATATATATATATATATATATATATATATATATATATATATGTGTGTATATATATATATATATATATATATATATATATATATTTCATGCACTGGCTATGAGAGGAAGAGAGAAAGAAAATGTGCACGCGCACTGCTCTCTCTTGCTCCTACAGACAATAGGCTTGCACTGTGCTTAGTTATACGAAACGTAACTCTCTCTCTTTCTGTCTTCACTAACTTGTATCGCCCTCTCAACTTACGTTCGCCTCGCCCGATCACAAAGAAGTTTTACTTCAATTATGTTTAATTTATTTCTTGATTTTTCTCACGTTACACATCAGTTCTAACAGAAATTTGAATCATTCTACGTATGTGTATTGATGTGCTCGTGGATATTGCAAGCAAAAATCAAGTCGTAAATTCATAAGCTCGCATTCATTCTCACGAGAGTGTATTTTAAAGTTACATTTCAACATGCGGATACGAGTAGCGGTACGACTCAATTTTTTTAATGTACCCCTCCCCCCAAACCTATTTACCTATTTTTTATAATGTGAAGGGAGGATACTTTTCTGGCTCTTCTTATGAAGTATTGAATACCAAGAGAAATTTTTTTCAAAATGAAATAATATCTTATTTTATATTTTTATTGTTTAATTTAAAAAAAAATTAAAAATTAGAACTTTTTTCAGTGTTATAATAATTGAATGAAAGTAGTTATTATGTAGCTTAAATATAAATTGAAAGAAGATTTGATTTTCTGAATAACTTGTAAATAATTTCGCATTAAGCCAAGTATTTTATAAAACTTTTCAATTCAAAGAGTGACTGTTTGGAACAAGATTGGAAGTTTCAAAATGGTTGGATGCTTGTAGAAAATGCAAATAAATTTCAAAATTGGATAAATGTTTTAATAACTTTCTACAAACATCTGTCTGTAACAAAAGTTACTAAAGCGAAGTATTTTAAATCTTGGATATTTTATTTTTATCTATTTTGAGAATCACCGTTTAATACCGGATGATAATGTCTAATATTTAGTTAAATCAATTTATTTTCATCGAAATACTTATTGCCTATTGTTTTACAGTCACTGAATTATTTTTAAAGGCCAAACTATTTGTATTATTAATATTAGAAAAATTAAACTACATTTATATTGGAACAATATATTATTTAAAAATTATTTTATTCATGCAGATTTATTATATCTTTGCCACATTTGGCAACTGTTCAAATAAATAATTTTACTCTAAGTATAAAAAATTTAAAAAAAAAATTTCAGTTAACAAGAAACAATTCTTGAAAAAATTAGCATAGATATCATTTTTAGTTTTAACTAAAGAATGAAAATGGATTTGTCGGAGCTCGTTCGGCAAAAGCAAAGACAAATTTTGTTAACGAAAAATCTCGGTGAATTTTTCTACGTACTATTCAAAAACCGTTCTTTACTATATGGAGACTAACGGTTTTGTAAGCTATTAATATACGGCGATATTACGCTATAGTGCGAGGAAATGGGAACTTAGTGTTTTGGAAATGAATTAAAAATCCTTCTTTCTAAAGACCAGGAGGCTGACCTTGTAGGATAAAAAGTAAGAAAAGTTGTTTTAACTCGTCTATAGAGTAGCAAATTATTTTTAACTTAATAAGCTTTGAAGGATTACCCGACTACAGTTTTCCACGATGTAGGACCAATGAAAGAAATTATTAATTACGAAAGGCAAAATAATTTTAAAAGGCCATAACTTATAGAAAAATTCATTCTGCGTTATATTATACTGTGATGGTATTGGATGGCTCTTCTGACGTGTTTGAGCAGTTTTTTTGAATTTCCATGTTTTTTAAATATTCAAGTGTATCATTATGTCGTATTGGTACGGATATTATCATAAAATGATTCAATATAATTTTAATACTTAATTTTTTTTTTCTTTATTTTATTTCAAGATTAATTTGTTTTGAAAATTAAAACGTCAATGTCCCTTAATTTTAGAAAAGGTATGATTAATATTCAATGGCATCCTTATTAATTGTTTTTGTCATTGTAAAATAATTAAACTAATACGTAGAGCAAATAAATTTAATGAATACTTAATTATATTTTTTGGATATACTTTGTGAAAAATTCGGAATTATAAACAAAAAATGATTATATCATCGAACATTTCTGGAAGATATGGAATATTGTTATTGCGAATTTTTGGTTCCGTCCAGATAAGGAACTGTCTAAATTCAAATAGCTTCTATGCAAAAATTCTTTTATCTATGCCACATAAAAGGAATACCGAAGTGGCGGAATAAGTAACTTGAAAAAAATTGTTTGTCTGAGTAAACAAAATTAAAAGAAAATGAAGCCGAGTTATTGTCTCGGTTAGGCTAGAAATTATTTAATTCATCTTCGTACTATTGGTGTCAGTTGTATTTTTTTAAATATTTTATTTCACGAGAAGTCATTTCCCATATCCTATTTCAAAGTTCTATCTATAATTCTTGGAATTCAATACTATCACGGCCATTTTATAGAAGAACTATTAATTTTTTTTTATTACTATAAGGGACTATAATATACAAAAGAACATTTTTGGACTGTGGAGAAAAATTGATTAAATTGGCACCGAAAAATAAATATAGACTAAATAATAATATGGAATAAAGATAATAAACGATCGAAATGAACATAAAACTCGTCTCCATTAAATATTCTGATCCATTAACGGTCCTAAACAATCCAATTCACAATGAATGTATGCAGAGCCACAGGTAAGTTCTCAACGAAAACATGGCATTTTTTTATATTTACCAATAGGGTTTTGTCGAGAAAATTCTCGTAACACTCATAATATCTTAGAAAGGTGTGATTGGTAAAAGAATCTTTCATTTTCTATATACATTAAATAATTACTCCAATTGTGCCTCTCTATTACATTATAACTCCGGCTCCGGCTTCAAACTAAATATATCGTATATGTATTTACCTCTTTGTAATATGAGTATAACAAAGAGGTAAACAAAGACGTACAAAAGGTGCAGGCAAATAAAACGTATGTGAATTTCTATGTTTCACATGTCGCGTGATTCACGACTGTTATTCAACAAATTTCTTTCCTTTAATATTTCTGGTTGAATATAAATACCAAACTGCTTGCGGCCCATTATTTGGTATCTAATTTTTTACTTTATAAAAGTGATACATGTTGTTGGTTGTTGTAAGAAGCTTTACTTCTAATCGCAATGGCTTCTTACTCAAAATGTTTATGACGAAATAATAAAAATTAGAGAAGTTTTTTGGAGAAGAAACCTATTTCTGTCATACTCGTAAAACAAGATATTTTGCCTTACCTATTAGGAAAGTAAACCGTTTCATCAAGGTACTCAAATTATAAACGTCTTGTAATCAAATTATAAATGTCTAACTTATTTTAAAATTAAAAATTTATTACCGTTTATTTTTGATCAGTCAAAGCATTTCTGAGTTGTGATTTTTTTCGCGACTTCACTTGTTCTTCAAAACTGTGAAAAATAAAAAAAAATTATTAAATGAATAACGACAAAATTGGGTTAATCCGCCCCGGTTAATTTTTTTATACAATAACAATTAAATATAACAATTAAATATCTACTTACTGCTTTTCATTGAGTTCTTTCTTCGTTAATTTTAGAATTATTGATTTTTATATGAAATATTAATCAATAAAACATTCATCAGTAAGAATTTTTTAAATTAAACATCTTTAGGGAATAAATCACACCGAACCGAGTTCCACACTGTCACGATAGACGATTGGGAATATGTGCTCCAGAAAGTTATATTTTTCTTTTAGAAAAAATATTAGCTGAAAGTAAATCAAGCTTTCTTTACCTCTTACGTTTTATGATACAAAATACGCGTTTTTAAGAAAATATATTGTTTAGTTAGATTTTTAAAGTTAAATGTTTAGAAGGTATATATATTACATCCTATATCGGTGAACAGGACCAGCAAAGTCAATATTGGTGGCGACATTATCGATTAGTTTAAAAACGTGTATAAATCGGGATCTTTTCTTAGCAGTTATATTTAAGAAAAAAGTATTTATAGGAATACTTATTTTATTTAGCCTAGTGGAATAATAAAAAAAAGCAAATGTAAATTCACTTTTTTTCGTATTTTAACATGTTGTTTAGGATTATTCCAAAGAATAGTCTACTCACTACTCCGCAACTAATCTTGGCTTTCATTTTTTGAATGAAATTATTATGGGCCTGGGTGATTTTATTTCCTAGAAGTAAAACCTCACCTACCTAAAAAGGCAACAAGTGAATCATGGGTTTGAGTGAATAAACACTTGGCGATTAACAATTTAAGCAAGAACGAATGATTTTAAGTCGGGGGAGTGTTGTTTCGGTAATTTTTCACTTCTTCTTTTTCCAATTTGTCATCAAGAGAAAGCTTTCGGACTTGCATACTGGTCGATCAACACGCTTGAATCGTTATTTAAACGATGTTTACTTTAAAACACCCTAAATTACCACTTTTTACTCGGAGGTTTTACGTCCTCATCCCAAGGCTTTTAGCCTTGATCTGCATTTTTGTTTCTGGCATTTTCAATTTAATCGGTATTATCTCCTTTTGTGTAAATCCTCAACTGAAGTAGCTAGTTAATGCTGAATGTCTTAAAGACGTAGACGTTTCTAAAGATGTCAAACCAATTTGTGACAGATGTTAAGTTTTAGGAATGTGTTGAATTTTCTGGAAAATCAGATTTTATTTTAATGTATTTTACATTGGTTGGAATGTAATTAAGGGCAAGCTATATAATTTCTTTTTAAAGGCAAACTATATATATGTTCTCTAAGAATTAAATTAAATGCTCAACTATTGACCGTTAATTAGGTAGCAAAATATTTGACATCTATAGGTATTATATTTCCAAAACACATGCTACGTTATTGATATATTATTATTGTATGAATATTTCTTACATTGCGTTTGGATATTTCCGGATAATATAAAAATGTTTAACCACATTTTTTTTAAAACCTCATAATAGGATTTTAAACCCTTGTCATTTCTAACTCTGCCTATATTCTATTAAACTGGGTGAAGCTTTGTCAGGACACAGTTGTATATCTGATGTGAATACTTTCAGGGACACAGTCGTATATTTGATGGGGATAGTTGTGATTTAACGGGTCATATTTTCTTTAAAAATTACGAACGTTTTGACGTGATTGTTTGCCGCGACTTATGTCCTCTGCATCGTTTCGTTCGATCATACCAGATTTCATGGGTTTCTCTCAAATATTGTTCACTCTTTTTAACCAGATACAATTCTGACTCAGCTTTAGGCTAATGTACGTAGACATATTGTCAACTGTTGTTGTTCTTCAAGTAAACAAATTATAATTCCATTGTTGGCTATTATTTATGTATGTTATCGAGAGATTTGAAGAAACCTGTCCATCAAGATGGGCGTTCTAACTTCAACGAATCAAAATTTATATTCCGCGGGAGTTTTCAGACGCACGAAAAGAAAATTTAAGATGTATAATTGCGCTAGGCATTTGCGTTTTCACTCAGTACTTTCATTTATTATCTATACGTTGATGTAATTGAATTTTAAATAAACACAATAAGTTTAAGTTTGAGTAATGACTTCAAAAATATGGAATATCAAATTATATTAACAAATTACAAACACGTCTTCACAACAAAACTTTTATGTATGTCAACAGGTGAACCCAATCAACCAATCTAAATAGCACTTAAAATAATACGTATTTTCTTTAGTATTAAAAATAATTATATCGAAAGGGTGAAGTAATCATGTTGGACAAACTAATTCTATATACTTTGCATATCACGTTACACAAGTTTTTGAAAATTTAAGTCCCATTGAGGCAGTTTCATATTTATTGGCAAACCAAATAATTTAATTATCTATTTTTATTTGATTTATTTATTTATATCAATTATGGAATTATAGCACCTACATGTTTTACTAGAGATAATGAGATTAATTAGCGATTTAGTAACATGAAATTAAAAACATTCTTCATACCTAAATTATTTTATTCTCTCTCGTCGACAAATTACACGTTGCCCTAATCGTGATTAGATGGTTGACCAATTGTATTATGAGAGAAAGGGCCGATCTGATTCGGATGTCAATATAATTAGGTTCTAAGTGCCAGTCTAGCAAACAAGCTATGACTGCGTGAACTGAGATAGCTATTAGGTACGAAAAGCAAGAATTTCACGAATAAATTATGTAACATATTTTCGTTTAATAATCGAAATATAAATTTGTCTAACGAAATTTTTTATCTTTGTTCCAATTCAGTATACCTAAGAAAAAATCGGTTGGAAGTAGAAAAATACGTCACTATTTCATACCATATGTACATATAGCATACGTACCATACGACCCTATATGCCTATATATAAAAGGAACGTTTTTTGGACACATTCCATTTTCAGGCTGTATTCAATTTTATATAGGCTCCATGTAAGGGAAGTTATTTCTAACTTCCTTTGCACTAAATTCGGAACATATGCACGTTACAACCTGGAACATTTCGACAATTTTTTTGAAATCATCTGAAAGTATACACATTAAAAACTACATACCTAGAAAGAATTTCTTTAGCTGATGATTATTTATTATAAAAAAAACCATTTTCAAAAAAAATACGCACCAGAAATATGTCGAAATTTGTACATTACATCTTTATTTCTCACTATATTCACAATGAATTTATCGTTGGATATTACACATTTGACACACACACAAAACAATTAGAAATTAATATAATTAAATCACTTAAAATAAACTTTTAAAATTACGTTAAAACAATGTAATTTATAACAGTATTAAATGTCAAATAAGAAAAATTATCAATTACACCAACTTAATAGGTTTTACTATCTGTAAATCTTTAATTTATGTCTTTTTTTATTTATGACTATCAACTTTTGCATTTTCCATTACTACAAAACTCTAATCATGGTAATTAATTTTCAAGATAGAAGCTTATAACATACTACTTATAATAAAAATACAAATGACATATGTAACTAAAATAATTTCCGGCCGTGGCTAATATATTTAAAAACTGTTTAAAGAATAACTTCCATAAAAATGTATATTTCTAAACAAAATATTTGTTATAAGTATTTCGAAAGTATAAGCAAAATCCCAGCCAGGGCTGGGCTTTATATTCAACAATAAATAATGAACAATAAATATTGTAATATTTATTGTAAATTGTAATAAATATTGTCAATATTAAAACTTTTTAAAAATTAAAAAAATAGTATGTGAATTTAAAATATATTTAAAATTTAGACAACTACAAAGTGAAATGAATGCCATAAAATATTAACAAAATATATGCCATAGCCTAACCTAACCTAATCCAACCTAACCTAACCAAAACTAACCCAACCTAACCTAACCTAACTCAACCCAACCTAACCCGAACTAAGCCAACCTAACCTAACCTAACCCAACCTAACCGAACCCAAACTAACCCAACCCAACCTAACCTAACCTAATATAACCTAACCTAGCCCATCCCAACCTGATCCAAACTAAGCCAACCTAGCCTAACCTAACCCAACCCAACCTAACCCAAACTAACCCAACCCAGCTCAACCTAACCTAGCCCAATCCAATCTAATCCAAACTAAACCAACCTAATCTAACCTAACTCAACCTGACCCAACCTAACACAAGCTAACAGAATCTAACCTAACCTAACATAACCCAACCCAACCTAAACCAAACTAACTCAACCCAACCTAACCTAACCTAACCCAGCTCAACCTAACCCAAAATAAACTAACCTAACTTAACCCAACGCAAACTAGCCCAACCTAACCTAACCTAACCCAATCCAACCTAACCCAAACTAACCCATCCTAACCTAATCCAGCCTAACCCAAACTAATCCAACCTAACCTAACCTAACCTAACCGAACCCAATCGAACTCAACCCAAACTAATCCAACTTAACCTAACCTAATCTAACCTAAACCAAACTAAACTAACATAACCTAACCTAACTTAACCCAACCCACCCTAACCCAACCAACCTAACCTAACCTAACTCAACCTAATTTAACATAACCTAACCCAACCCAACCCAACCCAATCTAACCCAACTGTAATGAAAATAATTTTCGGCCGTCATACAAATATTTCGAAAGAATAAGCTAAATCCCAGCCCAGGCAGGCCCGGCCGGGCCGGGCTGGGCTTAATTTAAGTAATCAACAACATATATATTAATTCATTTAAGTAATCAACAACATAGATAATTGTCAACATTAAACTTTTTATTAGTAATAAAATTAATAATAAAATGAAAAAAATAGTAATTGATTTTAAAATATATTTATAATTTAGTGAAATAAATACTACAAAGTGAAAAAATTCCATAAAATATCCAAAAAAGATTTATGCCATAATACAAATAGACTTTATTGTTTCTGGTATGTTGGCACCAAAAAATGCAAAATGCAGTTGTTTAAATTGACAGTTTAAAAAAATATTCAATTTTGACTGTTTAAAAAAATATTCAATGAAGAATTTTAGTCATAAGTACTTAATAATTCATAATAAGTTATCCTTTTAATTGTGCAATAAGTGGTTAGTGATAAAAGAATGAGTGAAATAACTGGAAAAAATGGTTAAAATCTGTTCGTTAAATCGTCAGGTACAAAATTTTTCAAATTGTTTTTTTATAAAAATAGTCATCAGCTGCAGAATTTATTTCCAGGTATGTAGTTTTTAATGTGTATACTTTCATATGATTTCAAAAAATAGTCGAAATGTCCCTGGTTATATAGTGCATTGATATCCTAAATTCGTATATAATAAATTTATTGAAGAAACACAACGAAAGTTCTTGGTAATATGTAATATAAATCCAAGCCATCTGAATGACTTTTCGTGACACCCGCAAATTATTCCTAGATCGATTACATCAATACATTGGTAAAGGGTTATTACACCAATGGTATATTCATACTCGAGAGAAACTTGCTCTCGCCCAAAGGTCACTACAGACCATTTGCTTGAATTGTGCAGTAAAATCTTTATATCATTCGCAAATGGAAATCAGTACGTAGTTTTAACTTTATTATCGATAAAATTTATTAGGATAGAGACTATTAAGGATACAAGATCAGATACAAAGTTACTCGTACTTATTGCCTTTTTTCTGGAAGATATCCAAAAAAAACGTGAGAGTAGAAAAAGAAAAGACCTTGACTTGAAAGGATGTCATTCTCGATGCGACCGAAAACTTTCTGGTAGTGAAATACGCAACATTGACCTGAAATGCTCGATCGATTGGATAGTAGGCATAGACAATGAAGCACGCAAGATTCGTAACCGTCGAACGTCTGACACAAAATTCGTGTTACTCGTCATAAATATAACTTCAATAGTTCAAATAGAGATATAAGTTCAGACTCTAATTTTGATTTTGACGGATAGTTGCCTGTTAATATGTTCGTATTAAATATTTACTTAAAAAATATTTAACCTTTAAGACAGAAAATATCATTGAATCTTAGAGAAACTAAGTGTTAAATAGCTATTACTAATTAGCAAGAAATCAACGTCAGCTTCACCAAGGCTTTGCCAACGCAAAATCAAGTCGAGGATCGTTTGGATTGTATACCGACCAAAAGAGCTCAGAAAAAGTTTTAGCCGTAGCCAGGCCACTAATTTTAATGTAAAAAGTTTTACATTAAAATTAGTGGCCTTTTATATTATATATATATATATATATATATATATATATATATGTATATATATATATATATATATTTATATATACATATGTATATATATATATATATGTATATATATATATATATATGTATATATATATATATATATATATATATATATATATATATATACATATACATACACATGAATAGTTGGTAGGAAATAATTTTTTTCGATGTTTGACTTTAGTTTGATATGGTAATTTAATCTCGGAAATAAACTGTCAAATTAACAGAACGGGTACTGCATCTTGAATATATAAATATTTATAAAGATACACACAAATTTGCGCAAAAATCAAACAACACATTTTAAAGCGGGGTTTAAATTATTAAGTATAAATCATTCCAATCTATTTGTATTCAATAAGTGTTGGGATTCGTGGAAGATTGAGAATTAACGTCCTATAATACATTATTAGCACTTATGGATGCTGGGCGATATTTGACATTACGTACAAAAGATGACAGTATCTCTCCATGGTTGCGACATTATCGCCCAGTTCTTCGAGCTTTACAGACGTATTTACATTTAAAAATAAACAGAAATATAAGATATACAAATAGACGATTTTTAGAAATAACGAAACAGATTGAATACACCACTTAGATAAACTTATTCAAGATGATCACAAATATTACAGACATATAAAAATTAATGATTATTTATTTCACTACACACAGAAGATGAGATATAACAAATGCCTACATATAAATAAAATATGAAATAGTTAATTTAACCTTCAGATATTTGTCGTCTGTTTCGTGTTTCGTGCTCCAGCGTTAGATTATTTTTTGATTTCAAATTTTATTCAACCGTATTAGCCTTAGAGCTGCGCCAGTCGTAAGGCTAATACTGTTGAATAACATTTTAAACTAAAAAATAATTTCATAGTCAGATTTGATTTGAAATTTTGCGAAGAGGCCATAATATTTCGCGTGAATGTTTAACTATTACTTTTCCTCAGTCTTATGAGTTGGTAATTTTTTTTTGTGGTCAAATACTTTAAAGTATGTAACTTAACTTCTTATTCGGATAGATAATTGTTTTATCAGTAGTCAAGTTTAAGTAAGAACTTCAAAAAATATCTTTCAAATTTTTGAGAATTTTACAAGCATATATCACATATTGAAGTATACTAATAACACGGTAAGCTCTATAGTGTGGAAATATATTTCACAATATGCTAAAATGACAGACCAAAGTATGCACACAATTCTAGTGCCCGTAATAGTGTTATAAAGAAAAAAGGGAAAGTTTCGAATATTTGGCAATATATTACCGTCTTATCGTTTTAACTCTAGTATTCTTATATACAGCTCTATCTTATTTTGGACTTTATATTATTCTGTTTGGAGTTTTGTATATATAGTATTATAATAAATATCTTTACAAAATCACTAACGTCTCCCTCTGTCCATCTGTCACAGCTATCACTTCTCAGAAAGCGGTCGACGAAAAGACTTGAAATTTAATATAGTGATAAAACACATTTATGCGAAATATAAAAAAAATATTTTTGCAAAATATTTACAGAGAGCAGATAAAATAATAATTTTTTTAAATATTAAACAATTCGAGGAAAAAAGGACTTAAAGATTGTATGAAATCCAAAAACTATTACTTTCAGTAAGTAACATAAGATATTCCAGAGATATTATTGAAAATGTCTACAATAATTTTCTTAGTTAAAGTTTCACCTGACAACTTGAAATTTGGTGAAGTAATTAAAGATATTATTATTTAAAATACCACAGTATACACTTGTATATATATATATATATATATATATATATATATATATATATATATATATATATATATATATACATAAATATATAAACCTATATATATTTTAATTTAAATACTTGATTTCCTTTAATTTTATATTTTATGAATCATTGTAAAGAGCCAATTATAAGTTGTTTTTTTCAGATCTTAATGTAAAATAATTTTAAAACTTTGTCAAACATTATGACAAAAATATATTTCCTACTAGTCACTTGGAAACGTTTTAATTTAAAAATATGAAAAAAAAAACAGCTTTCAACAAGTTTATTTAAAGTTTATAGAAAAACTAAAGGGGTGGTTCTAAAATATACTGTTTTTTGGTTATTAACGATATCTTTTTATCCCTAAAAGATATTACATACTGAATTTTATCCTAATATTAGTAAATAGTTCAGCGGAAATGCTACATTCAAGAAATTTTTATAAATGGTCAAGTGTGTAGGGATTATTCATGAGTAGGAAAAACTTCGTAGTTTACAGTTTCTTTTATAAAATAATTTTACAATTCTGAATCAGAGTGAAATACGAAATTATGCTTTTAAATTATGAGTAAATTACAAAGTTTCTAGTAAGAGTGTTAGTTTCTTTGTTACAATATTATAATTTATGTTTAGTGCGCGCAAAGTACCCTAACTGGGGTTGCTCCTAAAGTTTCTAAGTGATTAGCATGCACAAAGTAAGCTTCTTCCGTTCCAAATATAAAAGCATAACAATGCCACACTGAACATAATGAACGATTATCAGGTTAATGAACTTTATATTTTAGTGCCACAGTCAATTTTGATGGCGGCCTATTTCGAATATCTGTTCGAATATATTTCTCAAAATTGAAGTAATTTTTTATGAGGTTTACAAATCAACCGCAAGTTATAAATAATATTTAAAAAAATAAATAATTTAAAAAATATTATAAACAAAAATTAGTTAATTATTTTACAGTTGTTTCATTAAATTATTCGTTGTGTTTAAATTTCTGTTTTATTCTCATATTTTCTGTAATTGTAAGGAATCTATAAATAAATTAATATTAAACATTTTCTTTTAATATCTGGATTTAGTTCTCGATGTCTATTTCCAATATCGTTGGGGTTTTCAAGAGAATAACAGTCATCCATATCCTAATTTAAATGAGAAACCGGTATAGGATGAATTCGATTTATATCATCTTTACTGTCTTTAAAGGAAAATGTAAATTCTGGTTTAAGGTATTAGATGCAGCATGTATAATTTCAATTTCAATTAAATGATTTATGTTGTTCAGGAGTCGAAAGTTCTTTGGAAGAACTTGAAGACACGTCCGATATATATCCGATATATACTTGTAGGCAGACATGCCTTGTTGCAATAATAGGGTTTCGCCAGATCCTTTTAGGTGTGGGGCCATAAACGCTTTTTTTCTTCCAAGAGTTGATAAAGAATTGCAGGTAAGACAAATTCATATTTACAAAGCATTCCTAATTAAAAAAATTAATTACATTTATAAGCATATCTAAAAATACTTGATGTTATGACGAAATAAGTAGTATATCCTTTCGCACCAGTTGCTATTTGTCAACAAATTGAGGTTTTAGGAATTATTAAACATAGCTAAATAATAATAAATCCTGCATACATTATTTTACAGACAACATGGGAAGCTCAATCAGAGTCCTATTGATTTTTATTGTAGTCCACATGATATCGATATAAAAATCAAATAATTGGATAACTGCAAAAGGTGTTTTATTGGGTAGAAGTTCTTTCAACTTCCAAATTGGTTTTAATTTTATTATCCTTGTGTAAACATTTTACTTGCCAAACTATCTATCTATTTTTAAAGAGCTATTCGTAATTTCATTTTCAATTAACTCAGTAATTCCTGTCGCTTTATTTCGGAGTGTTATCCATTTAAATTTCTCAAATTCTCTTCGTTTTCTCTCTCTTTAGGTAGTGTCTATCTTATATCAATTAAATTTTAACGATATTCGGGGTTGAATGAATTGCTCTTTAATAAAAGGTACCATTTAACTTGATATACTAAAACCATAAAATAACGAAATTTTCAGTTAATGCTTAGAAAATCTTTTACCTTTTCATAAGGATTTTGTCTAGATGAACCTGGGGTTATCGACTTGAAAATTGCTCATACGGCCGCATAATCCAAAATGGCCAGATTTTTATTACGTTTATTAGAATTTATTAAGGTAGTATTTTATCATGATGAACCGTGCATGTAAAATAAAATTTAAGAAAATTTAATAGTATATCCACGTTCAGTTTTAGTGTAGCCAAATTTATATTAGAAAAATAACTATATTTAATACCGAAAATAAAGCCATATTTTATGTCTGCTGTTCAATGTACACACGGGTATTCGAAATAATGTATTAAGCTTGAATAAAAGACTCTCTAACTTGATTGCTTCGTAAATGAATAATATTTCTTTCAAGCTTGCCCACAATTATCCTTTAATAATTTTGTAGAAACTGTTATATATATATATATATATATATATATATATATATATATATATATATAAATATATATATATATACACTTTTCTGCATAAAAAACTGGCGATTTTGATTTTGTCATATTATTAACAAAATATAATATATTAAGGGCTTGTATTAATTGTAATTGTTACTAGCAGATATACTGTATTTTCGCACATAAAAACGAACGTTCTAAATTTGAAATTTATTCTTTTTGAATGAAAATTCTCTTTCCCTGACAAAAACGTATTTTTGGCAGTAAATGAAATCCAACTCTAATTAAGTTCTTTTTAATTTGTTACTTTTTTTATGTTAACCAATAAATTTTAATTTATGCTGTTTGCTGCATTACTTCACTACTGTTTGCTGTTCTCAGTATGGTTGAAAAAACGATAAGAACTAGTAAAATTATTGCGCTGCTTGAAGAAGGCTGTAGCCAATGTTATGTATCTCAGCAGTATAATGTAAGCCGTTTCACCATCCAAGGGACCTGGCAACGATACCAAGAAGCGGGCTCTGCCAGTAGATGGCCCGGTTCTGTAAGAAAACGGTGCACTGACTACGGGACGACCGCCGACGTATACCGAGTTAGTTTTAATTGAAAATGGCACACTTAAGGCCCAAAGGTACATAACAGAGGTTCTTATTCCTCACCCTCATCAACACTAGTCGGAGGCGAATCCATTTTTATGGACGACAACGCTCTCTCCCACCGCCCTAGAGACGTTGCTGCTTATATGCAGGAGGCCGGGATTCGTCGGTTAGACTGGCCAGCTAGAAATCCCGACCTCAATCCGATAGAACACATAAGGAATAATTTCAAATGACGAGTGAGAACCGTAAAACCAGCTCCAGAAAACATTCAGGCCCTTAAAAATGTGATCGTCGCTGAATGGGAACGTATTTGTCAGGAAATGATAAAAAACGTCATGATAAAAGTCGTTAAAAGCATGCCTAGCAGATTAAGCGCATTGATTTTAGCTAGAAGAGGCCATACTCGTTACTAATTTTTCAAATTTTATAACGAGTATGGCCTCCCTAAATGTACCAGTATGAAAACGCTCGTCTGTTGACTTTACATCGTTTTTTTAAGTAGGTAAAAACGATATCTCAATAATAAATAACATTATTCTCATCATATATCGTCATATAAAATGCATCAAATAAAATAACTCTGATATGGTTTATTCCATATAAGTGCCCGATATATGTATAATTCATTGTTAGCTAGTGATTATTTGGCGCTGCTTTATCTTATACAGAAAATAGTCAACACTACGTATAAATTTTAAACCACCAGATCTATGTAAAACTTATGTATAAAAATATATATTACTTAATAGGAATGTTTAGGTTTCTTCGTCATAATATTGGTTTAATGGCCTAGTGTTGCTCACAGTTACTATTGCTATTGTCGATATTTATAATTGTATTTATCTAGTGAATTGCTCTACCTTGGAAGGTTCATCTACCACCTAGGAAGGCTAAGTGAGTAAACTGTGGAGGCTTCAATATGAAAGTATACGGCTGTTTTACGTAATTGGATTGAAAACTGTAAAATAATTGAACCTGGTCTTGATCAACGTCACCACAAGAAAATATCAGATTAATCCACACTGCCTTATGCTGGTTAATTATTACTATGTGAATATTTCAACATTATTACGATCTAAAACATAGATTATAATCTAGAACACGCGATTTGACAAGCATGTTCTTGCAAAGGAGTCTACGTTGAAACTAAGTTAACTCGCATACAGCCAAAACTGTCACATAATACATTTTGCCAGCTCTGATTAGTAACATTTAAGATGACTGAAAAAACAGTAATTTTTTGTTTATTTTGTACTAGCTACGTCCACTATTATGTATGCTTAAGCCATTAAAAACCTACCAATGCGAAAAAGTACATAACAACCAAATTTAATAATACTAAGCTTACTAAAGTAATCGAAATAAAAATAATGAAAACGGATTTAAATGTTAAACAAATTGATGAAACAAAGTTTATATCAAATATGTAAAATACCTAAATATGTTATGTGCAGAAGACGACCTAAAATGCCGTCTACGCTCATAAGTCTGCCCAGATCCCGATAGTTTACTCAAGCCGCTACTTCTCTCATTTCACTCCATACTTTACTTCCGGCCACGCCCAATTTGCCAACGTGTACCCGGATGAAAAACTTCATTGCGCGTTTTAAAACACACGTAACCCCATCTATTGATGTACACATGTACACTATACATTATACATTCGTGTAATTACTTACTATTTCGTGTAATCAAATCAAGCAACTACCCTGTTATTATCGTATTTATTATTTATATATAAAATATAAAATCCAAAAAACTAATTTTTTTAATTATCAACTTAATGTAATTTGCCGTTTTTTTTCAAATAAATTAGCTGCTATGAGCAATAAAAAGTTAAACTTTCAAACATTTTAAGTGATATTCACTAAAAAATAATTAATATACGTCTCTATAATCTATACTATTAATAAATTTATAACAGTTAATTCTGTACATGGAAAATATTTTAAAAAGAATGATTAGTTTAACATAAAGAATTATAACAGAAGCCAGAAAATGTGTTTTTAGAATTATTGTTTGTCTATTAATTATTGTTCGTCGAACACGCAAAATCTGCCAGACGGAATTCGATGAAATTTGATATAGTAATAGTTTATACCCAAGAGTAATATATGAAATTTTAAGCAATTAACTTACTAAACAATAAACTTTAGGACACAGCTAGAATGCAATAAACTTTAGGACACAGCTAGAATGTAAATAAAAACTCAAAATCGAAAGTATTCGCCCACCCACATGTTATAAATATACAAATGTATTAATGTACTTAAATGAAATAATTTTCGAAGGTTTGTTTGCAAACATTTTAACAGTAAACAATACGGTCTTTCAATGTATAAATAAATAAAAAAATGTAAATACAATGGCTCGCACGCCCACTCATTACACACACAGTGACACAAACCGAAAACAATAGACATGCAAACATAAACGCAACGTTACGTAAACATTCATGTATATTCGTATATAGTATGAACTATGTGACTGTGCTTACGTACACATAAGTTGTGTTTTTGATGAAACACGCTTTTTATATCTAGTATAACGAAAGTTCTAGCGTCTACAAAAGTGCAGTTCAAACCGCTATGCATCTCCATTTCGCGGAATCCATAAAGTAGATCAGTATTTTACTGTCTTTGAAATGGCGCCCTAACATAGAGTATGCTGGTGAACTTATGACTTGCGTAAAGTAAAAACGTTTCAAAAAATGTTAAGTGAACCATAAAAGATATGTATTTGTTTTTCTTTCGGTTACCTACAAAATAAATATTAAAGTAGTTTTCATGTAAAACATATTGTCGACGAAATTCGCTGTATTCTTTATATATTAATCCAACTGTAAATATCTAATTCAAATTAAAATTTCAAAATTATATATTTTTTAATTTTGATTAAAATCGCTCTCAGACATTGTAAAATTAACATTACGGGAAAAATAGTAATTCACCATTCTTAATTTTATTTAAGAAACGCGTCGAGCGATTTATCTATAAAAATAAGTAAATGTAAAATGATGTTACGTTAATATTTTGAAAAAAAAAATAGCTTGCTTAAAATAGTTTATACTGAATTTTGAATCTTATTGTCACTTGACAACTACCGTAATATTATTGAATATTTACATTATTCATTAAAAAGCTTGACGTCAATTGTATCTTGAGCTTAATATTCAAATATACGAATATCCTCTTCACATTAACAACAAAAAGATCCCATAAAAATATGTGCCATTAAATACCACTTGTTTCGATAAATAAGAATTTAAGTGGATGAATATTGGAACCGTTGTTGTTTTTGTCATACATGATTTTGTAACAATCTCGAGAAATAATTATTAGATTATATTAAAAGCATTTAAATTTAAACAATTAATTGTATTTGTTTCGAAAACATTCCTCAAAAAGAATATTTTAAAAAGAGTACTTATATCATTTTAGTTGAAATATTTTTCAAATTATACTTTGTTATAAATGAAAAAAAATTATATAACTGAAGATTTTTAATTATTTTGAATCATTAGTTTATAATTTATTTGATAAAAAAATTTTGAATTTAAATATTTTTCAATTTTATTGGTAAGAGAAATAATAAAAAGCGTGATTTGAAACTTTATCGAGTCAATAGCTGCTGAATCGGTTTAGTTGCCTCCTTTTTATGACACAGCGTATATAAGACATATTAAATACGAATATACCGCTTACTGTGCACATGAAGAAACATATCGATCACAATACATTTGTATTTTTGTTTGTTATGGGATCATAACAACAGTACGAAAATACATATGTATAAATAATTTTTCATGAAAACTTTCAAGTTACAGATCTGTACTAAACTCACCATAATAAATAAATTATAAATATTGACAAAAGCAAAAAAAATGCCGTCGATCCTCACGTGTCTACCGTATATGCTTTTAATCGAGCTGCATATTATTACTCAAGCACTTGCCCTTTCCGCACCATTCCACACTTTACACATTGCCATGCCCTTTTCGCCAATTTATGTCCAGGTGGGAAATTTAATTGTGCGATTTAAAATATACGTAGCGTTATCTATTCATGTCCACAGGTACATAATACATTCGTGAAATGACTGATGTCCGGTAACTAGACAATTCTTTGTTGTTATTGTTCTAATGAAATGCAAATGAATTTATGAAAACATTAAATTTGCATATCTTCTTAAATATTAGGTATAGTTAATCTTTATATTCTTCCGAAACATTATTTGAATTGTTTCGTTAGTTTTTGGTGACGATAGTATGAACAAAGACACAGACCAAAATTTAAAAAACAATATTTTTAATTTTTTTGTAGAACCTTTTAATGTACAGACAGCGAAATTCTTTGTTTTTATTATATGTACGGACAATAAATTCTGGAAAAGTAAAATTTATACAGCCTAATACTAAATCTACAAAAGTAGTTCTTCTTAGTTAGCAGTACAATGTATTATAGGTCAAGGCTGTCTCGACAACTTTTCTCCAGCGGAATCGGTCAGTAGCAACCGCCCGCCAGCGTGGAATTTTCAAAAGTATAAAATCATTCTCGACACATTTGATCCATCTTGCGCGAGGTTTTCTTCTTTTTCTGGTGCCCTCCACATGTTGGTGCCATTCACAAAAGTAGTTAAATTCTAAATATTGACATCAGACCCAAAATTTAAACGAAATGAAGACTAAGAACAACCTTATATTTAATAGATATTAAGCGTGAAAGGTGACCAACAACTATCTCTTCTTTCATTCGTCTGCCCGCATTCAAATTATTTACTCAAGCATCCACCTATTACACATGACCCCATACTTCACATTATTTGATGTTGTTGTCGTATTAATACAAGGTAAATTGATATATTTAAATATTAAATTAGCATATTTTCTGAATGAATGCGTGAACCAGTACTGATGAAAAAAATTAGATGGTAATTCAAGTCAACCATGTCAAAAAATCATAAAATTTTAATTCAAGTTTTGGAGAAAAGTCCATCTGAAAAAATAAAAAATTGAATGTTCTGTGAATTTTTATGACTTTTTAAAATAATGTTTCGATAAATATTTTTAACGTACAGATAGGCCAATTCCTTAGTTTTAATACCTGTATATGTCCCAACTTCATAAATATTTTCATTAAATACATGGTTAATCCTTCAACGTTGGAACTGCTTTCATCGTGTATTACCAGATATCATGTCCTAGTTAACAAGGAAATAACGTTTACTTTTTCATTACGAATCGATATTTCATATTACTTTGTTTGGGACTGAACCCTTGATATTTTTTCTATTTCAGATGTACTCCATATTCGATTAATGCAATTCTGTATCAATCAAAAAGTTAATGATTTTGTTTACATGCTGCCTGGGTAGTAACATCGTTTTACCTTTATGAAATAAACACATTCGTCTTTACGTTTGTAAGAGCTTTTACAAAGACTATTTCTTTATCAAAACAATTTTCCTAACATGATGAAACCCTATTATAAAATTTTATTTCTTTTAAAAAAATATTAATTTATTATTATAATTGCATACAAGGTATGGTACAGATTTTATCATGCATTAACATACTCCATTTTAATTTATTTGTGCGGAAAATTTTCCACGTTAACTTGCTCTGCAACGAACATACTACTAGGTTCTAGTGAAAGAGCATCATAAATTTTCATTTCTCCGTATAATTTTAAAACTCAACTAATTTGTCGCGTCATTCCAAGGATTCATGGAAGCATTAATAACACGCCTATTGTCATAATTTAATAACTTAATAACTTTGAAGGCCAGCAAAGCAGAAATAAAATGAGGGCGTCGTTAGAGGCGGACCGTCCACCTAACTTTACTATCGTAAAGAGGAAAGCGACCGTTTTATAATTTTTGTACATTTAACAAATGTCTGGCGTCCAGAATATCGTCATGAATGTTAATAATATGTATCAAGGACCTTTGTGTACAAACAATACTTTCGGTAAATTTTTAAAGTATCTTTGTTAAAAGGAATGAAAGAAAAAGAAAAAAAGTTCGTTCGTATTTACTTAGTAGATATATATTTTATTACAATTATTGAAAATACATTCTTTTAGCTAGCTAAGTTAAACATTATTTATCATGTTTATCTATCAAACCTTAATTTTGACATATTATCAATTATATTAAGGTTGACTTCCAATTTATCGAATTTTATTTTCTAATATTATATTTCTTATAAAAACGTGTTATTGAGTAAAGTTATATGTACCGTCGAAATATATTTTCGCTGCATTATAGATATACCAATTATTTAGTGTATAAGAAAACTATAAAAGTTTACAAATATTCAAAAACTTTTCAATTATTGCCCTAAAAGTTTAAAAATATTCAAATACTTTTCAGTTATTTTAGTTCGATTTTGAAATCAATTAGTGAGAAAAGAAAAAAATACTATTCTAAAAATCTGCTTTTCCAAAGGAAGAAATCAACTTTTCCAAAGGTTTGGAAAACTTATTGTTCAGCTTTTTTAAGCAAGTTTTTGGATATTTTAAATCACATTTCTTGGGTTTAAAATATCCAAGAACTTATTATTCAGTAATTGTATAATATGTACTATTAATACTATTTAAACAAAGTGAATGTTGTACAAGGAAAATACTTTAAGAATAATTGATTTAGCATAAAGATTGACTATAGAAGTTAGAAAACTAATAAGATGGATGTTGGATGTAATTCGATATGGTAATAGATTAAATCTATGAGCAACATATGAGAGAAACAATTCTGATAACTTTCTTTTTCTAAATTTTGATTGAAATGAAACTTACATGTTAATCCAAGCTAATCTAAATATTTCACTGAAAACCGCATATGAATCATTCAACTGTTGTAGAAGTTTGCGTGAACAACGAAGGCGCGCACAGCTAAGTAGACAAAGAGCCAAACAAACAAACCTACAAACAGACAAGTATTCTAAAGACTGTTGTTTTAGACTTAATAGCGTGTCTTTAGTAAGTGGCACTTTGTTTTACTTAAAAATATTCAATATTCATATTCGGTTTATTCTAAGAATTTATAGATTATTTGTGTAGTACAAGTTATTCATTCGTGTAAATTAATATTAAGAGGGCTTCTCGAATTGTAAGACTTGAAGTTCTAAAATTTAAATTATTTGATTTTCCTCGCTTGCAAAATTTATACTAAAGTAAAGAAAAAACCAAAAATATCTTTATGAACTTGAGTATCTTATTTTTGTTTCGTTTTCCAAGAAGCAAAATTATCATTTCAGTCGTTTTAAATTGGAAAATAATGAATATCTTTTCAAAATAACAATTTAATATATTTTTATGCATGAGCATTTAAAAAAAAATCATGTTTACCTTATATTATGTAATTTGTGTGCAAATTTAAAAAAATAAGTGACAATCACAAAGATGCAAAAGAATTATTCACGTCCACCTAATAGTTTAGTGACCCAAAATACTGAAGTGATTATTTACAAAACACGACAGATATCACTAATATATTTCTAACAAACAGTAACCATCAATAAACATATCTATTTCCTGCCGCCGCAAACTCACACCGCGAGTCGTTCTTAAAATGGGACATGTAAATGTTTAACGAGCCATATTACTTGCTTTGATCTCTCGACCATTTTTTTGTTGGACTCACATGCGATGTTTTTTGGAGTAGACTGGGGATAACGGCGACAGATTTATATAGTAATATAAAAAACCAGCGGAAGCAAAAACAGAGTAAGATAAGTTCATTAATCTAATATTGATTTTTTTAAAACAAAAGCAAGTAAAGAAAGAAACGAAGAAGTTTTGTTGTTCGTCAGAAAACAATTTTTTTTGGAGAAAATGTATATTTAATTAACAACAGAAAAAATAGTTTTCTTCCAACTTTATAAGTATCCCCGGTGAGTCTAAAAATATATACCAACAACTTTGCTTTTTTTTTAAAGATGGTATGATTTGTCTCCAACCCAAGGACACTATCGCAACATCTATTTAATATTAATATTAATGTTGTATATATATATATATATATATATATATATACACATATACATGCATATATATATGTGTGTATATATATATATATATATATATATTGAATATATATGAAAAGGGCTGGCACTTGGTCTAAAATGTTAATTGTATGGACATAATGATATCGTTATTAATGGTTATACTTCACACAAATAATGACAACTATTGAAATGTTTTCCTACTTGTAAAAGTTTCATCAAACTAGTCAAACAATATTTCAAATAAAACTGAGCCGTCATAAATTCCGAATAATTATTTATTAATATAAACACAAATAGTTAATTTGCAATGAAAACAGCCGCTACTCCCAACTAGTTTTTAAATGACTAATAATATAACTGTACGTTGGATAAAACGTTTGCTCCTAATTGTCCTGAGTGACTATTATCCCTAGTCTACCCTATTTCATTTGCTCTTATACCAACGCCTGTGTATTTATGATATTTATTAATTATCCATATCTCCCTTGTAGACGAAGCGGGCGCAATTCTGGGGTCACCATTGAATGACAGTGATTGATAAAGTCGCATGAAGCTCGCGATCAAATTTTCATACACTTTAAGTACTGTGCAAGCTAACGACGCATTTACAGTCAACGCGATTGCAGATAAAATGGAATGATTCCACTTATTCTCTAGTATTGATTTTAGCTGATGTTCGCGAAATAGGATCGTGGAATTGAGTAAAACGTGCCAACAAATTGAGCTCATCTAAAAATATTCGAGGTCAATATGTATTACTTTACGTCGTGTTTTTGAAAATAGTGATATGAAAATTTTATGCTTATGGTCACATTACAATTTTATGCCTATGGTCACGTATACATTGTTTTATGACTCTTTTTATATCATCTTTTAGCATCATTAAAAGGATCACAAAGTAAGAAAGAAAGAAAACTATCTATAATAACGCCATAACACATATATTGACAAATACTTCCTCGTAGTTTGAACGGTTTTTATGAAAATGAATCCTGACATGGCCCGAATTGATCTACCATTTCATAATTATCCATCTTATAATTAGATAATAATGGTTTTTAAGGTCCTAGACGATTATATCCAATAGGCCGCAGTATGAGCTGATATGCGAGTATACCACGTGAAATTGCATGCAGCCATCCTGACTCGAGCCAAGTTTTGAGAATGTGAGGATTACCCCCTGCAACTTATTTATCATCAGCGCAAACCGCGTTTTGAGGCAAAAACGAAATCATTTCTTGTTCCTTTAAGATTGTTTAATGTTTACAGCATAATAGTGAATTATTCACTAGTTGTCAAGACCTAAATAGAGGCTATTTAGGAGACGTCTGATTAGGAGACGTTTTACTGCAGGTAGAAGCCTTGGCCAGTTTATGTTTCGCCGAGTAGAAGTCTAGGATAACTTTTGCTGCAATGTTAAATTTAATATATGGCGACTGATAGTCGAAGCGTCTTCTCTTTTTTGATTTACCCTAATTTCAAACTACTATTTCACCAGTTTAGGTGCAGACTTCAAAAAAAAATATTGACGCATCTAATTAATTTAAGAATGCTTTTATGAATAATTTTTTTGATAGAAATATCGGATATATTTCGTCGTACAAATTTTCAAACCTCATTTCACCACTTATGGCTAGAACTTCAAAAAGTGCTTCTCAGTGGATGCCTACGTTATTTGAGGAATCTTCTTCCAAAATTTCAACTTCCTTTACTCAACAGTTTGGACTTTGAACTGCTAGATCATTCAGTTAGCGTTTTTATATATACCCATTTCGAGACTAAAACATTTCCTATCATTAGGTTCGTGTTTCAACTAACTGTATTTTTTTTAAATGTGAGGCTAAAATTGAGTACGGTAACTTATATAAGTTTTAAAAAATGGTTAAGGAAATATATTTTCGATCAAATCCGAGATTAGCTTAATATTTGTATTTCTGAGAAAAATCAAAAGCTGAATTTAACGACATAAATTAAGTAACAGTTGCAAATCTGTTCTTGGCTGATCCATTTTTGATATCATTCATTTGTATTTTAGGTTATTTTATTCCATTAACTAGCATCTATAAAATAATGTGTGTGCCAATATGCTAGTTTATTGAAATAACGTCTTGGTGGGCATCAATGAAAGTAAAGAAAGAAGTAATGGAAGAAAATTGAATTCAATTGAAATGTTAAATGATAATCAGGGATCACATGTATCATACGATTTTTAATTTCGGGTACATACGTATATATATTCATATTTGTATGTGTATGTGTGCCACGAAAGATTTAGAAAGTCTTAGAAAGGTTTAGAAAGATTTAGAAAGTTTCACTTCAGACATTTTTTCTTTGATAGTAAAATAGATAACGGGAAAAACAAACAATATATTTCTGAGCTCGAAATGTTATTCCTCTTTCGGGTTATGCCAAGGTTTATTAAAAACTAAAGACAAACTGAACTTCGATTGAGTAAATTTTAGACTCTTCATTTTTGTATGTACATAGTACCTTTAGGTTTTGGTTAAAATCGGCAGAAGAATTTCGGAGATCTGGACAAAAAAGGATTTTTTCGTATACGCAAAAGCCACTGGCGCGCTTTTTGTAGATGGAAATAACAGTCACGTTAATATTAGTGCTGCTATGATATGATATGAAATATTTCAACACATAACATGAAGTTTCATTCAATTCCAACGTTATCGCATTTTCATTATTATGACGAATGCATCGTCGTTTCTTACGGCGTTCGTTTTCAACTCATTCAATCTGTTGTAATCATGACTCATATTTAAAAATTAATAAACAAAAGTTTTAATAATGAATAATTACTAAATATTGAAAATTTTAATTCTTATTGATGATTAACGACTAATTTAGTTTTATACGTAAACGTTATTTTCAACTAAAATTAAATTTATTTTTAAAAGATTTGAGGTGACCCATTTAAGGACATAATTAAAATATATTACAAAAATAAAACAAATATATATACACAAACACACACACACACACGTACATATATATTTATGATACGTCAATATTCATGATATGGTTACGAGAATGTGCATAATACCTAATTACTCATTATAACTTAATGACTGAAAAAAATAGTCTTAATAATTACTAAACTATGAATGAATGAAACATGAATAATTTAAAGAAATAAAACTTTTGATTGATTATTCAATCTATTAAGAAATTTAGTCGATTATGGCCAATATTGGCAAGTTGCAAATTTAAGTGATCAAGTTAAGCTAGAAAAAATCCAAATTTCAAAAACTACTTTTAAGTATTAGTATAATGTTTAAGATTTTCTCATGGATATCAGTTAGATATTTTAATAAATTTACCTAAGCATGTTACCGCTCTACGTTTCATGACAGTTTGAAATACAAATGTAACTAAGTTACCAGTTCCATATTTAATTCACTCAATAAGATTTAAGTTAATTATCTCCACGGTATTAAACATACTATAAAAATAGCTTGCACCGTAAGTTGAATAGACATGGCATGAAGAAAGTCTTGTAAGTGTAAAACATAAAACATACCTAGAATACACTGTTGTATCAAAAGTACTTTAAGAATATTACTACGTCAATAATAACCTATAAATTGATAAATGGGAAAATACTTTTTTTTACAATTTTCTGCATTGTCGTTTTTTACAATCTGATTTTGGGCCAATATACCTTTAAAAGAATCGCAGTACCTTCCGACGAAGACTCGAGTAATTTGCGCAGGAAAAAAATGTTTTCGTTCCCAGTCAATGTTTTAATTATTCACGTTATGTCAGTTCCAGAGTTAACGGACATAACGTGAATAATTAAACTCCCGCGGACCGATCATTTTTTGGAAGATGGCTGGGAAGACTGGGAAGTAACACATCATTTTTATCTGGTAAAATCGCTTTAGGATAAACACACATAAATGAGCCCATTGAAGAAATTTTTTCAGTCATTTTTATTATTCGAATGGCCAATATCGTCACCTTGTTTCAATGCAGTGAAACATTAGTTATAGTCTAAGTTCCAGCCGCTTCAATACGCAGGTATTCGTTTTTTTATAAAACCTAACTTATGTGAATGGTACATAACAGTTACATAGATTACAACAGATTTTCCTGGCAAAATTTATCTGCAATTTCCTTTAATTAAATACATTGTAATTATTTTTCGTTACAAAATTCCAGATACATGTTTTTTTAATGAATCCAACGTCATTTGAAAGAAAATAATTTAGAGAATAAAAAAAAATGCTTGATAGCTCTCAGTCAGCTGCAATCTATGGGTTGCCAAATTTCGGGCTTTTACTTTTCACTAATCTGGTAAACGATATTAGTTACATAATGAAAACTGCGCGTTATTTTTTACTCGCGGACGACATTAAATATTTTGCAGTCTTGCTAAATATTTAATGTCGTCCGCGAGTAAAAAATAACGCGCAGTTTTCATGTGAGTAGTTGCATGTGACATCAGTACCGTCATTGAGTGAAACACAGCAAGCGCCTTAAGACCTCAATCCAATAAAATATTCAATAGAGAGTAGCAGCCGAGCACACGCTCCTATTAAATACGAATATGTAGTCAGCGGAATTCTATAGCATCGTTTGTGTGGTTCGTTGATTCAGGAGTAAGATTTGATTTGCGATTATGAGGAGTAAGATTTGTTTTGGGGTATGTGGTGGATGTAGGATAAAAATTCGTGTTCGTGTTAAATATTTCAAAAAGTTTTCAATCTACGTCACCAATTTGCATGCTGAACATTTCATTGTTGCAGAGTCATTTAGAATCAAGTTCCGTTATTTGAAACCTAAAAGGAACCAAGTACAGCGAGATGACTGAACATGTGCAAAAACGCTACTCTGATATGTGTGTATGAGACAGTATCACCTTGATACCCTGAGACAGTTTTACCTTTTTATTTCCTAGCGATTTTCTATTGGGTATATTAAGTTTCCATTTCTTGCAACTCATATGAGACGTTGCGCTTATGAAATTTATCTCTCAGTTATTGAGAGCAAAAATTCTATGTCCTCTTTTATTGAGTCCTCACCTGTTTGTTATACTACCCTCTAGAATGGAATTATATCGGAATTTCCCAGGTTTTTGCGGTATGCAACTGCTCAACCACCTGGTCGTTGTCGTACCAGAATGTGGTTTGATTTTAATAAGTGAAAGTAAATTTATAGAAATGTCTTTTCGTTATGTTCTATAGTTCTTGTGTATTTTATTTTATATTTATATATAAATAAAAATCTACATTATATATATATATATATATATATATATATATATATATATATATATATATAGAGAGAGAGAGAGAGAGAGAGAGAGATAGAGTGAGAGATGAAAAAAAATATAATGCTTATATTTATTACTGTAACATAATGACTCAATAGTCTACTTTAACATTACGATCTTTCGTTTGTAAAATTTCAGATATTATGAACCGGTATCAAATGAAACAGCGAATATAAGCCAAATATCATTCGCCAAAATGACTTGCTTTCGTTTTTGTTGTTCTGCTAATTGAAATGAATTCCCCGTGAACGTAATAATAATTTTCGTGCCATACTTAACAACTCCGAGAGCTGTAAACACATCTAGTCTGACCTGCCTGCAGTGCTGATAAAACTGACTATGTTGTATACTATTTATTGATATGAGCTTATTATGACACCAAATACGAAGTCGCGGTTTGCATTAGCATAGAAACTATACTGGGATATTATATTTAGAAAAGTACTATGTACAATTTCATTTGTTCCTATTTAAAGTTAATATTATGCATGAATTTGAATATATACTTGTTTCATTGACAAACAATTTGTAGTTTGAAATGGCATGTTTCTGATAACTTTAGAGCCCTCTAAAGTTATCAGAAACATGCCATAGTAATAACCTGTCAAAAAAAATCTCAGGAAGTTTAGCGGCTTTTCTTTCACATAAACTAATGTAATGGAAATGAGAAATGAAACGGAAATGAGAACAGCTAAACGATATCGTCGTTTCCATTCCAGGTGAAATGATCTGCAGCCATCCATCTCAAGGCGAATCACTTTCGGTAAGCGATAGGTCAATTGGGGTACAAGGTCCCTGGCATAAAAATTATTAATTTATAATAGAAAAAAATAAAAGTGAGGAAATTAATTTATATTAAAATTTTTATATTTAATTAAAACTTAAAGTACTACTTCATTAAAAACAAAGATTTTTGAAAGAAAAACAAAGAAATTTAACGTGTAAAACGATTTCCTTTCGAAATTTAGTTGAGCAAATAAAAATAGATTTTGGCAATGTGACACAAGGGACCCTAATAATTTCGTCTTTTCCTTGATTTCATATAGCAGTTCGTTCATCTGTCCTTTTACAGTCTCACTATTTCTGCAACTTTAAATCTACGAACATGAAAATTTCAAATACATCAACATCCGAATATGTAATTAAATGATGTTGATGTCAAATTATTACAAAAATATATTTTCAAGTATGATATATTTACGTAAGACGGACATAAAACAACTTCGTGATTTCTCTACCAATGCGAATCTAAAACCCTCTCTTGGTCTTGCCAACAAATAATACAGAAAAAGTCGGTACAATAAGTGATTGCTCTAGCGAGACAGCTCCACCTTCCTACGCGTATGCCACATTAACTAATAGCTTTTGTATAATTATACTTATGTTATTTTTGTTTATAATAAAAATCGTAATTTCGGTTTAATAAATATAAAACACAGAGTTTAATTACAAAAACGCTTATTCTGTCAACACAGAGTTCCACAGAAGAAAATATTTTTAATCACCCCTTATGTCATAGTCAGTACTAATATCAAATTGTATATTTTATTACTATGTATATTCTTGATTTATATGAAAAAAATATAGTTCAATTTTAATAGATACACGCATTAACTGTCGACAGATATGTTCACCCCATGTAACGTTAAACGTTGCTACTGAACATGTTTTTTTGATACGATTTTTAATGTACCTCCCCATAGTATCGGTTGTAAGTGTTTATTTTTAATGTACCTCCCCAGAAGTTACTCGTAATTTTTACCATGCAAAGAGAGCTTTTTGCCATTCCTCCGTATAGTATCGGTTGTAAGTGTTTGGTGTCATGAGAAAATTTCCTTAGAATTAAATTGTATCTTATTTTATATTTTAATGTTTAATGAGTATTTAAAAAAAACTAAATTTCAATTTTATTACTATTGTAATAATGGAATAAAAAACTTATTTAGTTCTTGCCTATAACTTAATTTCCAATTATTAGCTTTCCAAATTGTAATTGCAAATATTAATTGATACATTAGTAGGATTTTACATTTGCGAAACTGTAATTTTTTAAATTTCGTATTAAAACTTATATAGAAATTGAAATAAGATTTGATTTCCTGAATAACTTGTACAAAACTGTGCATTGAGCAAAATACTTCATAAAAGTTTTCAATTCAAAGAGATGACTGTTTGGAGGAAGTTTGGAAGTTTCAAGGTGATTGGATGCATGAAGAAAATGCTTTGATATAGATTTGCAAATTGGATAAAAGTTTCGATATCTATCTACAGACATCTGTCTATAATTAAAGTTAATAAAGCGAAGTATTTTAAATCTTGAATATTTTATTTATATCGATTTGGAAATGGGACAAAAAGAATCGCTATTGAATACTGGATAATAATATTTAGTTACATATATTTATTTCGAATGAAATCCTTATTGACTATTTTTCGAGAGTTATTGATTTTTTTTTTAAATCCAACCTAACTGCAATATTATTTCTACAAAGCTAAACTACATTTATACTAATACAAGATTTTATTTAAAATTTATTTTCTTTCATAGTTTTAATAGTCCCTTCCCACATTCGGAAACTGTTTAATTAAATAATTTTAAAGCAAATGTAAAATAAAACTATTTCAATTTATAAAAAAAGAATTCTTGAAAGAATTAGCATAGATATAATTTTCAGTTTTAACTCGCAGACAACTTTTTTTGAAGAGAAATCTCAGTGCATCGTTGTACACATTATAAAATTGTATCGTTACTAAAAGGAGACTGGCTGTTTTGTAAGCTGTTAATATACGGCGATATCCCGCTACTGTGTAAGGAAATGAGAATTTAATGTTGTGGAATTAAATTAAGAAACCTTCTTACTGAAGCCCGGGGGGCTGAGGTTATAGCGTAAAAAGTTGTTTAAAAGGGGACTGATATTATAGGGTAAAGGTAAGGTGCTTGCAGAGTAGTAAATGATCTTCAACTTATTAGGGTTTGTAGGATTGCCCGTTTATAGTTTTCCGCGATGTCGGATAAATGGAAGAAACTATTATTTACCGATAAGAAAAATAATTTTTAAAGGCCGTAACCTGAAAAAATTCACTCTGTGTTCTTTTAAAACATGATGACGGTATAAGGAGGCTTTTCCGATGTGTTTGAGCAGTTTTGTGAATTTCCGTTCTTTTTTGAAACATTAAAGTAATATTTAAATATATCATGATAATGTACTGGCAAGGACATTACTTCAAAAATTTAATTTTAATGCTTGAATTTGTTTTCTGTACTTTATTTCAAGATTAATTTGGTTTCAAAATCAAAACGTCAATACCTCTTACTTTCAGAAGAGATGTGATTAGTGTTTAAAGGTATTTTTATTTATTGTTGTTTTCGTAAAATTAATAAATATTTAATACCAGAGTAAATGAAAATTGAATAATATTTACCTATATTTTTATACACATGCGAAAAATTCGGAATATTAAACAAAACATTATTGTATCATCAAATATTTCTGGAAGGCATAGAATATTGTTAGTGTGAATTATTGGCTGTCACCAGACAAGGAGCTTTTAAATTTCCACTTATTTCTGAACCACAAAACCAAAGGAAGGGGAAGGGGAAGGGGAATTGGAAGGGGTATTGGAAGGGGAAGGGGAAGGGGAAGGGGAAGGGGAAGGGGAAGGGGAAGGGGAAGGGGAAGGGGAAGGGGAAGGGGAAGGGGAAGGGGAAGGGGAAGGGGAAGGGGAAGGGGAAGGGGAAGGGGAAGGGGAAGGGGAAGGGGAAGGGGAAGGGGAAGGGGAAGGGGAAGGGGAAGGGGAAGGGGAAGGGGAAGGGGAAGGGGAAGGGGAAGGGGAAGGGGAAGGGGAAGGGGAAGGGGAAGGGGAAGGGGAAGGGGAAGGGGAAGGGGAAGGGGAAGGGGAAGGGGAAGGGGAAGGGGAAGGGGAAGGGGAAGGGGAAGGGGAAGGGGAAGGGGAAGGGGAAGGGGAAGGGGAAGGGGAAGGGGAAGGGGAAGGGGAAGGGGAAGGGGAAGGGGAGGTTTTATTTTTCGTTTCCTATAGAAACATCTGTTTGAAATTTCAAAATACAATTTTAAGGTTTCACTTCTGTCGGCAGTACTCATATATGCCTCCGATTTTTTTTATTTCAAATTTTATTCAATCGTATTAACCTTAGAGCTATCCTGTTTGGAAAGGCTGAGACCATTAAATAACATTTTAAATAAAAAAATTATTTCATAGTCAGATTTGATTTGAAGCTTGCGAATGCCATAACAAATGTAGAAATATTTTTTTCTCAGTATTACTATCTATATATTAATACGTGAAGCAAAAACGTTGTACCTCTTTTACGAAAATTACGCGGACGGAGGAGTATGAAATTTGGCACAGTTAAAGTTTGTATGGAGAAGTACGGAAAGCTAAAATTTTTATATCATAATGCATTAGAAACACATTAAATAAATATAAAAAAACATTACACATACTACCATGCGTTTGACACACACACACACATGTATATACACACATATTGACATATGAATTGTCCATAATTTTATTTTTCCGCTGGCTTTCCATTGTAGTTTATGTGCCAGACAGTTCGCAAGTTATTTTGCTTCAACTTTGTTATTTTCTCATATATAATAGTAAAAAATTTGATCTTTTATCTAGAAATTTTAATTACAGTTGTTATCATTTAATGTACCATTATTAATAATAATCATAATATTAATACGTGAAGCAAAAACGTTGTACCTCTTTTACGAAAATTACGCGGACGGAGGAGTATGAAATTTGGCACAGTTAAAGTTTGTATGGAGAAGTACGGAAAGCTAAAATTTTTATATCATAATGCATTAGAAACACATTAAATAAATATAAAAAAACATTACACATACTACCATGCGTTTGACACACACACACACATGTATATACACACATATTGACATATGAATTGTCCATAATTTTATTTTTCCGCTGGCTTTCCATTGTAGTTTATCTGCCAGACAGTTTCTAAGTTATTGTGCTTTAACTTTGTTATTTTCCCATATATAGTAGTAAAAAATTTGACATTTTATCTGAAATTAGAGTTATTACGATTTAATAAAATATTATTCAATTAATAATAACTAAAAGTTAATAATAACCATAATTTAAAGGTTAATAATAACCAAAATATTAATGTGCGAAGCAAAACCTTTATACTCCTTTTTACGAAAATGACGCGTGTGGAGGAGTATGAGATTTGGCACCGTTAAAGTTTATATGGAGAAGATATATGAGGATATTTTATGTGAATATTTTTACATAGAAAGAGATATATAGATTTTTATTAAAAATACATGCGTTTGACACACTCACATATGTACTATTTTGTTTATGGTTGAAGTCTATGGTCAAATTGAGATTAATATTATTTGTTCATGGTCTTACTGAATGTCAAAAATAATCATAATTATGATAATGTCATATTCATAGTTTGTTTCGCATACACATATTAATAGACCAAACGCAAATTTAAATAATATTAATAGTTTACAAATGAAGAAGTAATTTTTAGAGATACATATAAATGTGCACTAAATGTAATTCCAAGACTTTTTCATAGTTATGATTGTGGATTAATGGATTTACAATACAGGTTTTGCAATGCAAAACGTTTTGAATCTGAAGTGAATTTAAGTGACAGGACTGAATTCACTTACTGTTGTCATAAGGGTAAACCAATATTATCGCCCTCAAGTCAAAATGAATATTTTAAATCATTGTATTATGGACTTATTTAAAATGAACCTTCAATCAAAAGTAAGGCAAAAAATTATTTTGAAAACATTCGCAAATATAATTCATCATTTGCTATGGTTAGCTCAGAAGCCATAATTTGCGGGGCAGTTACAAATGGAGTGTATCATTTCAAAAACATGATGTTTTTATCACAGATCAGGTCAAATTAATGCGGCATATGGTCGCTCACCATGTTGTGCGCAATTCGATTTTTATGATGTCGACACTATCAATTATATATTATCAATTATAAATTACACCAACATTTTAATCAAATATGCAATAACAATATAATGCGCAAAATATCTCTTGAATTGGAAGGCAGTAATCCTTTGGTTCGTTGATTCATTGCAATGAAAAATCATTGTCACAGAGTTGAAAATAAGAAAAAAGAAATTTGTATGCTCATTAAAGTAAATCATGATTTAAATCAACGCCATTTCAATGATGCAGTTCAAACTGATGTAGCAGTAATATTTAGTACAGTTGATGGTGAGCCACCTTTGAACGAAATATGATTTCATTTTCAAAAGTTAATAGTATCATCAAAAATATATCAATTTTAAATTCATCATTAGACCCTTAAGCACATCCATTACTTTTCCCAAATGGTGATACTGGGTGGCATATCAATATTCCTCATAACGTACCAACTATATCTAATTCAAGAGCACCCAGAAAAAAATTAGCCATGCTTCAGTATGCAGCCTATCGACTTGCGATTAGAGAATATTTTAGCATGTAGCACCATTCACAAAAAATTATTTCTGCAGTGGATAGTTAATATGTATGTGAGAATAGAGGGCTCAAGATGACATTGCATTCGACAAAATCAAACAATTCTTAGATCTGAAGTTTACGACAATTTAACAGACTACATAGAATTGAACATCAATGCCAGTAATCTTGGCCGTAGAATAATTTTACCATCTTCGTTCAATGGATCTCCAAGAAATATGTATCAGAATTATTTAGATGCAGTATCATTTATAAAACATTTCAAAAATCCTTCTTTATTTATTACAATGGCTTGCAATCCAAGTTGCCCAGAAATAGTTAACAACATTGGTGTAGGTGAAGCTGGTAATTTTAGACCTGCTATTATTGTGCGTGTATTCAAGTCAAAGTTGAAAGCATTCATAGAGGGCCTTATACAAAATAATATCTTTGGTAAAGTTGAAGCACTCATTTATACAATTGAATTTCAAAAAAGAGGATTGCCTCATGCTCCCATTTTACTCACTTTAAATGAGCAAGATAAAATTGTTAAAGCTATAGATATTGATAAAGTTGTATCTGCGGAGATTCCTCACATTGAAACACATCCAACATTACATAAATATGTTGTAAAACATATGATGCATGGTCAATGCGGAGTACTTAATCGTAATTCTGTATGTATGAGAGATGGAAAATGTATAAAAGAGTATCCAAAACGATTTAATGAAACTACATGTGAATCGTTAAATAGGTATCCATTATACAGAAGACGTGCTAATGGCATTAATGCAGAAGTTCGTGGTAGTTGCCTTGACAATCGGTATGTCGTACCATACAATCCATATTTACTTGCTAAATTTAATTGCCATATAAATGTCGAAGTATGTACTACAGTCAAAAGTGTCAAATACATTTATAAATATGTGTATAAAGGCTATGACAGTGCATCTGTTGAACTAGAGTCTGGTGGAAATGAACAAGGTCAAAATATAGAAATTAATGAAGTTACCAATTTTTGAATTGGTCATTATGTCGGATCAACAGAAGACATATGGCGCTTCTATGAATTACCAATGCATTTTTAGTCACATACTATAATCAGACTTGATACTCATTTACCGCGTCGACAGAATGTATACTTCTGAGAAGGGCAAGAACGTCAAGTAATTGATAATGAAAGACAAACAAAATTATTAGCATTTTTTGAGTTGAATCGATCAGATCTATCAGCACGAGTGTATAAATATAATGAAATTCCTATGCATTATGTGTGGGAAGATTCCCAAAATAAATGGAAGAAGAGAGCCGTGGAGGTGATAAAATCATTACAAGGATATATGTAGTGTCACCAAAAGATATCGAACTTTTTCACTTACGATTGCTTTTATTACATGTCTGTGGTCCGAAATCATTCGAGGATGTTAGAACATACAATGAATTTTATACCCATCTTTTGTTGAAGCGTGCCATGCTCGCGGAATAGCTTCAAATGATAATGAATGGCGGGAATATTTAAATGAATCAAAAGAATTACATTCACCAAAACAAATGTGGAATTTATTTGGTTACATTTGTGCAATAAATGTGCCAGCCAATGCATTAGCGTTATGGAATGAATTTAAAGTATATCTTAGTGAAGATTTTCTAAGACTTTACAACGAAAAAGTATCCTTTAATAGAGCTTTATTAGGAATTTATGATATTTTGAATGTTCACAATTTGTCCTGTCAAATTCTTGGTTTACCAGTTCCCACATACTCGCAGAGAATAGAAAAAGAAAATACTATTGATATAATAGAACAAGAGATGCTGTTTTGTGTTATTTGTATTATGAAAGTGCAAATATTGAACAGCGTAATCTCATTGATTAAGTTATTCGTGACATTTTGTATCATGATACTGGATCCAATGTTTTTTTTTTAACCGCTCACGCTGGTTGCGGCAAAATATTCACTCAAACAGCATTAATTCACAAATTAAATTCGCTTAATCTTCGTTGTATTCCAACTGCGTTCAGTAGCATAGCTTCAACTTTATTACTTATAGTTATGACTTTACACAATGTGTTTAAATTACCCATACCCATTTTAGAAAATTCTGTATCAAATATTATTGCAAATAGTAGCTACAGTAGTTTCATAAATTCATCAACATTGATAATTATTGATGAAGTTTCTATGTGTCCTTTGCAAGTATTGAAAATCATAGATTATTTCCTGATCTATGTGATGACAACGATAAACATAGAGTATTTTGAGGAAAAACTATACTTCTGTGCGGTGATTTTCGGAAAATCTTACTAGTAATCGCACATGGATCACGTGGAACTTTAATTGAAAATTGTGTTACAAGTTGACATGAATTTCCTAATATTCATAAAGTTACATTTACTCGAAATATGAGAGCTTTACCAAATGAAATAGAATTTGTGGAATTCTTGAGAAAAATTGGTGATGATGAAGCCCCATAATTCCCTCAGTTTGGTAAAAATGTTATTGACATACCTCATCAATTAATAGGAGATAAAAACATTATTATTGATGAGGTGTATGGAAATATTTCCAATGACATGCTTTCAGAAAATATATTGAACTCTGTTATTTTAGCACCTACAAATGACGATTGTACTTTGATTAATACATATATACTTAATCAGATTCCTGGTGAACAGCGAACATATCATAGCTATGATAAAATAATTTGTGATAATGACAATGACATCAATAACTATCTGGTAGAGTTTTTAAATTCTTTGTCTATTAGTGGTTTACTACCGCATAAGTTAATATTGAAAGTTAATTGCATAGTTTTATTGATCAGGAACTTAAATACTAAGGACGCATTAGTCAATGGAACAAGAATGCGCATCAAATTTATGCATCGAAATTCATCGATTGCGAAGTTTTAACTGGGACCGCACGCAGTAAGAGAATTTTGATTCCACGTATAAATTTAACGTCTCTGGAACTATTTTACTGTTTAACTTTCAAAGAACACAATTTCCTGTAATACCTGCATTTGCGATGACAATAAATAAGTCTCAAGGACAAACATTCCAAAAGGTTGGAATTTTATTGAATCGGCCAGTTTTCACACATGGGCAATTGTATGTCGCAGCAAGTAGAGTCCGTTCATTCGATGGTTTAAGGTTTCATATTTCCGAATATAACGGTCAAGGACGTTTAGCAAATGATGAAAGAGTTTTTACAAAAAAAATTGTTTCCAGAGAAGTTTTAAATCGTTAATTATATTATCGCAATATGCGATAAAAAATGCTATTCAATGGAGAGCATTTTTTACCGCATAATTTTTTTATTTCGTATCATCTTATAGCATGTTCTGTTTCAATAATTTTTTTTAAAAATATGTATTCTTTATTTTTCTCCTTTTTAAATTCCATATAATTTATTTTTTTTAAATTGGAAAATAACAGCGTTGGCGAAATCTGTGGTTATAGTAGTATATAGTCTTTGACAATAGAACCTTAATAATGTTTGAGCATTATATTTTAATAATTTATATTAAATAACTTATAATTTAAATTTATTATGGTCGAATTTCGGCCACTGGGCGACCACTAGTTTATATAAATCGTTAATTTATTTTCTGTTGTCAGTAACTTTAAATCCGATAACTAAATCTCATTTTCGAGTAGATAATTGCTTTATCAGTAGTTCAATTTGAGTAATGATTTTAAACAAATCTTTCAAGTTCTTTAAGAATGTTACAAGTGTACATCATATATTGATATATATATGTATATATATATATATATATATATATATATATATATATACTTTTAAAACGGAAGCTCTATAGTGTGGGAATATATATCACGATATGCTAGAAAGAAAGACCAGAGCATCTACATCATTTTTAAACAAGAAAGGGAAAGTTTCGAACCTTTTGGCAAAGTATTATTGTCTTGTCGTTGTATCTATGGCATTATTATGTACAACTGTATTTTATTTTTTGCTTTATCTTATTTGGTCTGGAGTGTTGTGTATCTGGTATTATTATAAATATATACTTTTTAGGGCTTAAGAGGTTAAAGGAAATAAAAAAATCTTTACAAAATCACTCACGTCTCCGTCTGTCCATCAGTGACATCCGTCTTTTCTCAGAAAGCGGTCGACGTAGAAACTAGTTAAAATTTGATGTAGTGAATAAGCATATCGACAAACATATATTTCATCAGCTGATATATAAAAGTATTTATCCAAAATATTTACACACAGTACATAAAATAATGATTTGTTTTTATATTATACAATTCGAGAAAAAAAAATTAAAATTTACATAGATTCCAAAACAATTATTTTCTGTTCATAATATAAGAGAGTTCCAGATATGTTGTTAAAAAGGTCTACAATAATTTTCTTAGTTAAATTTTCACGAAGAAACTTAAAATTTGGTAAAGTAATTAAAAATATATGATACTCAGAAATATCTATTTGATAACTTCGGAGAGGGTAATAGAATACTCGATTTTCTTTAATTTTATATGTTGTGAATCATTTTAAAGGCCAATTATAAGGAATACAAAGTTGGTTTTCTCAGAGTTTCTAAAATTTTGTCAAAAATTATCACAAAATTATATTTCCCCCCATTATTATCAAAGCTGCTAAAGTTGAAATTATGAAAAAAAACAGCGTTTCTATGGGTTTACCTAAAATTTACGATGGTTCTAAAGGAAGTTGTTCTTTTAATTACTAACAATACCTTTATGTCCGTAATAGATATTACATTTTGAATTGTATACTAATACATGTAAATAGTTCAACAGAAATACGATATACAAGAAATGTTTATGTTTGGCCAATTGTCTAAGCAATACATGAGAATAGGAAACTTCTGGTACTTTCCAGTTTTTTTTAAAACTTCTCGTATTTTACAATACTGAAGAGTCAATCAGAGTGAAATTTAAAATTATGTTTTTAAATTATGATTAAATTTTTAATTTAACTTTGTAAAGTTTCTAGTAACATTTTAGTTTCTTTGTTGGAATATAATTATTTATGTTTAGTGCGCGCAATGTCCTATAATTGGGGTGGCTCATAAAGTTAGCATGCATACAGGAAGCTTCTTTCGTTCCAAATATAAAAGCAGAACAATGCCATTCAAAGTTTTTTAGATTATCAGGTAAATGAACTTTATTATTTTTAGTGCCACAATCTATTCTGATATCCGCCTATTTCAAATATCTGTTCGAATACATTTCTTCAAATTGAAGTAATTTTTATGACGTTTTCATATCAAATGCAAGCTATAACTAATATCTAAATTTAACGGTTAAGTCGAAAAATAAAAAAAATTAATTTATTGTTTTACAGATATTTCATTAAATTGTTCGTTGAGCGCAAATTTGTATTTTTTTTCATATTTTCCGTATTTGCTGGGAACCTATAAAATATATAAATATTAAAAAGTTTTCTTCTAATCTCTGGATATAGTTCTTGATGTGTCTTTCCAATATCGTTGGGATTTTCAAGAGAATGAAAGTCATCCATGTGCTTATTTCAATTAGAAACCGGTATAGGACGAATGCGATTTGTATCATTTTTGCTGTCTTTAAAAATAAATATTAATTTAGGTTAAGGTTTTATTTGCAGAGTGTAAAATTTCAAGCATATAATTTATCTTGTTTAGGAGCAAGAAAGCCCTTGTAAGAATTTGAAGCCACGTATCCGATATATATTGGTAGACAGACAGCCTTTTCGCAACAATAGGGTTCCGCTAGGAACTTATAAGTGCGGAACCATAAATGCTTTTTTTCTAACAAGAGTTGATAAACATTAGCAGGCAAGAAAAAATCATGTTTACAGATTATTTCTAATTAAATTTATTTTTTATATTTACAAGCATGTCTAAAAATTCTTGAATATGTTATGCCGTTCAAACTAAAAGAGTGGTACATTCTTCCGTGCCGACTGCTATTTGTCAACCAATTGAGATTTTAGCATTTATTAGATCCAGCTTATTAATAATACATCCTACGTACATTATTTTATAGATGGTATGGAAGGTTTAATCAAAATCCTATTGATTCTGATTGTACTTTAAGTGATATTGATATAAAAATCAAATATTTGGATATCTGCCAAAGGTGTTTTATTAGATAATGTTTCTCTTGAAGTACCTTCAACTTCCAAATTGATTTTAATTTCATTATTTTTATGTGAAAGTTTCAACTGCCTATCCATTTTTAAAGAACTATTCGTAATTCCATTTTCTGAATCAAAATTTTCAATGTACTCAGGAATTCTTACCGCTTTATTTCGGAGCGTTAACCATTTATTCTCAAATGCTATTCGTTTCTTCTCTTTTTTGTTAATGTCTATCTTATATCAACTAAATTTTAACGTTATTAGGGGTTCAATGAATAGGTCTTTAATAAAAATACCGTTTAACTTGTTATAATAGAACATTGAGATAACGAGTTTTTCAGTTAATGCTTAGAAAATCTTTTATATCTTCTTAAGGATATTTTCTAGACGGAGCTGGGGTTATCGACTTAAAAATTGCTCACACGGCTGCATATGCTAAAAATGGCCAGATTTTTATTATGTTTATCAGAATTTATTAAGGTAGTATTGTATCGTTATGAACCGTGTATGCAAAATAAAACTTAAAAAAATGTAATAGTAAATCCATGTTCAGTTCTAGTGTAGTCACATTTAAGTATATTCAGAAAACATAACCATATTTATGTCTACTATTAAATATACGCACGGGTATTCAAAATAATGTATTAAACTTCAGTAAGAGACTCTCTAAAAATGTTTCGTAAATGAATAATATTATTTTCAAGCTTGCTCACGATTATCCTTTTATAATTTTCTTGTTAATTTTGTAAAAACTGTTTAATAAAAACAGAATAACCTCGGAAAATACTGGTTTTCAAATATACCTATGTGTATACATAGGTACATATATATATATATATATATATATATATATATATATATAATTCATTGTTTTCGAATGTAAAAAGGTAAAGCTGAGAACACGTTATCAAAATATCCACTCTACGTATAAACTTTAAATCGCCAGATATATTCAAAAGTTATATATGAAAATATATTTCAGTTATTATGGATGTTAAGGTTACTTCATAATAGATAATAATAAAGAATCAGTGGCATAGTGTTGTTCATAGCTACTATCGCTATTATCGATAATTTCAATTGTATTTTTCTGGTGAATTCCTCTTCCTAGGAAGGTCTATCTACTACCTAGGAAAGCTAAGTGAGTTGAATATAGAGGCTGAAATATAAAAGATAAGGGATGTTTTACGCAATTGGAGTGAAACCTGTAAAATAATTCAACCTGTTCTTACAGTCCGTCATGAAATGAATCAATGAAAATACTCTCTTTGCATTTAAAGCAACTTATATTATAGCCTTTAAGTCCAGTAAAAACTATTTTTCTGAATCATTTTTTGGTAGTTTCTGAATAATAACGGTTGACGATATTAATTATCGGTAACCTTTCTTCACGAAATAGAGAAAATATGTATAACGCTAAACAGAAATAAAAAAATTAATAATTAGATAAAATACATGTAACAACCTCCATCTCTAACTTAAGTTTATTCAGTTCTTTATGTCTAAATAAAAAGAAATCTCTATGTATTTATAGGTCACAAAATTTTACTAACAACGAAAGGAACAAAATTGGGCGATTTCGGTTTACTTTCAGAATACAGCAAAAATTAAATTTTTCGTCGGTTTTTGATATGAGCTGGTACAAAAAAATTGGTAATATATTAACTACAATGTTTAGTTTTGATAAAATCTTCCTAATTTTGTGCAAATCATAAAATTTCAGCTGGGTTCAGTTAGGACACATCTAATTTTTTCAATATGATTTTAATTACTTTTTCATAGACCGAGGCAATTATTTAGAGAATAAAAAATAGACTGTTTGAAAGAATTTCAAAAAGCCCTAATATTTTTTTTGTTTAATACAGAACAAGATGGTGTCTGAAGAATTATATTGTTTTATGATATTTAGATTAACAAATACTTTTTAGTATCTAGTAGAGGTTAAAAACTCATTAGTTTTTGTCATTTCCCACTATTTTGCATGTTAAATGTAACTTAATACCATACTAATTTTGCATATTAATAATTTATTGCTGACTATTCAAGAATCAATGTACTTAGCTGTGTGTGCATGTGCCCGCGCGTGCATGTTTTTGGGTGTGTGTGTATGTATGTGTGCGTTTGCATGTGTGTTTGTGAGTTTTGCGCGTGTGCGCGAGCGCTCGTGCGCTCGAACGCGCGTGTGTGCGTGCGCGTGTGTGAACGTGTTCGCGTGTGCGCTTGTACGCCTGCGCGTGCGCAAACGCGTTCGCGTTCGACTGCGCGTGCGCATGCGTTAGAGCGCGCGCACGCCTTATTAAATTTCTATTTTATTTATTTTGTTAACTATGCGGTTTTCTCACTTTTATAATAATCTGATAACACGTTGTCAAAGATTGTTACTTGCCAATGCACGGATAAAGGAGCGCGAACTGCACGATGAATAGTATATGCAAAGTCGTTTATATTTATTTAATTTGTTTATTTATTTGAAACCCAATTAATTAATTAATACTTTATAATGATTATGCAAAAGGCACCTAATTCTTCAAAAGCGATTTATCTGGAAATCGCAACCCAGCCATCCCTGAGGCGTGTTCCAGGTGTCCGTATTATTTGAACTAATATAACTGAGCGTTGTCATCTAAGTCATTCTTTTGAGTAATATATATATATATATATATATATATATATATATATATATATATTTATATTTATATGTATATGTACGTAATTTATACATATCCTAATAAGATATGTACGAACATGTACATTTACGTAAATACACATACACATAAACACACAATTTTATATATGTGTTACACATACCATACTGTTATTTTGAAGTAAAATATAGCTACAGATAAAAAAAGTCAAGGTGTATAACAAAGAATATCCTACACTATTTATAGTGATATCGCGAAAGTACTTCTTCGATAGTCAGACGAAAAGGTACTGAATGGACTCAAATAAGCATAAAGTTCTTAAAATGAGTTTATTAATGTATGTTGTACATAATTATAATTATTGAAATAAATGAATCGACTGCTGTCGTGAGCAGAACATAACAGGAATGAATGAGAGAATGAAATGATCCCTTTGACGATCTGTTGTCCAGTTTATATATATTGTCTTAGCACATAGAAAAATGGAATCGAATATTTGCTATTGGCAATATAAGAAAATAGCTCCGGGGCTATTTCGTTGCAAAATATATAAATAGGTTTAGGATAACAACAGTTTATCGAATTAATAGTTTTGTTTGTATGAAATAAATTGTGTTCGAGAAGGTTCGAAATAGATAACTAATAGTTAATTAACAGTTTTGTTTGTTGTGTTCGAGAATATTCGAAACACATAACTAATAGTTAGGTCGTTTGTGGTTGGTACATTGCAATGATAGAAATATTTCCATATCCGATCTGTACTTGTCAAGGAGCCAGCGGGTGACTAATATTTTAAATAATTTACATGTAGAATTTTCAAGTCCACAAAGATCAAAAGTGAGCACATTGTAAATTTTAGGTGCAAGAAATTCATAATATCTATGTTCATAAGTGGCAATGTTGCAAGGATGCATTCGTCTGCAGCACATCGCCACGGAAACGAGCTCGGGTCTTGTTGGTGTGATGATCCAGTTTACTATCGACTTTATTTTTGTGGACGTATATGAGCATGGATCTAATAAATCATTTTCGAATGTCAAGTACCTGAAAGTCAGTCAGTCATAAGTCAAGTAAGTCAATCAAAAAGTCAGTCATTAATAAATAATAACCTTTTACTCATCATTCTGATCTAAGCTTTTTGAACATTGAAGAGTGGTTCGATTAATGTTTTAGCTGCTGCTCCCTAAGTAAGTACTTCATAACTTAGTATTGATTGAGCCAGTCTATAATACAATGCCTTTATAGTATTGGAGTCACACATGTTGCACATGTTTTGAAATATATACATGAGTCGTCTCAATTTTGTGGCAAGTTTCTCAACATGAACGTTCCACCGCCAAAAATATTCAAAATAAACATCTAAATATTTGACGTTGCATGCTGTTTCAATCGGTTTACATTCCCAAGTTATGTAGTTAATGAATTCATAAATCATAATAATTTAGCAAATAGGTTGCTGTCGTTTATCAATGCTGAATGCAATGTATTTGCTTTTTCGTGTAGTCAGGGCCAGTGGATTGTGATTTAGCCAAGTTTTGATTTTGCGTAATATCACTTTATTTTGATAGTTAAACCAGGACATGCTTTATCATTTAATAGTATGGCATTATCAACAACAAAAGTAACTACGGTTCCTTCTATGTTTAGATTTGTCATATCATTAATAAATAAAAATCGCACGGTGCTGCAAAATAATGTTAGTATGATACGAAATAGTCTTTACATTCTACAAAAGATTTGAAACAGAAACATATTTTTCGTATTTAAAAAAAAAACACGTACATGTAAAATGTCACAAATCTGGCATGTCTTTTTGCCAAGTAGCTGATAACATTTAGGAACAGTTTCTTTATTCTTATTTCTGACTAATAAATAACCACTCACTTTAAAATTATGCTATTTGTAAGACATTCAATAGCGTTAACATAACAGCAACGAATATTCCCTTATTACCACATGATGTTTCTCTGTAGTTACTAAAATCTCAGGCATAATGTTTCTGGTATTTGGGATCATCCACACCCCACGTTAAAGATATTCTAAGACATTATTTAAAATATTAATTTAGTTAGGGGATGAGTCTGTAACACAATTCAGGAAAAAATATATGCTATTTTCTTAGCCTGTATATTGCAAGAAATATATCCAAACATGAAAAATTACTTTAAATTTAGCACATTTTAGTGATTATATTTAAACGTCCTATTTTATTGTTATAATTTTTTAAATTTCTTTTGTAATTATTATGGCAGTTGCCGCGTAATATTACTGTTAATTTGTTACAGTACGCTTATAATAACATTTATAAACATAGAGAATTTCTAAAATCGTTTCACTACTTTGTTTTTTATTATTAAAAATCAAATATAATTGTAAATGTCTTGTAAATATTTTATAAAATTATTTATAATAATAACTAATTTAAGATTCAATATCAAAGTTCAAAACTAATTAAGAATATAATCGTAGAAGATTATAAGTTACTAACAACAGTTACTTATTTAATTTAAATAACAATGTTTTTCGGTGTGATACTAAATCTGACTTATATTGAAAATACATTCGGCATACTAACCTTATTATAATAAATATCAATATTCTAAATTCCGTTTATTTATCATGTAAATGAAAATCGTATTATCTTGTATTACAAATTCATTATGTTTTCTTTCATTATGAGTTGGAATATTCCCTACAGCGGATAATTTTTTTTAATCAAGAATAATTACAGATTTAAGCCACTCTTCTGGCTTACTTTTCTCTATTTGTATATAATATCACTAGTCTGCTCAGTTTTTTTCTCCGGCACTACATAATTTGGGAAATATATTATATTTAACTGACCCATTCTTAAACGACACCACAAATATCATACTATTAACATTTAATATATAAAAATAATATCATAAACTCTTAATTCATCCATTTTTAGCTCTTTCTAATTCTTTTATGTTTTCAAAACTCAACTTACTAAAATAAAAGAGCATAAAATGATTCTTCACTGATTACATTAAACCGAGAACAGACGACTATTTTTTTAATAAAAAACTCCATTTAAAACATGTATGTAAGTATGAAGTATCTCACGTATGTATAAATTTTAGTATAAATAGTACATAGTGCTTCCGTGTATGATTGAAAAAGTTTCCACATACGTTCACATATTCAATATACTCATAAGTTTATACACACAATTTTGCGTATTTCGTAAATTACTCAAATTCACATCTTTGGTGAATTCCTAGTTTGTATAACTCATAACACAGGTCACTATTTTATTATTCAGCAAACGACAACCTGATGCAGTATGTGATATTATTTTCAATCTGCGCAAAGACATTAGTGTCTTAGAAGAAAAGTTAGTACGGTAAAAATAAAACCCTTAAAGATAGCGAGAGAAATTAACGATATCTTATAAACATTCCAAGCACATGACGATAATCATATCATCGGTGAATTAACCTCAAAAAACATTATTATTAAGTCAATAAATTAAAAAAAAATCCGCACCGCATGTTTAAAAATATGGACGCAATATTGAAATTAAAGGGAGGTGGCAACAAATTTTGTAGACGACATTAATTAAAATATTTTTATGAAAGAAAAGAAATAAATTTATATTGAAAAGGTATTACTCTTCGAAGAAAAATGAGAATAAATTCGTCTTACCCAATGGAAAAATTTCTTATCATTAATTTTCCTATTAACTTTAAAATCCGTGAAGCATGTTTTCGTACAATTGGGACCATTGAGGTTTCTCTGAAAGTTTAATAATTAGTTTGATATAAGTACCATAATTAAAATGAAAAATAGAATGAGATAAATTGCTTATTGGGAGAAATAAATTTCTTCCTTTTGAAAATAAAATTTCAAAAGAAATTTATAATTGCTTTTAAAAAAATTAGAATTTAATTAATAAAACGAAATTATATTTGCATAGTTAGAGATTAATACTTTTTACCAAGTCGAACTAGTACCATTTAAGATAACTGAAGAGACAAGTTTTTGTTTATTTTGTAGCAGCAGCGTCCACTACTATGCATGCTCAAACTACTAAAAACCTACCAACACTAAAAGTATATAGCAACCAAATTTAATAATACAAAATTTTCTAAAGTAATTGAATTAAAAGTAATGAAAGCGAATTTAAATGTTAAATAAATTGACGAAACAAAGTTTATATTAAAAATAAAAAATGTCAAAAAATATTATCTATGGAAGACGGCCTAAAATGGTGTCTACGCTCCTAAGTCTGCCCACATTCCAATTGTTTACTCAAGCCCCTACTTCTATCATCTCACTTTTTTCATTCATCTCGTTTTTCTCAAACTAAATGTTGTAAGCGATACAAAGTTAAACTTTCAAACATTTCAAGTAATATTCACTAAAGTTAATACGTCTTTATTTTTAAAATTAATGTACGCCTTAATTGCTTTAGATTACTACACTATTAATAAATTTGTAACATAATGAATTCTGTACATATATATTAAGGGAACATTTTAAAAATATTGATTCGTTCAGAATGACAACAAAAGTAGGAAAACTTTTTTTTTAATTTTTGTCCGTCTATCTGTACGTTAATTTGTTCGCCAATCACGTAAAATCTACTAGACTGATTTTGATGAAATTCGGTTAAGTAATAGTTTATTTCTTAGCGTAACACACGAAAGAAAAAAAATGGAATAGCCTTCTTATTTAAAATTTTATGCGATTAAAACCATATGGCACAGCTGGAATAAAACCCAAAATTCAAAAGTACTCGTCCGCCCACAAGTTATATATATACAAATGTATTTATGTACTTAAATCATTTTCAAAACTTTGCTTCCAAACATTTTGACAGTACAAAATACAGTCTTTTAATGTATAAATAAATGCACAAATATAAACACAATGGACCGCACGTCCACCCATTACACACATACCGACACATATTAAAAACAAAAGACACGCAACATAAACGCAATGTTAAGTAAACATCGATACTTGTACACGAAAGTATAGTGTATTTACGTGCACATAAGTTATGTCTTTGAAGAAACAACCTTTTTATATCTAGTATAACGAAAGTTCTAGCATCTACAAAAGTGCACTTCAAACCGTTATGAGTCTCCATTTCCTTGAAGCCACAAAGTATGTATTTCGTGGAAGCCACAAAGTACGTAACTGTAAAATGTATGTAACCTAATACTAAAATTAACCAAAGTAAATATATTATGAATATTGCAAAAAGCTTAAAATTAAAAAAAAAATTTTTATATGATACACCTTATTCGATTGAATGCAATTATGTCTCAATATAAAAGTCAATGATTTGTTTGGAGGCAGTCTGGGTAATAACATAGTTTTACATTTATGAAATAAATACATTCGTCTTAAATCTACTAAGAGCTTGTAGATAGACTCTTCCTTTTTCGAAACAGTTTTCCTAACATAACGAAACCTGTCATAAATTTTAATTCTTTTAAATAAAGAATAATTGATTATCAAAACTGTATACAAGGTAGGCTGCAGATTTTATCAAGCTTTAACATACTCCATTTTAATTTGTTTGTGCGGAAAATTTCCCATGTTAACTTGTTCTGCAACGAAAATGCAATTAGGGTCTGGTGAAAAAGCAGGTGGTTAGAGAAAATAATAAATTTTAAAACTCAACTAATAATTCACGTCATTACAAGGATCCATGAAAACATTTATAACATGAAAAACAATTTTGTGAAAATTAACTATATATTTAAGTATAAATGCGTCTCTTATGAGAAAACACAAAGCGTTTAAATTGAGCGAAAAACTTGTTTAATTAAAAATGGCTTAATTATTACTAGAGACTCAGCAATCCATCTTTGGTGGGTGGATTAGATAGTTCCGATATTTATTTATTTGGTTTTTAATTGAATGCTTACCAAAACTAGTAAATATATCCCTCTCTCTTTATATATATATATATATATATATATATATATACACACACACACACACATACATATATATATATATATATATATATGTGTGTGTGTGTGTGTGTGCTATGTTTTTTGTAAAGAAACATAGTACACACACACATGGTCGGCATAAAGCTGAATTACATACTAAAGACCCGGATATTTTTTGATAGATTGAATATAAGAGAACATTTTACTGCTCAGAAAAAAATGGTAGTTATCAATAAATGCGGTTTATGTATAAAGAGTATTTATTCAATGTCATATTCTCAATATGCCTGTATTACATTTGTTCGTATTGATAGAATTTGATTTATTCTCAATATTGTGTTTATTTATTTTGTATATACGGCATTGTAATCATTTATGTTTTACTGTGTTCATGTGGAGTTCGCAGTAAGAATAGTAATTAGGTTTTTTTGGTGTTCTTTCTTCTTTTTTGTCTCAGAATTGTATGAGCATAAAATTTACTAATAACGTTAATAAATGGTGTTCGTAGTAATATCGATTCCGTGGGTTCTGCTATTGTCGTGCAAAAAGAAAGTCAACATAAGATTGACGTCTATTTTTTATTTGTGGACCGTTTGAAATTATGTGCTACAACATGTTAGTCCAAGCTAATTTAAATATGTCGCTGAAACCCGCCTTTAAATCGGTTGAGCCATTGTCGAAGTTTGCGTACACAACAAAGGTGCGCACAGCCAAACAGACAAACAGAGAAACCTACCGAAAAAAAATAAAAAAAAATGTTTTAGACTTAATAGCGTGTCTTTAGTAGGAAGCACATTGTTTTACTTATAAATATTCTATGTACAGACTCAGTTTCTTTAAAGATTTTGATAGATGCATAGATTATTTGTATAGCATAAATTAGCCATCTGTGTATGTATATATTTACAGCGCCCAAATTGTTAGAGTTGAAGTTCTAAATTTTTAATTATTCGATATTCATCGCTTGTAAAATGTATACTAGAACGAAGAAAAACCTAAAACGATTTTTAGGAACACGGGTATCTTATTTTTATTTCCTTCCCCCAGGAATAAAATAAAAATTTAAGTCGTTCTAAATTTTCCAAATCTTAATTTAATACATTTTTATGAACATGTATCGTAAATAGATCATATGTACTTTATATTATGCCATTTGTGGGCAAATTTAAAAAATGAAAAGAAAATCACAATGACACAAAAAATTATTCACGTCCATCTAATAGTTTAGAGACATAAAATATTCATTCAGTGATCATTTATAATGCACGAAACTTTTAAAAAACATTGACTCTTAAATTAACATGACCGACATCAATAACATATTTTTAACAAACAGTAAACATATCTAATTCCTATTTCCATTCATAAACACATCTAATTCCTCCCGCCGCAATCTCGCACCGCGAGTTGTTTTTAAAATGGGACTTGTCAATTTTTAACGAGCCATAAAAATTGCTTTGATCTCTTGACCATGTTTTTTTATCAGACCCAAGTGCAATATTTGTTGGTATGGACCGGGTATAATGGTAACAGATTTATACCGAAAGTAATACAAAAAACCAGCAGAAAGTCAGCAGAAGCAAAAATAGGGTAAGAAAAGCTTATCAATGAAATATTGATTTTCTAAAAACATTATTTATCAGCAAGAAATAAAGTAGCAAAGAAGTCGCCACCTAGGTGAGAGTGAAAAACAATCCAAATATAAAATAAACAAAAATTTAATTAATACCAGCAAAATATTTTTCTTCCAACTTCATAAATATTCCCGATGAGTCTAAAAATATATATCACCAACTTTTTGCTTCCGGTGTCGTTCTTGTGGATTTTCGTTAAAGATGGTATGATTTGTTTCCAACCCAATGACACTATCGCAACATCTATTTAAAAATAATGTTAAATCCTTGATATATATATATATATATATATATATATATATATATATATATATATATATATATATATATATATATATATATATATAAGTTAATATGTATGAAAAGGGAAACTTTATCTGAATGATCCTTTAACTGAATGATCTAAAATACTAATTGCATGGACATATCGATATCGTTGTTAATGGCTACACTTCATACAAATAATGGCAACTAACAAAATGTGAAATTTTCCTATTTGTAAAAGTTTTATCAAACTAGTCAAGCAATATTTCAAGTAAATCTGAACATTCATAAATTCGGAGTAATTATTTATTAACATAATCACAAATAATTAATTTGCAATGAAAACATCTACTACAACCAGACCAGTTTTCAAATGACTAATCAAAATATAACCATACGTTGTATTAATCTATTGCTCCTATTTGTCCTGAGTTAAAATTATACCTAGTCTATCCTATTCCATTTGCTCTTATACCTACCCCTGTGTATTTATGATATTTATTTATCATCCATATCTCTCTTGTAGATGGAGCGCGCGCGATTCCGGGGTCACCATGGAATGACAGTGATTGATAACGGCGGCTGAAACTCGTGATGAAATTTTCGTACACTTCAGTCACTGTGCAAGCTAACGACACATTTGCAGTCAACGCGATTGCAGATAAAATGGGATGAGTCCACTTAATCCCTCGTATTGATTTTAGCTGATATTTGCGGAATAGGGTCGTAGAATTGAGTAAAACGTATCAATAAATGACGTCATTTACATATTGGAAGTCAATAAATATTACATTTTATTGCGTTTTTAGTAATGGTGGTGATACGAAAATTTTATGCTTATAGTCAAATAAGGTAAACGACCTATTTTGAATTACATTGTTTTATGACTCAATGTATATCATCTTTTAGCATCGTTAAAAAGTCTATTTTATTGCGAGTAGAGATCTTGATCGGTTCATGTTTCGTTGAATAGAGGTCTGGGGTAAAAGTTAAATTTCATCTATGTTGACTGATTACTGAAGCTTCCACAAGGGTCATTTGTACAACTTTTGGTGTAGATTTCCAAAAAAAACTGTTAACATATGTGTAACTAATTTAATAATACTTCTATCAATAGCTCTGTTACTAGAAATATCTGATATGTTTTCTTCTCACAAATTTTCAAACCTCATTTCACCCCTTATAGCTAGAATTTCAAAAGGTGTTTCCCAGTGAATGCTTATGTTATTTGGGGAACGTTTTTCCAAAATTTCAACTTCTTTAACTCAAAGGTTAGAACTGTGAATTGATAGATCCATCAGTCAGTGTTTTTTACACATAAACATTTAGGGACTAAAACATCACTAGGCTCGTGTTTTAACTAACTATATTTTTTTTAATGTCTAGCTTAATATTTGTGTGTCAAAATCGAGGGTAGCTTAATATTTGTATTTATAAGATAAACCAAAACCTAAACTTAACGATATGAATTGAGTAACAATTTCAAATCTTTTTTTTGATAGAATTCATTTGTGTGTCTGTGTGTCTTTTATTCCATTACCTAGATCTATAAAATAATGTATGTCCCAATATGCTCGTCATTGAAATAACATCTCGGTGGGCGTCAATAAAAATAAGACAAGAAGAGTGACTTCAAAAGAAATGTTAAATGACAAGCAGGGAGCACATGTGTCATATGGTGTTTAATTTTATGTAAATACGTACGTGTATTCATATATGTGTATGTATGCGTGCTTTGGAAAGTTTGGAAAGTCTTACGGTAGCACCCGGCCCATTTCGCATATTTGTCTTTGATAGTAAGACAGATAAGGAGACAAACAAAATATTCAGTTTCCGAACTCGAAATGTTATTCCGCTTTTCGGTTATGCCACCGTAAATTGAAAACCTATGCCCCAGAAACCTAAAGATAACCTGATTGGACTCCAACTGTACCAATTTTAACCTCTTTATTTTTGTATGTACCCAGTACCTTTAGATTTTGGTTAAAATCGGCATAAAAACGTCGGAGTACCAGACAAAAAAGGATTTTTCCGTATACGCAAACGCCACTGGCTTGATGCGCGCTTGTTGTAGATGAAAATAATGGTCGCGATAATATTATTGCTATATTATGTATTTCAACACATTTTGTGATATAACATGGAGTGAAGAATATTATTGCTATATTATATACTTCAACACATTTTGTGATATAACATGAAGATGACTGATTTATTGTTAAATTGTAATTTATCGCATTCTAATTATTCTGATGAATGCTTCATTTAACCAAACGTCTTGACTGGAAGAATCTTCGTTATTCCGTCGTCTCTTACGGCATTCGATCTCAACTCATTCTCAACTTAGCAGTGTTGGTAGTGTTGTAATTATGAATAATATTTAAAACTTAATGACTAAACGCTTTCATAATGAATAATAACTAATGATTGAAAATTTAAATTCTTAGTCATGATTAATGACTATTTTGATTTTATATGTAAACTTTATTTTCAACTAAAATTAAATTTATCTTTAAGTGACCATTTACGGACATCATTATAATATATTACACAAATGAAGATAATATAAGACTTCAGTGTAAAGAAAAAATAAAAATATTATTAATTAACTGTTTATTTATTAGTGGCGAAGAAATAGTTTTAATAGTAAATAAATAATGGAAAAATTTAGTTATGACTAAGATCATTTTTCTTAATTATGGATAAATTAATCATGAATAATTTAAACAAACAAAAATTTTAATTGATTATTCAATCTATTAAGAAATTTGATGGATTACTGCTAATATTGGCAAGTTACAAACTTAAGTAATCAAATCAAGCAAGAGAAAATCGAAATTTCAAATACTACTTTTAAGTATTTGTACATTGTTCTTGATTTTGTCGTAGATATCAGCTAGCCATTTTAATGCATTTACCTAAGCAGATGACCGCTCTATGTTTAAAGACAGTTTAAAATAAATATAAAAATTTCACATTTGATTCATTCAATAAAACTTAATTTAATTATCTACTTTGCATTAATATATCATAAAAACAGCGTGCACCGCAAGTTGAATCTATATGGCACGAAGTAAGGCGTCTAAATAAATACATAAAACGTACCTACAAACCGATATTATTGCAATAATGCTTCAAGAATATTATATTTTTAAAAGTTTATGAACAGGAAAATACTATTTTTACCATTTTATTTATTGTTTAATAAATCTGGCTGTGAGCCATTAAAACTTAAAAAAGAAGTGAACCGTACATTCCCATGAAGTGTAATCTGCACAGGAAAAAAATGTTTTCGCTCACAGTCAATTGAACAAACGTCGTTGAATTCGGAGTTATCTTTGAGGCAAAACATGTTTCGTCGACCTGTCAGGTATATTAAGTGAATAATTAAACTCCCGTGGACCGATCATCTTTTGAAAGAACTTTTTCTCTGGGAAAACGATAATACGCTGTACTATAAAAATGTCAATATTTTTAATTAACGTTCTGCTCTAGAAAGTAAATCTATCATGATAAAGTTTTACTAAAACACAAAATTTAAGGCAAGGACCACATAATCTTTTAACTGGTAAAATCGCTTTATGATAAACGCGCAATAAATGAATGAGGCCATTGAAGAAACTTTTTCAGTCACTGTTATTATTCAATTCGCCAACGTCACCTTCTCTCAATGCAATGAATCATCGGTTATGGTCTTCTACCATAATTCTAATATTTCACGGATTACCTAAATCTTTCAATTTACCTCGATCTATTTGTCAATGAGTACATATTTGCATTGCTTTTTTGTACACAACGGTCCTCTTACTTTTTTTTATTCGATATACTTAAATTACAATTGTGTTAATTGTTTTTTACGTATGCTTACCCCTTTCGCTTGATCACAGTTTAATCATGTAAATGTCGATTTTTTTACCCGGCATACAAATAGAAATAAAATTTGAGTTGAAAAGTCTTACGTCTTTTATGTATTTTTTATAAAATATTATAATATTGCTCTTATTTTGCGTATGATAAATTTAATAAAAGGTGGGTGCTGTCATGAAAATCTATAGTAGCTACTGTATAAAATTTTAAGGTTTAAAGGGAAAAAAACTCGGTTTCAGGTCTGACTTCTTACCAGAAACGAAATATTTTTGCATCGTCTTCTAGTTTCCTTAAAATAAATAAATATAAACTATTTTTAATCTCCTTAACTGTTTTCAATATTTTTACATGAAGTTAAATTTTACAAAATATGTTAATTGTAGTCAACGGAAAGCCTTAGTAAATGTATAATTTTTTTAGCTAACTTAAATTTCATTACTTTTCCTGCATGACTTATATGTATTTCTATTTATTAGTAGACTTATCGCTAATAGCTTTATAAATCTAAATCCTACTCGGAGAAAGTGGACAGAAAATATTAAATTAATGACAAAATTCATAGGTTTGACGCACCGGGTAATTTTGGTGAGGTTTTTTGCATAATGACTAATCTTGAACTCTGGGCCAAGACGTAGATACCTTGGAGTAGCAATTTTTCATGCAGTTTTATGGAGAAATCTATAAGAGAAATTGAATGGTTTCCACAAATTGAACTTGTATTTTGTGTCGTAATTAAGAAGAACTTGAGGAACTATCGGAAATTTAACATGGACATTTATTTCAAGAAAGAATCGCTGAATTATTTTTTGTGACATAAACATTTTTGGCTATTTCCATGGACAGCCCGATCAGCTAGATTGGTATCACTTATCAATGTGTTAAGTACATTTGCACTTACAGCTGCTGTTGGCGTTCATAACGTTTTGTTTTTCCATCCGTTGTAGTTTACTCCATGAAATTAAACGAATGTCGGATAAATAAAAAAATAAATTAAGATAAACTGAAAAAAATCCCTGTAAAAATGGAATAAAGATAAAGTATACAATATCTCGAATAGGATCAGTTTTTTAAACGTACTTAGTTAATTTGTTTCCATGCTATCACTATTTGAAGATGCAATAGTACCGAAAAATGAAAGAACATAAGTTTGATATCTAGTCAAAGAAATCAAGTATTTCTTTGACTAGATATCAAACTTGTATCAAACGTATTTGATAATAATAATAAGTAATATTGTTTATATTTATTTATTTATTTCATTATTTCATTTTTCGTAGAACATTATCTCTACGAGTTAGCTCTACGATGACATGATGTAAGACTTAATATCACAAAAGCGGGCAGCTATGATAGAAAACCATTTTGCCTGACTCTTCCACTCTTTTTGTTTATTTAGTTATATAACTTCTAACAAAAATTCAATTATTATGGACATAATAGTTTCCTAAAATAAAACAAAACCCACCGTTGGCTTTAACACCAGCAATACGAGTACGAATTTTATAATCGAATTTCATAATTTTGCCATTATCATCTCTTAGTAATCACTGAAATTGGTAAATGATTTTGTATTAAAATTTTTATCAGTTAAAACATATTGAGTCTCATTATTCAGAATGAGATATCTATCTAGGAATAAATGAGCAAGTGCTTAATTGCACTTTCTTCAGAAAAAAATTCTAAAATATTCGCTTAATTATTATTTTTTTAAATAATCTTAATTTTTTACAAGACTCTAGTTTTGTTTAAGAATGTATATATATATATATATATATATATATATATATATATATATATATATATATATATATATATGTGTGTGTGTGTGTGTGTGTATATATACATATGACAATTCAATTTCTCTTCTCTGATTGGACTATACAAATAATCATGTATTACAAGGAATAATCCTTCCCTTTAAACAACCACAAAATCAGTTGAAATTATGTAATACTTTCTGCTTTATAAAGGATTTAATTACCGAATTTTCTAATTTCTTGTTATTTCCACAAATTACAATATTTAAAACAATAATTGAATATTACTTTACCCACTATTTGAAATAAGAATGGATACATTGCACCCATTTTATATGGTTTTTATTAATCCTTCATAGATAGTTCATGCGCGTTAGAATAAATTTCATCCGCGGGACAGAAAAATTTTCGCACTTGCTATTAATAAAATCCGAATACTAGAGGCTTTCTCTATTAACGTATATATTCTGAGAGACTTACCGTCCATCTCGATATTCTTTGTTGTAGACCAACAGAGACAGATGGACGGATTAGAAGAAAGATGAAATTAAAGTATTTGAGAAGCGTAGCGACCGTTCATAACTCCAACATAAATCGTATTGTCCGACGGACGTTTTGAGAATTTCCACTGAATAATTATAATTGACTGGCTAATTTAAAGTATGGACGAACAATACCCGTAGAGTGATACTTGTTTCAAATAGAAAGATTAATTAAAAAATTATATTTTACTGCAAAGTATACTTGTCTATAGTTATAGATAAGTATATATTGTGAGATATTATAAACATTTGGTAAAATACTATAATTAAATAAATATTGTGTATTTATGAAATCTGCATAATGATACCTAAATTATTTTTCTTTGTAAATTTATATTATTTTTCTAATTATTTTATATTACCTGTCTTTATAAATAAACGGCATATATATTTACGCGCACAAGTATTTATATGAATATAATATATACGGTCTATCCGAGCACATACTTATAGCTTGCGCTGATATTTTAATGTGAACTATGAAGCATATATTTAAAGTTTCGCTAACAACTGGTACCTATGCCTTGTGTTGGAAAAGTGAACCGAATAATACCTATATGTAAGAGTGGCACAGGGTCAGATGTAACTAATTTTAGACCGATCGCTATCCCCTCTGCAGTGGCTAAATTATTTGACTTCGTTTTACATTGGAATGGATATTCGAGCTACAGAAGTCTAATCTGTGATGAGGAGCATGAGTTTCGCGTTGGACATTCGGTGGTCAGAAATTTTGATTACGCTGTGCGAGATCAACATGATAAGTTGATCTCGGATTTCAATCTATTATCAAATCGAAGTTATCAAATCGTCTTAGCGAGGCAGGGTTCTCCGTTCCGTTTTTACGATTTTTTCTCTTCGTATCTTGCGAATATATTGCAATATGAACAAGTAGGCATGTTTATATCCGAGACTTACTTTACGCTATCGGGAGTGAGCGAGTTTTAAATTTCGGGCTTCTACTTTTCACTATTCTGGTAAACGATATTGGTTGCATGATGAAAACTGCGCGTTGTTGATTACTCGCGGACGACATGCATTTTTGGCAGTCTTCAATAATTTAGCAGATGGTGAATGGTTGCATGCAACATTAGTACTGTCGTTGAGTGGAACGCAGCAAGCCGGTTAAGGCTTAACGCAAACAAATGTTCAATAGTGAGTTACGGCCGAGCACATGCTCCTATTGAATAAGAATGTGCAGTCAGTGGAATTCTACAGCATCGTTTGTGTGAGTTCGTTGGTTTAAGAATAAGGTTTTATTCCGATTAACGTTTCGGGGGCATATAGTTGATGTAGCAAAAAAAATTATTTTAGAAATTTGGATTCGTATTAAATAATTCAAAACATTTTCAAGCTACGTTATCCAATATTTGAAACGCAAAAGAAGCGCTTGAAGACTAAACCTGTGCAAAAGACGTTCCTCTGACATCTGTATTTGAGACAGTATCACCCTAACACCCTAAGACCGATTCTTCGATCTTCCTACCGATTTTCTCTTGGGTATATTAAGTTTCCATTACTTGCAACTCAGATGAGACGTTGCTCTTATGAAACTTATCTCGCAGCTATTAAAAGAAACATTCCATGCCCTGTGTTACTGGGTGTACTTTCATTCTTTGTCCCTGACGATTTCCTGCGTTCAAGCAGTCATTTCCCCAGTTTCTCACGGTATTCAACTACTCAACCACCTGGTTACGATTGCACCGGAGAATGGTTTGGTTTTGATAAGTGAAAGTAAGTAATAGTTCTTGTGTATTTTGTGTTCATGTTTAATATCGATAAATGTGTGTAAATAAATATATAAATAAAAGTCTGTATTTTATATATATATATATATATATATATATATATATATATATATATATATATATATATATGTATATATACATACACCCCTACATTAGTTTGTTGTTTGCCGAGACGGCAGAAAGTGCTTCGTTAGTTCTGTGTAAAGAAATAAAAATATACCTTACTCTGCAATTACATTATATGAAAGTTAAAGCCGTATACAAAACCTTACTAAAAGAGGTATTTTTAATGATATTTATTTTGATGCCGCCGATTTTCAACCACGATGCACTGTAAGGCTGCACCACGTCATCTTAGATGCGACTATCGATATTTTTGCAACTATATTAATGTACATCGATGTAAACATTTTGTATATTGCTTAGAGATTATCACTTTGTAACGTTAAACTGTAAGAAATGTTTACCAATTTCGAAATATGTGCGCTGTTTTAAATTCTTTAGATGGGATCTAGCTATTTTTCTTATCTTATATTAGTAATGCTTTAATTGTGTTTATTCGAATAAAAGAATATTTTTATTCTTATTTTACAAAATATTTATTTTTGGATTTCCAAAAGAAAGTGATGTTAAAGAAAAATGGGTTGAAGTTACAGGTCGCAAAAATTTATGTCCTGCAAAGTTAAGCACAATTTGTTCGAAACATTTTAAAGGTGAAACACCCAAGAAGTTTCTATATCCTGAAGCAATACCAACAATAAATATACGGACATGTATTATGGTGAGTGAATTTGTAAAGTGGATGTTAAACCAAAAAGAGTGAGCATATTTATGAAATAAAACACATTTTGTTTGAGGATATTTTTAGGAACTCGTGTAAAAACTATTTATCACTCATAAAAATTTCGAAGATTAGGTGAGCATTTATGTGAGGTGTTACACTCTGTGTCAACTATTAAAAACATAGTATTAAAGTTTTAGCTTTAGATTGGTACAATCGCTGTTTTCTTTTAAAGTATATATATTCGAAATCACTTGTATAATATATCAATTGTAATATATATATATATATATATATATATATATATATATATATATATATATATATATATATATATATACATATATATATATATATATTCTTTTTTTTTAAATTCAATTACTGTGGAACAATAGGCAATACGGACTACTGTCGAAACAAATAAATTGAACCAAACATTATCCAGTCTTCAAAGGCAATTCTTCCTTCCAGTCTAAACCGATATGAATAATATATCCAAAATACTTTGTTTTACTAACTTTAGTTATAGACAGGTGTCTGAATATAGATATTGAAACTTTTATCCAGTTTCGAAATTTATTTGCATTTTCTGCAAGCATCCAATAACGTTGAAACTTCCAAACTTGCTCCAAACAGTCATCTCTTTGAATTGAGAAGTTGTATGAAGTATTTTGCTCAATGCAAAGTTTTGTATAAGGAAATCAAATTTTATTAAAATTTATATATAATATTTAAAACGAAATTAAAAAGAATAAAAGTTTCATAAATATGAAATGTATTAAATATATTACTTTAAATTAAAATTTAGAAAGGAAATAATTGAAAATTAAGGTATAGAAAAGAAATTAGTAACTAGTAGTATTTCCAATATTATAATAATGAAAAAAATAAGGTTTATATTTTTCTAAAGTGGAATTAAACATTGAAAATATAAAATAAGATATCTTTTAATTCTAAAAAAAATTCCATCATATCAGCACTTATGTCCAGCACTATAAGGTGGTTAAATTACGTGGTAAAAAGAAGTATGAGTAAATTCTGTGGAGGTACGTTAAAAAAAAATTAAGTCGTATCACTACTCGTATCTGCATGTTGGAAGTGTAACTTTAGAATACACCCTCGTGTGAGTTAATGCGAGTTTATAAGGTTATAAGAATGCGAGTTTATAAGGTTTACAATGTTATAATTAAATTTTTGATTGTAATCCTCACGCACATATCAATACACAAACGTAGAATGTTTAAATTTTTTGTTAGCAATGACGTAAAATGCTAGAGAAAGCTTGAAATAAATTAAACATTTGTCCCATTTAATAAACATATTCGGTAGCAACGTTTAATTTTACACGCGACGAAGACATCTGTCGAGAGTTAATGCTTGTATCCACCAAAATGAAACTTTTCTTTATTTATTTTAAATCAAGAAAACACATGGAAATAAAATACACAGTTTGATATTAAGACTGACTGTGGTTTAAGGGCTGATTAAAATATATTCTTCTATGGAACACATTGACAAATATATGAGAAACATAAAAAAGACACCTTAAATTTGATAGAATAAGCGTTCATTTAATTAAACTTCATTTTCTATTAAATAAAATAAAATTACGATTGTATAGTTATACAAATATTATTAGTTGCTGTGGCATACGCGTAGTAAGGTAGATCTATCTTGCTATAGCAACGCCCTATTCTACCGACCTTTTCTTTATTATTTGTTAGTAAAAGCAAGAGAGGGCATTAAAGCCGCGACCTTAGAGAAATATTAACATCACGCATTTGTTTTCGTTTTATAGTGATGTTTATCTTTTGTAAAGAATATATATATATATATATATATATATATATATATTTATATATATATATATATATATATATATATATATACATATATGCACATAACATAAAACAAATAGAAGTGGCATATTCGCTGAACTGTGTGAAAACACTTGTCGCCAGATCGAAATGTGTATTTGAATTTTAAACGCGCCAATTACAACACGACGCACTCGACGACGATATTTTAAATCCATTCTAGTTTCCGCAGGCTTTGTTGCATATATTTATCATGCTCCCGACAAAAATTCTAAAATATTAGTGTTGTTCACATATTTAACGACCGCTCACCAAGATATCAACATAAAAAAATATAAATTAGCTGCTATAGTTTAATGTTTCTTAGAAAACTGAAATTTTACGAAACCGTGATGTTTAGGTACGTTCTAAAATATTTATTTAATTATTATCAACATGCGATGCACTCAACTGACTAATGGAAACACGATATTCAGCCATTAAGGTTTCGTCAGTTTTAAAGCATTACAATTAAAGCTTTCGCTATTCATTTAACTAAATGTTTCCCATTTCTTTTCATTTTGGACTGATCTATATTTCCATAAACATAGATCAGTCCAAAATTAAAAGAAAGGGGAAACATTCAGGGGAAACACAAGCATCTACATATTGAGTTTTATTAATAAAAATCAAAAGATAAAACGCGCGATGCTTCTAGTAATCAATGAAGCCATTCAATTTAAAGACAGGGACGATTCAAGGAGGCATGCCGCATGATCTAAATTACGAATATAGCAACAAAGATAAATATAAATGACATAACAATTTACTAACATAATTTATCACAACTGCCAAATGTTTAAATTAAAAAAAAAGTATTGTGATAATTTTAGTATCTAAAGTCCAAGAAACAAATTTATTATGATAATTTCAATTTATAATGACTGTAAATGATCCGAAGAAAGTGATTTTGTATAAATCTCTTTTTTTTTTCAAAATTCCAGAACATATTTAAATATTATAATTATTCTTGGATCTTTTCCTAAACTATGTTTAATAAGAACATAAAATTTTATATTATTTGTAAACACCGCGTATTCATCATAGGCATACATACAAACATTCATTTATTATTTTTCAATAAATGACTTCTTTGCATATTCTAAAGTTTTCTATTTTATTTTGTTGTAAGTACCTATAATTTATTTAAACAGTATATAATAACTATTTAGAGGAAACAAAAAAAGCAATATTTTACGATTCGGTGTTATATAAATAACGCAAAAACTCATATTTTGTTATAATAACCCCATCTCGAGACATAGTATAAGTCTTCGCGTTATTATTTAAGCCAACATGTAGATGTCACACAGAGTTTGATTCGCCTATTTTGTGCGTGAAGACTTTGTTTATTTAAAGCCTCTGTCTTTTAAATATTCTCTCCTTATGATTTATTGTCGCATGTAATTTTCGGTTACGTGCTGATAAAGAATCTTTGGCGATTATTAGTGTCATGCTTCTCTGAGGTGATAAGTAACGTAAAAGCACTTCAAGCTGAAAATAAAAAATGAAAAAAAAGAATATATATATATATATATGTATATATATATATATATATATATATATATATATATATATATATATATATATACATATATATATTTTTATTTTCAGCTTGAAGTGCTTTTACGTTACTTATCACCTCAGAGAAGCATGACACTAATAATCGCCAAAGATTCTTTATCAGCACGTAACCGAAAATTACATGCGACAATAAATCATAAGGAGAGAATATTTAAAAGACAGAGGCTTTAAATAAACAAAGTCTTCACGCACAAAATAGGCGAATCAAACTCTGTGTGACATCTACATGTTGGCTTAAATAATAACGCTAAGACTTATACTATGTCTCGAGATGGGGTTATTATAACAAAATATGAGTTTTTGCGTTATTTATATAACACCGAATCGTAAAATATTGATTTTTTTGTTTCCTTTAAATAGTTATTATATTCTGTTTAAATAAATTATAGGTACTTACAACTAAGTAAAATAGAAAACTTTTGAATATGCAAAGAAGTCATTTATTGAAAAATAATAAATGAATGTTTGTATGTATGCCTATGATGAATACGCGGTGTTTACAAATAATATAAAATTTTATGTTCTTATTAAACATAATTTAGGAAAAGATCCAAGAATAATTATAATATTTAAATATGTTCTGGAATTTTGAAAAAAAAAAGAGATTTATACAAAATCACTTTCTTCGGATCATTTACAGTCATTATAAATTGAAATTATCATAATAAATTTGTTTCTTGGACTTTAGATACTAAAATTATCACAATACTTTTTTTTTAATTTAAACATTTGGCAGTTGTGATAAATTATGTTAGTAAATTGTTATGTCATTTATTTTTATCTTTGTTGCTATAGTCATAATTTAGATCATGCGGCATGCCTCCTTGAGTCGTCCCTGTCTTTAAATTGAATGGCTTCATTGATTACTAGAAGCATCGCGCGTTTTATTTTTTTATTAATAAAACTCAATATGTAGATGCTTGTGTTTCCCCTGAATGTTTCCCCTTTCTTTTAATTTTGGACTGATCTATGTTTATGGAAATATAGATCAGTCCAAAATTAAAAGAAAGGGGAAACATTTAGTTAAATGAATAGCGAAAGCTTTAATTGTAATGCTTTAAAACTGACGAAACCTTAATGGCTGAATATCGTGTTTCCATTAGTCAGTTGAGTGCATCGCATGTTGATAATAATTAAATAAATATTTTAGAACGTACCTAAACATCACGGTTTCGTAAAATTTCAGTTTTCTAAGAAACATTAAACTATAGCAGCTAATTTATATTTTTTTATGTTGATATCGTGGTGAGCGGTCGTTAAATATGTGAACAACACTAATATTTTAGAATTTTTGTCGGGAGCATGATAAATATATGCAACAAAGCCTGCGGAAACTAGAATGGATTTAAAATATCGTCGTCGAGTGCGTCGTGTTGTAATTGGCGCGTTTAAAATTCAAATACATATTTCGACCTGGCGACACGTGTTTTCACACAGTTCAGCGAATATGCCACTTCTATTTGTTTTATGTTATGTGCATATATGTATATATAAATATATATATATATATATATATATATATTTTTTTTTTTTACAAAAGATAAACATCACTCTAAAACGAAAACAAATGCATGATGTTAATATTTCTCTAAGGTCGCGGCTTTAATGCCCTCTCTTGCTTTTACTAATAAATAATAAAGAAAAGGTCGGTAAAATAGGGCGTTGCTATAGCAAGATAGATCCACCTTACTACACGTATGCCACGTCAACTAATAACAATTGTATAACTATACAATCGTAATTTTATTTTATTGAATAGAAAATGCAGTTTAATTAAATGAACGCTTATTCTATCAAATTTAAGGTGTATTTTTTATGTTTCTCATATATTTGTCAATGTGTTCCATAGAAAAACATATTTTAATCAGCCCTTAAATCACAGTCAGTCTTAATATCAAACTGCGTATTTTATCTACATGTGTTTTCTTGATTTAAAATAAATAAAGAAAAGTTTCATTTTGGTGGGTACAAGCATTAATTCTCGACAGATGCCTTCGTCTCGTGTAAAATTAAACGTTGCTACTGAATATGCTTATTAAATTAAAATATGGTACAAATGTTTAATTTATTTCAAGCTTTCTCTAACATTTTACGTCATTGCTAACAAAAAATTTAAACATTCTACGTTTGTGTATTGATATGTGCGTGAGGATTACAAGCAAAAATCAAATTATAACATTGTAAACCTTATAAAATCACATTCTTATAACCGTATAAACTCGCATTAACTCACACGAGGGCGTATTCTAAAGTTACACTTCCAACATGCAGATACGAGTAGTGATACGACTTTATTTTTTTTTAACGTACCTCCACAGAATTTACTCATACTTCTTTTTACCACGTAATTTAACCACGGATAATTTTCTGACCCTCCTTATAGTGCTGGACAATGTTTAATCCCCGTTTAGAAAAATATAAACCTTATTTTTTTTCATTATTATAATATTGGAATTACTATTAGTTGCTAATTTCTTTTCTATACCTTAATTTCCAATTATTTCCTTTCCAAATTTTAATTTCAAGTAATATATTTAATACATTTCATATTTATTAAACTTTTATTATTTTTAATTTCGTTTTAAAAATTATATATAAATTTTAATAAAATTTGATTTCCTTATACAAAACTTTGCATTGAGCAAAATACTTCATACAACTTCTCAATTCAAAGAGATGACTGTTTGGAGCAAGTTTGGAAGTTTCAACGTGATTGGATGCATGCAGAAAATGCAAATAAATTTCGAAATTGGATAAAAGTTTGAATATCTATCTTCAGACACCTGTCTATAACTAAAGTTAGTAAAACAAAGTATTTTGGATATATTATTGATATCGGTTTAGAATGGAAGGGAGAATTGCCTTTGAACACTGGATAATGTTTAGTTCAATTGATTTGTTTCGACAGTAGTCCGTATTGCCTATGGTTCTACAGTAATTGACTTTTTTTAAAGGCCGACCTATCTTTATCATTAATATTACCAAAACTAAACAACATTTATATTTGTTCAAGATTTTATTTAAAAATTATTTTATTTTTCCAGTTATAACAAACCCTTCCGAAATTCGGAAACTGTTTGAATAAATAATTTTAAACTAAGTATAAGAAATTACAAAAAAAAAACTATTTCAATTCACAAAGAACAGTTCTTGAAATAATTAGCAAATGTATAATTTTCAGTTTTACCTAAAGAATGAAAATGGATTGGTCGGAGCTCGCTAGGCGAAGACTACTTTTGTTAACGAAAAGTCTCAACTCTATGCACTGTCCAAAAAGAGTGTCGTTACTGTATAGAGACTGGCAGTTTTGTAAGCTATATTATGCGGCGATTTTATGCTACTGTGCAAGGAAATGAGAACTTATTGTTGTGGAATTGAATTAAGAAACCTTCTTACTGAATGGCGTTCAGTAAATAGGTTTTTTTGGGGGACTGAGATTATGGGTAAACACTAAGAAAAGTTATTTTAACTCACTTGCAGATTAGCAAATAATCTTAAACTTACTAGGCATTGTAGAATTGTCCGACTACAGTTTTCTACAATGTTGGACTAACGGAGAAAATTATTAATTACAGATAGATAAAATAATTGTAAGTAACCTGAAGAAAAATTCACTCTGCGTTCTTTTATACGATGACGGTATTGGAAGGCTTTTCCGATACGTTTGAGCAGTTTTTTGTGAATTTCCATTTTTTTTTAATATTAAAGAAATATTTAAATATATTATGATGCCATAGTGGCAACAGCATTACTTCGAAAGTTTTGATTTTAATATTTGAATTAGTTTTCTCTCTTTTATTTCAAGCTTAATTTTTTTTCAAAATTAAAACATCCATACCTCTTAATTTTTAGGAAATATATGGTTGGTACTCAATGAAATTAATTGTTCTTGTCATTGTAATATGATTAAATTAAAACATAGAGTGAATGAAAATAAAGAATATTTTTATACAGATTTTAGTGAAAATTTCAGAATGTTAAATAAAAGTATTGTAAGATTAAACATTTCTGGAAGTTATCTAAAATTGTTCATGTGAATTATTGGCTACCTCCAGATAAGGAGCTTTTAGATATCCATTTGTTTCCGAACCTCAAAAAGTATTTTGTATATCAGAAATATTCATCGTATTCCGTCTAAATTCAAATAGCTGTTAATGAATATTTTTCTTAAAGTGACATAAAAGGAATATCAAAATGGCGGTAGAAATGAATTGAAAAAAACAAATGTTTCTATGAATAAAAAAGTTAAAGGAGGAGAAATCGGTTATTTCTGTCTCTGTTAGGCTATAAATTATTTAATTTTCCATCTTTGGGGTTACATAGTGTTATAGAAATACTATTTGTTTTTTTTATATTTTTACACGGTACTATAAGATACAGAAGAGAATTATTGGATGGCGGAGAATAGTTATTAATTTGGTAACGATAAATAAATATAAACTAACCATAAAATGAAAATATTGTATACAGTAAAAATAACAAACTATCAAAATGTACATAAAACTCTTGTTAATTAAATATTCCGATCCAAAATAATCCAATCCACAATGAGCTGATGTAAAGCCTTGTAATGTCTTGTAAAATAATCTTGTAATTTCTTGGGAATATCCGTTATAATATCGTAAGTCATAGATTTCGAAAGTTATGCAATATACAAGGAGGAAGCGGCAGCACTGTTTACATCAGCTCTATACGTTATTAGGTTTTAAAAATAAATAAAAGTTTTATTCCTTGAAAAAATCATCAAAATTCTGCAAGATAATCTATTAGAACTGGCTAATTATTCAAGAATTAACGAAAAATCGTAAAAATTATCGGGAGTGAATAAAAACGCTTTTGTGAATCTTTTTGTGAACGTTTCAACAAAAAAACTAAGGAAGACTAAATAAAAAAAAAAGAAATGGTGAAAAGTAGCAAAAAGTGTCAATTAAGCATTGTGCAGCGAAATTAGAAATAAAAAAGTGAAAGCTAACCTAAATTTATAACATGATTATGCAAAAAATCGAACCGAAAACTAACACAATCTAGCTTCATCTGCGAGTATTATTATCAAACAAAAACTCAGCTATCGCGCAGACACCGAGACTTCGTATCTTCCACGCTTTATCAAACAATACTAGTGACCACCACAAGAAGTCACTACCGGTACAAAAACAGAAATACGATTGATCGCTAGTCAACAAAAAAGTAAAAATGGAAGAAGTTTTGAGTGCCCTTCGAAATATTCAAAAGATACTCGATGAACAAAAAATAACTATTAAAAAAAGTGGAGAAAAGGTGACAGACCAAGTGACTCAAAACATAAATAAAATACTATGTGAAAAGTTTAATTTTTGGGAAAAAAATTTGATGTCCTAAAAGCCAAAGTGGACAAGAACAAGAAACATTCTCTTTATTGGTTTGGAGGAAACAGAAACTTCATACTCAAACTTGGACAAAATCTTAATCAATTTCATTGAACTCTATTAAGCTGGATTTTAGAAGATATTCAAGAGGCAAAAAGAATAGGATAGAAAGGAGAAAAACTTCGACCAATTGTTGTGACCTTTTCAACCTTAGGATTAAAAATAGACATCTGCAAACAAAGAGGATCACTGAAAGATACCCTATACTATTTAAAAGAAGACTATCCATCCTATGTCCCGGAAAAAAGGAAGGAACTTCAAAAACAGGTACTCGAAGAAAAAGGAAAAGGAAATACTGCAATAATGAAATACGACAAAATAGTGATAATAAACAAAAACACCACAAACAATAACAAAAGAATGCTCTCTTCGTCACTTGAAAGCCCCCTCCCCATCCCCTCTATTCAAGATGAAAAGAATACCCAAATAAACAATAAAAATATGACACAAACATCAATACAAAGATCATCAAGCATATCTGTAGGTGTTTTGAAGCCGGGCTTGCTTAATTTCCTCACAACCAAAAACTCTAACAATTTGCTGAGTAAACAGAGCAATCAAAACAAGAAAATTTAGCAATAACCGCTCCCCTCCCACAAAGAAATCAAAGAAGAGATACCAGGAATACATAAACAACATCTTCCAAGACGGCTGGTCTCCGTGGAAGATTACGACCAAAACCCTCCAAAGATCTTGCAACAAGTACTCGAGTTTAAAGGACATATTCAAGAGCAACATACCTACTAAGCTCATAACTAAAGTTTTAATCTCCAGTCTACTACCTTGCCTAACATATGGGTGTCAAACATGGAAATTCAACAACCATATAAAAAGTAGGATAATCGTATTCCAGAGAGGAATATGCTACAGATAAAGAAATTACCAAAAAATAGACACTAAAATTAGACAAATAACAAAGCAATTAACGCATTAGTACAAGCTTGCAAAACAAAATGGAAATAGGCTGGACATGTAGCACGCCTTCAAGATCAGAGATGGACGAAAAATATTACAACATGGAAGGGCTCTCAAGGGAAAAGGAAGAGGGGAAGATCTCATACCAGATGGGACGAAGACATCACAAGAATAGCAGGCTCAAACTGAATTAGTTTAGCCCAATCTAGGGATGATTGGTTATCTTTGGAGGAGACTTTGACCTATGGAGAGGTTCTTGCAAATATATAAATAACGCATGCTTAAATTACATTATATATATTAATTAATTTACTATTTCCATAATATCCATATTTGAGTAAAAAAACTTAGCTACTTGCAAACTTGGCTTTTTTATTTTTATTTTACTTATTTATTGCCTTTTTAATTTTTTTATTTTAAATGTTTGACTTCTTTTACGCTGCAGGTAATATATCTTCCCCTGACCTTGATATTACAGCGTATTTATATCAAGGTAAACTGTATTTTTATTTATCTGTTTTGAAAAGTAAAGCATTATAAAAAGTACTAACATTCTGCAAATAGCGTAAACTGAACATTTTTTTCCATGAGGCGTATTACATCAAGGCTTTTATTAAATATTTATGTTTGAAATTTAACAGATTAGCTTTATAATTTAATCATTTTAATATAACTAAATAAATGTATAATTTTATATTTGCTTGTTTTTTGATGGCTTAAAAGGAAAATAATTAATAAAATAACATATGTAAAATAACATTATACGAAAGAAGAGTATTACTTAAGCGTGAAATTATATCGCAGGTGTTTTCTTAGCAATCAAATTCACGCAATACTGGTAATAATTCATTCTCATTGTATATTTATATATACTTAATTTAAATAAGCAACCAACATACAACTCTTTATTAATATACAATCACTTTCGTTTAAAATAATCATAAAGTGGCGACCGATAATTAAATAAGCGCACAATATGGTTTGCGATGCCTATTATAAAAATGAAAAATACTTATAATTTACTGTTGTCTCTTTTTAGCAAGTTGTGATCTACAGCGTTAAGAAGAGAATTCTAATGACATCACATTATTTTATCAATTGGGTACTCTCCTCTCTAATGTTTCACATCCTCTCTTTCTTTAGATTTGGTCTTACCATACACCGGGGATAAATTTCGGAAAAAAAGTAAAATTTTTGTAATAATACATATTACAATTTCATTCAGTCTGCTACAATTTCATTATCCAGAAATTTTCTACATAGTCGAAGATGGTGATGGTATGTAAATTGTATTGTATATTTCAAATATGCCTTTTTATTCGCATTGGAATATTTTACTGGATAATAGGTAGAGTCGTTTATCGAGTAGGTAGAGTATATTTCTTATGGAGTCTACAACCTCGTTTTTATTTTATGTCAATTTGATAGATTTAAATAAAATGGAAATCATAGCGTAGCTATATATAGATATCAAAATTATATTATCACAAAACAACTCCCAGACTCTGAGATTTGTTGACTGTTTTCTTGCAGAAAAGACAATCTTTCCATTCCTCTCAAGTTACTTTCAATTTTCCTATTTTTAGCATAAGTTACGCATTCGTTGGGTGGAAAATCTTATGTATGGAAAATACTTACTACTTTTGTATTGACCTCTTTTATTTACTACCATTTGTACTTTTTTATATGTTAAAAAATGCTTGATTATTGTTATTACTTATATTATTAAATATATATTCAGCATTTCATTAATATGAGTTTTCAGGGTAATTAAAACGAAAGTGTTACATAAAATCACCTAAAAAATATAAAAAACTACTTTATTTAAAATTATTTTAAACAGTTACTCTCAATCAAATGTTACCTGCCAAGAAAACCACACGAGAAAATGAACATATTTGACAATTTTATGACACTTATATATTATATATTTGTGAGCAAAGATATCTGTTGGCCACAATAGTATCTATATTTGTGTAGTGTATATTCCTCCATCAATGTCCAGTGATTATAAGAACGCCTTAATACATATCACCAATTACAAGCATATTTGAGTGCTTTGTAATTGGTGATGTTAATATGTATGTTTGTCCCCATGAATCACTGTACTTATATGAATATATATTATCATATTGCTCATTTGTAAATTGTAATAATGTAAGTAATGCAAATGGAAGAATGCTAGATGTAGAGTGACGGTGGCGCAACCGTGGGGCGATGCTGCTTGCCATTTGTACGCGACGAGCCACATCATCCTGCACTTCTCGTCAGTATCCATACTGCATTCAGTTCTCAACCGTCTTCTAATATTGATCCAAGCATCAATTGAAACTTTTTGAACGAAGATAATGTCTCGCTGTATTATTTCTTATCCGAGATCGATTGGAGCAATTTGTACTCAATTGCCGATGTGAATGCCGCTGATTATTTTCATCGACGTTGGAAACAACATCGATCCGCAAGTGACTACGAGATATTCAAATCGTTCCGTGATGGCGTGGTTGTTTGCGGCCCAGCAGCGACCGAAGCTTTCGCTAGGCATTTCCGGTCAGTGTACAGTTCAATCAATCCTCGACTAGACGTTTTAGTGGGGGCTTCTTGCTACCGTACTGGAGCCGACGTTGATGTCACACGTGTGTCTGATAGTGATCTTCAACTTATTTTCGCCAAGCTTAAGATATCAATCGGACCCGATGGCATACCCGGATACATATTTAAAGCTTGCCCTGATATTTTATAAAATCTTTAAAATATATATTTAATGTTTCCCTAAAAAATTTCACTTACCTCTCGCGTTGGAAAGTGACTCGGGTAACATCTATACCTAAGGATGCCACGGGGTCAGATGTAAATAATTTCAGACCACTCGCTTTCCTTTCTGCACCGGCTAAATTATTTGACTTTGTTCTACATATACTCGAGCTATGGAGGTCAAATCTGTAATAAGAAGCATGGGTTTCGAGTCGGACGTTCAGTGGTTCCGAAACTTTTAAGCTTCCTTGTCTATGATGCCTATAATGATAGCCTCGGATCTCAAGTGGATGTTGCTTATTTTGACTACCAGGAAGCTTTCGATCGTGTGGAAAAGATCTTATTAAATGGCCTTGGTGAGGTTGGGTACTCAGTTCCACTTTTATGATTTTTTTCTTCATATCTTGCGGATAGAAAACAATACATACGAGTGGGTAACTTTATATTCGAGACTTTATTTACACGATCGGTAGTGAGCCAGGGTTCGAATCTCGGGCTTTTTACGATTTTGGTAAAGGTATTGATGTCGTGGTGAAAACTGAGCGTTGGTTGTTATTCGTAAACGACATGAAACTTTTAACATGGCAAACGGTTGCAGCGTTATGTCAGCGCCGTCGTTGAGTGGAGTGTAGTAAGCGGCTTACAGTTTAACGCAAGCAAATGTTCAATAATATAGAGTCGAGAATACGCTCCTACCAAATACGAATACACGGTCCGCAGAATCCCACTGCGTCGTCTGTACGAGGTCGTTGATTTGGTAGTCAGATTTGATTCGCGATTGACGTTTCGTGGGCACGTGGTGGATGTATCTAAAAATTCATTTCCAAAACTTAGATTAGTGTTAAATAATTCGAAACATTTTAAATCTATGTCATCAAATCGTCTGCTGTACACTTCATTAGTGCAGAGCAGATTAGGACCCGGCTCCATTATTTATAGCCCACACGAAACCAAGTATAGCTTGAACGTGTTGAAAAGACTTACCTTCGATATCTGTGGAGAAAGAGAAAGTAATAGACTGTGAGACAGTATGGTTACTTCCCCTTTCTATTTCTTGCCGATTTTCTCTTGGGCTTTGAAACTTAGAAGAGATATTGCACTGATGAAATTTATTATCCAGCTAATAAAAGGAAAAATACTGTGCCCTGTATTATTGACTAAATTTTCATTTTTCGTTTTTATTTTATTATTTCGTATTTGTTTTTATACTACCTTCTAAAACCGAACTATATCGGAAACCTCCAGTTTTCCACGGTTTTCAATTACTCAACTTGTTAAAAATCGCACAAGAGTGTGATTTATTTATAATGAGTGAATGTGAATTTATCGAATAGTGTCGTCGTCATCTTTTGTACTTATCTTGTAATTTATGTTCTTGCTAAATCTAAAAGTTTAAATTTTGTTAAACCATTAATTTCTTATGGTTACGAATAAGTTATCTGTAATGTTCGGGGTGTAAATAAATAAATACATTTTCTTTTTCTATTCTTATGATGAAAAAATAATTTTGCATGCATAATAAAACTTCTATTGAAAAGACAATCATTATACAATTACGGCAATAGTACAGTTTTAACATGACAACTGTCGAAGTTGAGGCTATTAATAAAATAAATGTTCTAAATGTCATTTCGTGAAAATTTAAATATATCATTCACAACATAAGAGTAATGTGTTGTCATTCACTAATAGGCAATCAATGGTCAAAAATGTTTATAAAAGAATAGTAAAAGTACACTTTATAAAAGAATATGTGTAAATGGTTTTCTCTGTACATATATCTAAAATATATCTGTGAAAATGCTAAATTTTATAAATTGGCATTTGAGTTTCATAATTTTTAAGTTAAGAAGGTTTCTGTTCTTGAGAAAGCCACTAATAAAAGTTATTGTCAAAAATACAAACGACATAAAGATGTGGCCATGAGTTTATTAATAACTATTGTATTTTATTAAATATGCGCAAAAAGAAAATATTTTACATTTTAATGGTTCGCTTATATTGTAAATAAAGCTCATACGAAAAACCAATGTTTTTTAGCAAAACTAAGAAAAAACCTTTACAGTTAAAAATTGTAGCTATAAAGGAAATTAGTTGCATACCACTTTGCACTTATGGCCGCAATATGCTCACCGCAGCCGACTAAAATAGCTCGCTTGCAATTGGGAGTAAGTCTAAACTGCATCGCATTATTACTAACTGTACTTTCATTTCGCAAACGCAGATAGTGTAACTACAGTCATATTGCTGTTGGCAGTAAACGTTGAATACAATGTTTTTAATATTGTTCGTGTTATTCTAGATAGCTCTAACAAGGAAATATTAATTTGATTTAATGTTATAATTGCATATATTGGCAATGTCTTTTAGTACTCAGTAATTCGTAAGAATTTGTGTATTATTTATGTAGGAATTATTCTTAAGAATTGTGCTATGCACTTCTGATACGTAGAATTTTTTTTCAAACATAATTTGCTTCTAATATGTTTAACTAAAATTCTTTTTACATCCAAATAGTAGATTGTCCATAAATATATATGTGAATTACTTTTTATGTACACAATACTTTGAAATGTATTTCCTTCAAGCGCAGTAAAAAGGAAATTGCATTTCATGAAAACTGGTGGCGAAATTAACCTAATGGGATCAAAAAAAAATTCTAGAGGTAAATTAAAATTGTATAATTCATATTTTATACCAATTTTTTACGTATTCATACCCTATATATGTACATATATGCATTCGCATTGGTTCCATTAATAAAATTAGTAACGTAATATTCAGATTTTTTCACAAAATAATCTGTTTAAAGTTATTATTAAAAAATATATTTTAAATTCACTCCTTGAGCAGAAATAGAAAATTATTGCCCTTTAAATACTTTAGTTTTTGAGAAATATTTATTGACGTATGGATATTATATTTATAATTAATGAAGAGATCAATTTAATTCAGATAAATAAATAGAAATATAATAATATTTGTTCAATATTTTCTTACGAAGCACATTATTTCAAAATAAATACCGATGAACCATAAACAAATTCTGTCTTACTTATACTAAAACTTAATACTAAATACCATTTTCATGAAGAACTGAATCACCACTGTACCTTTTCGATCTATATATAGCAATGGCAAAAGTTTAATTGGCTTAGATATTGACTAAAATCAAGTATTAACGGAGATACCCCCCAAGTATTCAGTTACACGGATTAATATTCGATGATTTCTACTTGCGAAATTGGTTTGGTCTATTAATTAACTTATTACATTATGCCGCAACTTCGAAACTAACTTTGAGCAAGTGTATGGTCCCGCATATTAATGCTTTATTAGCGAAACTTTAAAATTAATTAGACGCCACCGACACGAGGCCAGTGATATGAAAAGTTCTTCGCCTCTAGATATTCTCCTATTGAACAATTGCAAGCATTTGTGCTTTCTCAACATTTCTGTAATATAAACAAGTTTTTGAGGAAAAGCCGTTTTAAAAAGTACAGCAAAGTTACAATATTAATGTGTAAATTAAATGTAGATTGTTGCAAATTACAATTAAATTAGGAATGTTTTGCATTTTTTTAATATGTATTCTTATAATTTTGTATACAGAAATAAACACACTATTATAGTTTATTTAGCTGTATTTGTTAATAATAGGTTATATTTAGTAAAATATATATTGTGCAAATACCAAGGGCCGACTCTATTACAGGATGAAGGGAGCGGCCACCCCAGGCGCCGAATTACGGGGGGCGCCTCGGTGGTAAAAAAATAAAGGAAAAAAATATTTTTGAATCCTTCCTTTAAGTTCTAACATACGATTCGGCGGTTGGATTAACCAAAAGAGACGGCACTATACTTAAGAAAGAGAAGCACTTACAATTGTCTGTTTGCTTGGACAGCGTCGTTCCTCTTTGTTGACGGTTGAGTCCAACCAAATTCTATTGACTATAAGGGCTAATCGCTCTTTGTTATTTTGCTTATGAGCATGTGGCCAGTACATGAATGATCTCATCTCTTTATTCGCGAACGGGGTGCCACCCTCCGCCTCGATGCCATCGCCTGACGGCACCTGGCAGATTGCGGCCATTTTGGTAGACGAGTCGACTTCGAAGCGCCGTAACTGAAAGCATACGTACGCGTACGGGCTGTGTGGGTACACGCTACTGTTTATTTATGTTCTTACTTAATCTACTTATGACAGAGATATATGATATAGTATATATTATATTATAAAATCCTTGTAGTAACTTAACTCACTTTGATTTGAGAGCAAATACGGATAAGAACACATTATTTCGTCCAGGTTGCTTGCGGGAGTGGATTTATAAAATATTTTTGTTTGATTTAACTATTAGCCGATAATCTCGCTATATTAAGACAAGAAGGGTACTTTCTTTCACCTACAAAAACATTATGACACATTTTCGAAGCATCAGATGTAAGTAAGTGAAAACTATATTACCTATTTGTTTTATTTCCTTTAGTAATGCCAGTTGAAATATAGTAAGAGTGTAAAAAATGATCAGGGGCAAAAACTTGAAGCGGAGGAACAAAGAGAGGCTGATTACGAGAAATGAACTAAACAGCTAATTATATACCTTAAGCTTGAAGAAAAATACTGTTTAAGTCAAACAACAGACGATTGAATAATTATTTCAGAAAATATTCTAGACAATGTAGCGGTGTTTCGGGAAGTAACCGATGTAGAAACATTTCATGATGTAGGAGCATCATGAGATATTTCCAAGCATTAGATGTAAATAAGCGAAAACTACATTACTTATTTGCTTTATTTCTTTTAGTAACGTTAGTTAAAATATGAAAAGAGTGTAAAAAATTCTCTTTGGTAAAAAACTTGAAGCGGAGAAACAAAGAGAGGCTGATTATGAGAAATGAACTAAACAGTTAATTAAATACCTTAAATTTAAAGAAAAATCCTGATTAAGTCAAGAGGACTGAATAATTACTTTAGAGAATATTCCAGATAATATAGTAGAGTTTCTGGAAGTAGCCGATGCTGAAACATCTCATGATATAGGAGCATCATGCGATGTTTCTCCAGAAGTAACAGTCGTATCTGCCGCAGAAGTAGCAGTCATATCAACGATCACTATATAAATATTTGTAGAGGTCGCTTAATGGCTATTGTCCTTGTCGTGTAAAACAATGGATAGTCCATTGCAAGGTCCACATTATGCTAAACTGGCAGACAAAAATCATCTATGAAATGAAAAACGGCGCCATTTTTCTAATCCGAAATTTCAACGAATGATGTCAATTATTCCTGCATTCAAATATTCCCGCAATAACACCGATAAACATTTGAAAGAAACATGCCTAAGTTAGGATAAAATATTAACCCATAACCATAATAAGGATATTTATGGATTATAATTTTGAAAAGAAATAATAAGTTTGAAAAAGTATGTACACAATTATGAGGGTCACCCAAAAGTAGTTCCTCAGATCTTGGTTGTTGAATTTCATAATAGGTTCCTTAATATTTGGACAGCTTTCCACATTCCCTTTTACAGATAGTAAATAAATGTGCATTGATACCTACATAATTATTTGTCATTCTACATCAACTCTTGTTACAAGTACTGTAACCAGTGCAGTACCAACGAGCATGGATATTTACAATCGATAAATTAGGCGGATACCTAAGATGTTGTTGAGATTTCCCATTCTCGACCGCACCTCAGGTTTTACATATAATATATTACATATATTTGAATCTCGTTACACTCTAAAAGTAGCCTTATGCCGGCACTAATTCCCTTTAAAAACTCCAGGTTTGTGATAGCAGTTAAGAAAATAAACAAAAGCTCACCGATATAATAATCATCTAATAAAGAAATTATTCAAGTGTTTTTCCTTAAATATTTACTTGAAACTAATTCATATGTATTAAAAAGTGTGAAAAATTTTGAAGGTGTCTTGCAACATTCAAAGCTTACAGATATTATGTATATATATATATATATATATATATAAATATTTTAGAATATTTACCTTTACCTTAATTTCAATACGTGTAACAAAAGAAAAGTGGACATTGTTATATGTAACATTTTTAAACAGATGATTGCAATAATTTTTTTCTCGCTTATTTCTGGTGCTACTTTTGTTGTCCCGACATAAATGGTTTAAGTCCATATACTAGTTTAAAATGGTTGTATTTGTATTATAATTTCACATTGATATTAGCTTTTTCTCTTATGGCTTCGTTTCGTCCTAGGTCCCAAAATTAATAGTTATTTACATCTCATTTTTTCTTGATTAGCATTACTATATCAAATTTAAATGATTACGTAGGACGGATTAGATATCACCATTTTTAAAACTCCGTAGTGCTAACAGTTTCTTTCGTCCATACATCCGTTTTCAACTATTTTACGTTTTCAACCAGTTAGATCAATGCGCATAAAATTTTGCAAGTTAACCCTTTGTATGAAATTAATTGGTAGTAAAGCATACACAAAAAATAATATTTCTCTACATAAGTGTAAAACGAATTTTATTTTGCGGATCCTGTCCTGTGCAATATTATTAAATATAGTCTAAGGACCAGCGGCGCGTTGAATTAAGGTATGGGAATAAACCCCATACTTTTTTTTATTGTCTCTCTCATACGTGCCGTACATAGATACCCCTTTTTTATGCCAGAGATTTAGAGAGAGCTGTCTGCCAGGATTTTACAACCGCAGGAAATATCTGCCGTCTTTGATAAAGGCTTAGAATACTAACAATTTCTTTAAATGCCAGCTTTGTTGATTACATCTTAAAATTTTTTTTTTTGACATTCAATAGTGTTTGCTATGACATTGGAACTACTATCGATATCTTCCATTGTTATTTTTAAATAATAATAACGCAAAATTGTATCCAAGTCACAGCCTTGTCACTGTAACTTGAAATGAGTAATTTTTTAATGTGAAAATCACAGCCCCGCCAAGCTTACAGAGGCCCTATCTCATAAGTAAAAATTCCTTTAGTCTGCGCGCCATGTCACTGCCTCTTAGGCTAATAGGGTTTTAAAATTACATCATTTATACATTGAGTAAGACAATTTTAAAATGATATTTATACTCTTTAGCAATTTACTATTTTTAAAAACTTCAAAAAAAGGAGGTTATTAATTCGACTTCATTTTCTCTCTTATTAGTTATTGCATATCTCTAGCGATAAGCAAGCGACTCGGATAATTGTTTTTTAAGGGTAGATCGCGTGAAAATTCAGATAAAATTTGAACGTGAAAATTGAATGGTGTGTCACCATAGAATTCCTCAAGAATGAACAATGCAGGTGACGTGATTGAGTTTAGATGATATAGATCTTCTGATAATCAAACGACACCCGACTATGGGTGGCATCAATTTGCTCTTTAACAAAATCAGGGCAAAATGATGGAGTCGGAAGGTGGCGACAGGAACTTTTTATAATGAGGAGTAAACGTAAGATTCCATTTCCTTAGTCTTGACGCTGTGAGGATACTGTCTTCTTAAATCGTGGTACTTAAGGATCTATAATTTTTACTTAGTATTATAAGCTTCAAGTAGATACTGTATTATTGATTTTCGGGATCAAACTATTCAGTTTTCTTGCGTCCGAATCTCTGTCTGTTTAAATCATAGGATTTGAAGATCTTCTTTTTTGCAATAGTATTGTCAGTCTTACCAGTCCTGACATTGAAGGGAACTGCTTACCTTAACCGCGAGACTAAGAATCCGCTGTTATTAATTAGTAATATGGATCTTAAACGAAGTCTCCTATCATTGAAATCCAGATTTCGGCTTCTTAGCCCCGGTGCTGCGAGGTACTTCCAACTAAACTATAAGAGGTGACGGTCTTCTGTTTTGAAATTGTTATTTTGGGTTCCAAGCAGAGAGTTTGCCTTCGTGTTTCAACTCCTCAGTCTTGATGCAGCAGAGTATTTCCTGCTTAAATTATAAGATCTGAAGATGTGAGTTTTCATGTTAGTATTGGGGGTCCCTAGCAGACTATCTATGAAACTCGGATACCTATTCTTCAGACAGATGCTGCGGTGGTACGTTTTGTTTTGTACATATTTACTCATATCTCCGGCTTTAATAAAAAAATTATGATATTTTTGTTACAGTTCAGTATAATCTTAAAAATGTGATAAAAAAATTTACATCAAATTGATGTTACTCCATCTTAAATGTATTTAACGTAGTTGCCATCATCAAGTTTGGACAATGTAAATGTAACAATAACCTAATATTAAATTTTCTCAATATTTGACAAAATCAACAGCGGTATAAATCGGCCCATTAATAAAATCAGAGGACAATGATGGAGTCGGAAAGTGGTGTCAAGAAATTTTTATAGATAAGGAAGAATGTAGAATTTGGACTCGTTTCACATGTTTTAACGTAAGCAATAAAATCACAAAGTAGGTAAGTAAGTATATATAGATACAAACAAATACATGAAGCAATTAATGTATTAACAAGTAGGTAGATAAGTAAGCACAGATGTATATTAATGCATAAAATGGCTAAATATTATTATATTGGTAAGTAGGTAAGTAAATAAGTATATAAAAAGACATATGGGGAATAATAATAGCCAGGTAAGTACGTATGTATAAATATTTATAACAGCATGAACTGACTAGAATATTAGTTCGTAGATACATGTTATATACAAGCTTAGACTGGCTTGAAGAACTATATTTTTTCTTAAACGCCACAAACGTCTGCTTCAATTCAAATAAATGTGGTATTATGGATGTTGAATTTATCGTAAGTCATGGACTAAGGATAAATTCTTATATTCATTATTTTGTGTAACATAAAGTATCATGGGCGCTAAAAATGAAAAAATAAAACTCTTTTACAAATATGAAACCAATATTGAACCGACTTCAAATAACCACCCAATAAGAAGCGTATTGAAAAGTATAAAATAATAAAAATGTGAGTACTTACTTGAAACTTTTGCGATAAAATACAGTTTCTAAAAATAAATAAATTTGCAAAAGATGTTTGGATTTGATGCAAAATTAAATGCGGCAAATTTCATTTTCGATTATTTCGGTAAATTTAGAGCAATAAGATCAAGATATGTAGACAAATAACCATAACTTACTTATTATATGTTTTTTAAATATAATTACCTCAAAAACGTATTAGGAAGTGTAAGCGTTATTTAGGAAGCAGAAAGAAACATTGATACAAAGGTGTCGGAAACACCCCAAAGATACTTAGGAAAGAGAGTAAACTTTTAGTTTGTGTAAAGATAAATTTAATTTGTGTAAAGATGAAAAGAGTTATAAATAGTTAAATATATATTTACCGTTATATATTCTGACGTTCTTTGTTTCCAATGAAGTAAATATGTAACAAAAAGTTGAAAGATACTGTAATTTATAACACAGACATATAAAGTGCACAGATTTATATTCCATTCCTCTCCGAATGATCAATTTTGTCTTATCACAAAAACATTTGTATGCACCCTGGCGTTATCAAACCGTCTGAGGATGAGTGCATTCGTATGTAGTTCGAGTTTATATTGCACTACTTCGAATGAGGTCACGTTTCTGGAAGGACGTTTTATATCCTGCGCAATTTATCCTAATCTAAAATCCCTTTTACGTGCCATATCGTTTGATACTATATAATAGTTTTAAAGGCTAAATTCGAATAATTATCATACGCGTATATTAACATTTCTTGAGTAGAACCATCAAAACTAATTTTCCTTGGAATACAGTTTAAACTTTAGTCACATATAACGTTTTCTCATCAATTGATAAATTATGGTGTGAACCAAAATAATTTTCATTCTGCTCTACTAACGACCGAATTCAAAGTTATTTATCTTATAATTAAAATTATTCAGAAATGGCAGTAATTTCCATCGTCAACACAGAATAAATTTTTTTCGGAATTAAAGAAATTGTACTATAATTGATTGAAGTTATTTGAATACTTATTTTTTTCAGAAGTAAAAGAAACACTTTATTGAATTGTAACAGATTATTGTTGGAAGAGCTGAGCAAAATAAATTTATTATTGCATTTATGTGCATCGTTCTGGAATATGCGTTAAATTTATCAATAATTATAATTCATAACATTTATTATTTTCATTCTTTAGTGACTGCGATAATTTTCAGTCAAGTGCTGATACCCATTTGCAATTCCAACATATCCATTACTCATTCGATGACGATCGAAAATATACGAGTAATTTTTTAGCTGGACAAAGAATTGAAAAACTTTCTGAAGTTTAGAGGTTGTCTTATAAAGATATCTGTTAAAATATATAATTAAATTAGTAACATCAAATAAACAATGTAGCGACATCTATGACGTATGTGATTGTGATTATAACTATGGTCTCTGATATGTCAACCTTTTGTACATAACCTATTAAGAAATAAAGTCTGTCAGCCATTGCTTATCTAATTGAGTACACGTCGTTTTAATTTATAATAGGTTATGGGCCCAGGTATCGCCCTTAGGAAAAATTAAAAAGTATATTTATCAGTTAGCCAGCATAGGCATTCTGAAAATCAGTGTTAAAATTAAATCAGTAAAAAATTATTTCGTGATTCGTGAAGTAGCACGTGTTGTTACAATAATGGCGTCTAATTCTTTTCTCACTAACGTACCGAAGCTCAAAGGCCGAGAAAACTATCACGAGTGGGCCTTTGCAGTGGAAAACTTGCTGATTTAGGAAGGCGTGGCGAATACCATGAAAGCGGAGCCTACTAAAGAAACAGCCGAAAATGATGTGAAAGCTAAAGCAAAATTGATCCTGACTGTAGATTCCTCGCTGTATGTTCACATAAAAGAAGCTAAATCATCAAAAAGCTTATGGACAAGACTAAAAATTATGTTCGATGATTCTGGATTCTCTCGAAGAATATCGTTGCTGCGCCATTTAATTTCGATCCGTCTTGACGATTGTGAATTAATGACAAGTTATGTTACACAAATAATAGAAACGGGACAGAAGTTGTCTGGAACAGGTTTTTTTGTGAACGACGAGTGGATTGGCTGCTTGATGCTGGCAGGATTAACTGAAAAATACATTCCCATGATAATGGCGATTGAACACTCAGGGATCGTCATTACTGCTGACGTAGTAAAAATGAAACTCATAGATATGGCCGGAGATGATTGTCAAGCCGGAAGTGCATTCTTGAGTAGAGGGCAGCACAGTCGACAGAAAAACTCTAAAGTTGGCAGCTCTGGAAAGAATGACAGTAAAAATCATCATGGCGGCGGTGTTTTGTCTATGAACATGAATATCAACAAAGCGGACAAGGCGAATATAAAATGTTATCGTTGTAAACAATTTGGATACTACAAAAATCAGTGTAATCAGTCAATTAATTATTCCGAGAAAACAAAGAAAACACATGCTTTCTCAGCTGTTTTTCTAAGTGTAAATACGGAAAACATGAGTGGTATTTAGACAGTGGAGCGAGTGCTTATATGACACATGATGAACATATGTTGCAAAACAGAATGTTTACATCCAGCATTAAGGAGATTATAGCAGCTAATAGTATTGCTATGCCAGTTTTGTGCTCGGGTGATGTGGACATTGTAACAGTGACTCCAAATTGTAAATACAAGATTACACTGAAAGATATGTTATGTGTTCCTGACCTTTCTACGAATTTGATATCCATTAGTCAGATGATCAAAAATGGTAATAGAGTAGAATTCAAGAAGAAGAGGTGTGATGTTTACAACAAAAACAATGAATTAGTTGCAGTGGCGAATGTGATTGATGGTGTTTACAAGTTGTCTTCAGAATATAAGCACTGTCTGTTTACATCTTCTTCGGCAGTAAGCGGTGCAGTATGGCACAGAAGAATGGGTCATCTGAATATGAATGACTTAAATGCAATGAAAGAAGGTGCAGTATCGGGATTATTATACGCTGACAAGCCTGTAATTAACAAAAGTTCGTGCACAGTGTGTTGCGAAGGAAAACAAAGTCGCTTATCTTTTGATCATACTGGAACACGGAGGGGCAGAGCACTGGATATGATACATGCTGATGTATGCGGACCGATGGAGACGGCTTCGATAGGCGGAGCAAGGTATTTCCTAATATTTATCGATGATTATTCTCGAATGGTTTTTGTTTACTTCCTCAAAGCCAAGAGTGAAGTTTACAAATACTTCAAGGAATTTAAAGCGATGGTTGAGAATCAACAAAGCAATAAAATCAAAATGTTTAGGACTGTCAATGGCTTAGAGTTTTGCAGCAGGGAATTTGAGAATTTTTTGAAAGATGCTGGAATAATTCACCAAAAAACAAATCCCTATACTCCTGAGCAGTACGGGTTAAGTGAGCGAATTAATAGAACCTTAGTTGAGCGAGCTCGTTGTTTGTTATTTGATGCTAATCTAGAGAAAATGATTTGGGCAGAGGCGATTAATACTGCTGTTTATCTCAGGAATAGATTGGTTGCATCGAGATTAAATAACAAAACACCCTTTGAGCTCTGGTTTAATTCAAAACCGGATTTAAGTCATATCCGAATATTTAGTAGTGAGGTGATGGTCCATGTACCAAAGAAAAAAAGATTGAAATGGGATACCAAGTCACAAAACACATCCTAGTTGGTTTCTCTGAAAATGTCAAGGGATACAGAGTTTATGATCCCATCAAAAGATATGTGATTACAAGTAGAGATGTGATCATTCATGAAAGTACTGACAAAAATTATTCACGTGACAATGTATCAGTTTCAGTTGAGGATACTTGTGAAGAAAAAGAATCAGATCATGAAATGAGGCAGGAAGTAGCAATGTTAGAGAATGAAACTACTCCCTCAGTCCAGGATATCTCGAATTGTAAATATGAGAATGCTATATCAGATTTAGCCTCTACATTCCAGCAATCTGTAAGCACAGATGTAGAGCTAAATACAAGAGAACAATCTGAAGATAAAGAAGAGTCAGATCTAGCAGAAACAATAACAAAAAGAAACCTGAGCGTTATGATTTTACTAATCTATGCATATCATCAAGCACAGAATGTGTCAGTGATCCCATAAATGTTGAAGAAGCATTGAATAGCTTGGACAAAGAAAAATGGATTGAGGCAATGCGAGAAGAACTAGAAGCGTTTGAGGACAATCAGGCGTGGGTACCCGTTGATAAGTTGCCTTTGATAAAACTTTAGTGCAGTGTAAATGGGTATTTAAAAGAAAAGTGAACAGTGATAAAAGTGTGCGGTATAGAGCGCGTTTAGTGGCTAAAGGTTATACGCAACAGCCAGGTGTGGACTATGATGACACTTTTTCACCAGTGGTTAGGTATTCAACACTTAGACTTATTTGCTCTAGCAGTACAGTTAAACTTAGACATTACTCATCTAGACGTTAAAACAGCCTTGTTAAATGGTTATCTTAAAGAGAACATTTACATGGTGCTACCTGATATTTCTTGTGATAGAAATAAGAAAAAGATTATTGTAAAACTTAATAAAGCCATGTATGGATTAAAGCAATCATCTAGACTTGGTATGAGAAAGTTGAGCAATGTTTGTGTGAGTTAAATTTTAAGAAATGTAAATTGGAACCATGTGTATTTACAAAACTGAATAATGATGTTAAGATAGTTATTGCTTTATATGTAGACGATTTCTTTGTTTTTTCAAACAGTACGAAGGAAACAGATAAATTATTTTCAGTATTGTGTTCAAAGTTTAAAATTAAAAATTTAGGACAGGTTCAAAATTGTTTAGGAATGCGTGTTAAAATTGATAAAGAAAATAAGTTTATTACATTAGACCAAAAGAAATATGTAGAAGAATTGTTGAGTAAATTTAATATATTAGATTGTAAAGATTGTACTACTCCAATGGAATGTAAATTGAATATTGAAAAAAATGAAACTTGTAACCAACAGATTCCATATCAACACCTGATTGGAAGTCTCATGTACTTATCAGTGCTAACAAGGCCTGACATAGCATTTAGTGTCAGTTTTCTAAGTCAATTTAATAGATGTTATATTGGAATTATGCGAAAAGGATTCTCAGATATCTAAAGAAAACAAAAAAAATTTGCTTAAAATATACTAAAGAAAAACCTGAACTCGTAGCATATGTTGATGCCGATTGGGCAAGCAATGTGGTAGATCGTAAATCTTACACAGGTTATTGTTTTTTAATGTCTGGCTCAGTGATTTCCTGGGAGAGTAGGAAGCAGAAGACAGTGGCTTTATCCAGCATGGAGGCCAAATACATGTCAATAGCTGAAGCATGTAAAGAAGCAATGTATTTGAGAGCTTTACTATGTGAAATTACTACTGAACTATGTACTATACCAGTATTACATGATAGTCATAGTGCACAGAAGTTAGTGGCAAATTATGTTATAAATAGAAAGAGCAAACATATTGGTATAAGATACCATTTTGTTAAAGATGCAGTAAACAATAAAATTATTACCTTAAAATATTTGCCAACAACAGCTATGCCTGCTGATGTGTTAACAAAAGGACTTAGTGCTAATAAGCATTACAAATGTGTTGAAAGTGTGGGAGTTAATTTTGTAGATGGTAGAAATTAAGATATTCTGTTTTTTTGGAAATTTTGGAAATTTTGTTAATTTGCTGTAGTTGGGGTGTTAAAATATGTAATTAAATTAGTAACATCAAATAAACAATGTAGCGACATCTATGACGTATGTGATTGTGATTATAACTATTGTCTCTGATATGTCAACCTTTTGTACATAACCTATTAAGAAATAAAGTCTGTCAGCCATTGTTTATCTAATTGAGTACACGTCATTTTAATTTACAATAATATCAGTAGAAAAAAATGTTGGAGAATAAAATAATTTAAAGTTTTTTAACGGTAGACTAACCTCTTATCAAAAAAGATTGAGCTCAGTTTTAAAGTTTGGCGCTTAAACTTGGATTAATGGTTTTGATAGACGAATTATTTTAAGAGGTTTATTTGTTGTTTATGCAAATATTTATTTATTTATTTACTTTTCAAACAAAACTATTAATAATTATCTTTCAATCAATTAAAACAACAGAATTTTAGAAATTAATCTTTGTGGGAGTCAAAAAGTTGAGACGTTGTTTAATCTATTGTTTATCACAAAATAACAAATAAAATTGTAACTATAATACATGCAAACTAAATAATAACTAAATATGGAAATTGTTTAAATATCAACATTGATAGGGAAATAGGATAGAATATGAGATGTAGGATAGTGATGGGAATTGCCTGGCATTTTCAGGCAAGCCAGAAGTGATTTATATGAAAGAGTGAACCACAAATAAAACTCACTTTCAAATAAAATCTCCATAATACAAATCTGATGACATTTCTCTAAATAGGTGATATGTGGAGGTCTACAGTTCATGTAGAAATAAAATTGCCTCTTGCAAAAAGTATACAAAAATGTTCGCATAATACTCTCACAAGGTATCGCCGAATCCATGTGAGAAATAAATGGATTGGGATTTTCGCCACTTCTCTCAAGTAATAATTATAGTAAATTATTGTTTCCCTACTTAGATTGTAATGGTGAGATCAGTGGATTAGGAATTTATGTACATATTTAGTAGTCTTCTGCCACACATACAGTCCTACATCTTTAAATAAAATTTAGTTGTTATCGATATTAAATATGGATATACTGAACGTATAAAACATCTATAAATAAAACTTTTTGTTATGATAATAAAACTTATGATTGGTAAACTGTAAGGAAATTGATTTTCATTCGAAAATTAAAATAATAGAAACCCAAAAATGTGTACATGGTGTATTTTTTTAATTAATATTATTTTAAGTTCGAATATTTTCCTCTTAGATTTATTCATCTAACTAATATAAGTACAGGCTGGGCCATAAGGGTGTTACCGATTTTAATGTTTAATTTCTCGGACGCTTGCGGCCTAGTGAGGCGGGGGGGTATATTGCTAGACGCGTCGTTTCCTGGAAATTTAGTCACCATGGAGCCGTACGCGGGAGCGTAGCATGCTTTTTGTGTCCGCGTGTATTATGAAAATAACAAATCTATGATTACTGTGCGACGGTGGTATCGACAGGAATACGGTTTACGAGACACTTGTGAAGATCCTAGCGCCAATGCGATACGGAAATGGATCAGAATGCTCGAAACAACCGGGTCGACTGTAACAATAATGGGTCGCGGACGTCCAGTCTCTGCGAGGACGCCTAACATAGTGGAGCGTGTTCATGTCTTTGTTCAGTAAAATCCGCAACAATCAACAAGGCTTTGGACGTCAAGAGAACAACTTTGAGATGAATTTTGGAACGTGACTTGTATCTTAAAGCCTATAAAATCCAGCTTGTGCAAGAATTGAAGCCGAATGATGCCGGTAACCGCTTTAACTTTGTTAATGAAGTGCTCAACCGCTTTAATAAGTTTTTCAACGTAATGTTTAGTGAGAAGACCAACTTTCATCTTAACGGTCACTTTAACAAACAAAACTGTCGATTCTGGTTCGAGACTAATACCCGAAGACTTCGTGAACTTACACTTCACAGTCCTAAGCTTGTCGTTTTGGCTGCAATATCGGTAAACGTTATTATGGGGCCATACTTTTTCGAGGACGAAAGAGGTCGCGCGAAGACGGTAAGAGCCCAAAATTATTGCGATATGATAAGAGAGTTCTTGATTCCGGTCTTGCAAAAACATCAAGGGAATACGTTCAGGATATGGTTCCAACAAGATGGTGCCACATGCCATACTGCCAGGGCCTCCATAACTCTTTTGAATGAAATTTTCCCAGGAAAACTCATTGTACAAAGGGGGAATATTGAATGGCCCCCACGTAGCCCAGATCTCACTCCATATGATTATTTTTATGGGGTTACAAGAGAAACATTATCCGGGAAATTAACAATATTCCGAGGATAATGTTTCGCCGGTTCTTCCAGAATGTGCGACTTCGTTTTCAAGAATTTCAAGAAGCTGAGGAGCGTTATTTAAACAACATTATTTCAAATTTTTTAAGTCATGAAAATTCCATTACTTTTATTTAGTAAATATATAAATAAAAATGTTGCACGAATTTTAGTTGTTTTCAAATTTCACTTTTTCTAATTGTAACTAACATTTAGAGAAAAAACTCGTTAAAAATATAGTCATCAGCTACGCTGTTGGTCACATGTCTTATAAAAAAGAACAAAAAATCTGAAAGAAAAGAGAAGAGGATTTTTTGCCTCCCCTCTTAGCATCCTGTCAAGAGAAAGGCAAGCCAAAGAAAGGCGCTGCTCAGGAAAAAAGATAGCTTTTGTGGAAAAGTATTTATAAAAAAAACTATTTGACAGAACTTTGTGAAAATTTCCGGGATTATATTTTAAAAGTTGCACAATAAATAGAAATCATAGTCACTAACATCGGTCAAGATATTAGTGACTATGATTTATATTCATTGTGCAACTTTAAAAAAAAAGAAAAAATTTGAAAGAGAAGAGAAGAGGATTTCTTGCCTCTCCTCTTAGCATCCTGCTAAGAGAAAGGCAAGCCAAAGAAAGGCGCTGCTCAGGAAAAAAAATAGCTTTTGTAGAAAAGTATTTATAAAAAAAACTATTTGACAGAACTTTGTGAAAATTTCCGGGATTATATTTTAAAAGTTCCACAATGAATAGAAATCATAGTCACTAACATCGGTCAAGAATTAAAATTTGTAGCGTATCCTTATACGTACGATATTACTTTTTACTTTTCAAAAATAAATTAACATCATAATATTCATTTAAAGTATGGGAAAATGATATCCTCTTTAGAGGTACGTCTTCTCTTACGAAATATCTATATAAAATTACTTATAAAATTACTTCAGTTCTGTTGTCAAAATTCGTGACTAGTATGGCAGTGGGTAATAAAGCACTCACCCGTCCGATTTATAATTTCTGTCTCTAGCTATAGTTTCCAATAATGCTTCATAATCGTAACCAATTCACGTACATTTTGGAAGTACTATAAATTATAAATGAATTACCACTATATAAAATATTTCGTTTCAATATAGATAATAGATCTTTATAGATCATATTTATACAACTGCTTATTATATAAAAATAGATATTATATCTCTAAACATCATATTTATATAACTATTTTTACCTGGAAGTTTTACAATTATTCAGCATTCGTAGTGGCCTAAAATGAGTTTAAATAAGTTTAGTTAATACTTTTCTATTCTTTTGGGGACTAATTTAAAACAACAAAGAATTATGGAAGAAATTACTTCGTTCTCCTGTCAATTAATCCGTATGATCCAAAATTAGTGAAATGTTACGTATAAAAGAAACTTGCAAAATTAGGCCTCAACGATTATAGCCGGGTGAATATGTTCATTCTGATCTTAATAATACTTGTTATTAAGTTCCCATCAAATGGTAGTGGTTTGAAATTTTACTTTTTAATATTCCAGTCTTTCCGTGTAATATCGATTAAATGGAGCTTACAAAAATACGTAGATAACATACGTATATGTATTATTAAATCAGATTATAATGAGAAAAATATTTCGATTATAATAAAATTTTCTACCTTTTGATAAGTGAAATGTTTAAAAACAATGTGTAAATAATAGGAATTAAGTGCGGGTTATCAATGTTTTATAATTCTACCCTGTATACTTAATTGTTCCAAAAAAAATCTTAATTAAAAAATAAATGCGTAAATTTTATTAAGGTTATCGTAACTTTAAGTTTTTAATTTTTATTTTCATAAAACATTTTAGGAACAATAACAACATATTCTTGCTGATCAAAGTCAGAGAAACCGTTCAAAAGTTAAAATTTTTTTATTTCCGTGTAACCGAGAGATTCAATTTTATTCAGCAGTAACTACTATTTTGTAGCAACTTAAATAAGAAAGAATTTAAAATTAAAGCGAAGACTGAGTGAATAACGATTATATATTTACAGAATCGTTATCCCAACCACAGAATAGGTATTTTGAATTATTTTCTTCAAGATATGAAATTGTATACATGAAAAAATTGTAATATTAGTCTTTATTCGTTGTTTAGATAAAATTTGTATTTATATTTTTTTAAAACAGACACGCCTAATATTCTTTTTTTAGATATTAAAACAGTATCTAAAGAGATGTACCATATTAATACCTTAATAAATTAGAGCGAAAAAATTGGAAAAAATTAGATAACGAAATTTTAAATCGAAAATTATTTTATTGGAATTAATTATATATGATATTTTAGAATAGTTCATCACTTTAAGTATTCATACAAGACCGGAAGAAATAAGCTTATGATACTCACATGCTATCAATTATACAGGTGTCCCTGCGTCAATGATGGAGGGCTTCTCAAGCAATCGATCTAAAGCAAAAATGGTTTAAGAAAAAGTGCATAGTTTAGGATTTTATTTATTAGAATTACAGTTTATCAGTATGACTATAAAATAGAGTATTGCTTTGCATTAAAAACTAAGAACAAATTTAAAAAAATTTTACAATTTCTTTTACAATTTAGTATTCTTAAAATTAACTTTAAATTTGCAAGGTCCATTGTGTAAAAAAGTGGATAAAAGAAAACTTGAAAACCTTAAAAACTACTATAATTAATTGCTTATAAAATGAAAAAAGCTCAAAATTTCAGAAGTTATAATATTTTATTTACATCCGATAACGAAAATGATGACTTTAAACCAATTTTTTTTCTACGTGGCCCTAGAAAATTACGCCACAAATTAAGAAAAGGTTCTTCTATGATGTACTTGATTTTAATTCGAATTATCATTCGTCATGTTTGAATTTGATTTCCCAAAACTTGACTTTATCTTTAAAATAGCCCTAAACGAAAAAAAATTTATTGAATTTCAATCCGAGAAGCCCGCTCGCCAACTGACGGCGACAAATCCATCAATGTTTAAAAACGTGGTTTATATGTTACCATACGCTCCTTGTGTAGCAACATGATGTGCCGTCTTGCTTACACTACATTCCCTGGTGGGCATATAATGGGACATCTTCCAGTAAGTGTATCAATTCGCTTTGCATCTGTTGTCAAACTACAGATGTAGTTCTCCATTTAAATTTGAGGAAATCTCGACAAGACTAATTAAATGCCTGTTCCAAATTCACTGAGAACTGATGTCAGAAGCTAGATTCTCATCTGCAGCAGAGGTTTAGTATGCAGATTTTTAAAATATTCCTAAATACGTAAATTCTTCTTTACTACTTCACATTATATTGTTAAAAAAGTTCAGGTCTTCCATATCTCTCTTCAACATTTCTCGAATTGGGACCGATATTTGCAAAATTAAGTAATCGTAGAGGATAATAGATTTTGATCCATACAACATGATATCGATGCACATCTTCCTTTCATGATGCGTGATTCACAGAACATGGTATACGGTAATTTTTCAATTTTAAACATAATTAATGTTGGAACATTTTCAGTTTCAGTGCGTTCTTCTTTTCCATCAACATTAACGGCTATGGGGTGATTCTGAAAGCCAATTCCCCCTTTTTATCTTCAAAATATCATGTGTAAACTATAATAAAAACACGAAGGTCAGAAAGTCGTAAAGCCACTTCTCCTCCGTATTGATTGGTGTAGTTACAATAGAGTCTAGCAGTTCCCGTCCTTTGCTTCGTGCATTCATTCCATATTGATAATGCATCGTTGTATATTGATAATGGTGTACTCACACGGTGAATAAGTAACACATTTTAGGGATTTGAGTCACGGTACGTAGAATTGTGAAAAATGCTTTGCTTCAATTTGGAGTCCATTAAGAAGCCGAGACGTTATTTCCGATACTTCATTCCAAATCAGAAGCAGGAAATAAGTCAAATAATGAAAATGAAAGCTATGAGAATACGTAGGATAGCAAATGAATTGTAGCAATAAGAGCGAAAGGCAAACGACCGAAGTGAACAAATTACCAATGGTAAAATTGAAACAATTATGTCTTTCTCTACATCAAATAAGTGTTTCCCTCTCTAGCGTTAACAAGCTAAAACTCTTATAATTACCACTTTTTTGTTTATTACTATTACTGTATTTTCATTTACATACTTGGCTCATCTAAATTGATTTATAGTTATTACCTGCTGTTGTAACGATTCCAGGAACGTAGTACCATTTCATTTCCCTGATACAAATGTTTAATTTTTAATTTCACTGAAATCACCATAAAGGGGCAAAAAAGAATAAAATATAAAAAATCGTTTTTAACTTGTACCCTTAATAACTTCTAAACTTGCACTTTGTATTACCCTGTTATGCTTCAACGTGATTGTTTCCGAGGTCTTCTATTCATAATTTTCGATTGAACTACTGATGAAGAGCAACTTAGTATAAGCGTAAAGGGAATTTTTTGTTATCGTCAAATAAAATATAAAGAAATTAGTTTAATTTTTTGCAATCAAAAATAATATTTATTTATTTCATCTTATATTTGAACGCACAAATTCGCCCTTATACTAAAGCAAAGTCGCTGTCTTCTGTATATTATACTGTTCTTATTTCTCACTAGCCAATAAGGTAATACATACATACATACATAGTGCATATGGATTCATATTACAATTCATATGACGTATTATTGGATGCATATTAATATGTTCGTAAATTTTTAATTTAAATTTTCAAAAATATATTTTAGGGTTGCGAAAATAAACAATCTAAAGTGGTGGCTTTGTTTACGAGTTTGTCTGGAATAATTATCAATCGATCAATCATATATACTTTTAGTTATATAATAAATAATATTGTGGTCGTTAAAGGGCGATTCTGTTTTGACCAATTTTGTTTGGTATATTAAAACTAATTTCAAATGTTTCGAATAGAAGATAAAAAAAATTATTATGATTTTACATATAATTTTTTAAATTTTTTCAATCGTATCAATCAATATTTTCGAATTTTACGTATCATTGTTAAAAATTTACTTAATCAACTTTCAAAAAGGGCACAGTGTCACTTGATTCATATGTATTTCCGATATTATTAATTTTTTTTTCTTCTGCGTCCTAAAGCAAGTAGGTATAATGTTTTGAAGATATCGATATTTGGATGATAAGTTTCTAGCGTTGCTAATACTCTCGAATTTGGGGTTGGAAGGCAATATTTTAGAGACAAATTAAAAGAAAATTATTCATGTAATAAGTCCAGTAATAATTTTTACATATTCAGCAAAAAAATTTCAATAACAACTTGAAAACCCAAAAAATATGGTAGCATATAAACTAACGTTCTGTTAAAAATTATTGTAGGGTTATGTTCATACATTAAGATATTGAACATTTTAAAATAATTTTCCCACACCGAACGTATTTATGTTCAATATTAATTGACTCTACTAGTAATTATGTATCGAAAAAGTATTCACCCTTTAACATAAAACGTTCGTCTTGGCTTTAATGAATTATTTTTAAAATTCAAATTTAAAGTTACGAAAAGCTATCTAGAATATTTAACAAAGACTATAATTCAATTAATGTAAAAGCTATTTAGGTTTTCTTTAATAAGTAAAAATTAACGGGATAATAATCATTATAATAATTAAATGTTTAATATGTTAAAAATTAATAATTAATAATAATAAAGTACAAATAATATAAATTAAAAATATTTATTTAAATCCCTAAAATTTGTCACTATATATAAATTTATTCTATTATTAAAGACACAAAAGAATGTTAAAAAGATAAGGATATACATAGTCTGCAGAAAAATAGATTTTATACCTTATTTATATTAAAAATTACGATTAAAATCTATATTTACAAGCCATTATATTAACCTTGAGTAAATATTTAGCAGATAAAAATAATTTAACAATAAAGTTTAATATGATTAGGATGCCAAAAACACATGACGTTAAGTATAAAATTATGCGGACAAAATATTCGCTGGCTATTACAAAATTAGTATACTTTATAAGCGACTTGTGACGCCGCAACTGTATTGCATTAAGCGAACGTGTGACATTGTATGATTTTGCACTATAATACTTTAATATCGAAATTTTAAAATCAATTAGACGCCGTTATTAAAAAATTAAGGATATCAAAGGAATTTTAATCCAGGCAACATTGAATATTTGCCTACTGAAATATTTTTAGATTACACAATGCATAAATCTTGCAAACTTGATCATTAAATATTTTCAGAATAAACATATAAAAATATTAACGAAAAAAGTTTTATTTCATATCTACTAACGAGTTAGAGATTAGAGATCGAGAGAAGTGAAAAGAGCTGAAGAGAGATGGATCTACTATTCATCGTTAAAAAATTATTCTGTCAACGTTCCATCATTAGGTTTTGTCAGAGGAAGCAAATGAGTGAAATAATGAACCACATCCATCAAGGAGTGGGTAAAATATAGACACTGTGCAACAAACTATAAGAAACACTCAGACAAGAAAGCAAGTAATATAATAGCTTTTAAAATCCAAACATTTACTAGGTGAATGTAGTTATTGTATTGTTAGGGTTATTTTTAAAATGTTACAATAGCGTTTGACATATCTTTTCCGTTTTTGTGAATTTAAGAATGTTTCAACAAATATCAATATTTCATCTATGTTAAATTTCATCAAAATAAGAAATAGGAAAAGATATAACTTTTGAAGAATTAGATTAGAATTGATGAAAGGCCGTGAAAGACCATATTCGTTTAATCATGATTCTATATAATTGAAATACTTATTTGGCAAATAGTATCTTTCTATTCAATGTCAACTCAGTACATTTGTTCACTACGATCTAATTTAAGTATGTAAGCCTTTCTAAAGTTAGGTGACTACAATATGTACCTCTGTACGAATGAATATGTATTTCCTTAAATGTTAGATTTAAAATTTGTTTGACTTGTTAGATTAAAATAAATTATGGAAATTGATATGGATAAGTGAGTTCAATCTCATTACATCTCAAATCATATCAACAGTTAGCTAAAACTCGTATCAATAAAGCCCGAGGTTCGAAAGCATTCGGTCATAATTTGAATTGATGACAACAAATTTTTACAAATGAGCGGACACATTCTTTGCAATTTTATTACCTTTCCAAACCGAACTGTGGAAAACGAAATACTCATGGAATCACCTCTGTGTTTATATGTCTTTGAAATACATTTTTTGGAGATAATTGCATACAATAGCTTAAAATGTTATAGGTAGTATAGTTTGAGGAATTATCAATGAATTTACGGACGAAACATAGAAAATTATGAATTTTGATTACTACTTTGGGGGACTATTTGGAGAGGGAAGACGAGAAATGAATAACATTTTTTCTGTTGGCTATTTAATGAAAACTTGTCAAAATTAGTGCTCAAAAATTTGCAAATTGATTTAATTAAAAATATTCTTTTAAACGAAATTTTAAAAAAATATATGAAATATATATATATATATATATATATATATATATATATATATGTATGAAAAATCTGAAAGAATCAGATATAATGAGGTTTATATTGACCAATTATAATTATCAAAATCACATTATTTCTGGTAGTTTTTTATCGTAAATAATTTGAATCACTCAATAGTGTAATAATATAATTTACAAAAACAAGTGATAGTATAGGTAAAAATAACGATATATAAATGTGCTATTTTAAAATGCTTGATGTATATATAAGTTTTTTTTATTATTTATTTTTTTATTAAAATTATGTTAAAATTTTTAATTGAATATACCCCTATCGTTAAAGATTTCACGTTTCCTTTAATGCTTATGTGTTTCTGCGTATTTGTATGGAACATCGCTCGAGTTCGGCCTGTATTTCTCCATTTTTGATATATTTTGCTAACCATAATAAATATAATAATAACACATAATTTAACCACTATAAGTTTATTGATTGGAAAGTTGATCAAGATATTTTAAGTTACAACCTACATATTGCTATTTAGAGAGAACAAATAGTTCTCACATTATTTTCAATACTAGTTACTTTTAAATTTCTGGACAGATATATAGAATATAAAACAATATCTTAACAATATATTTAACTTACAACGTATCCATGGGTACACAAAGGCTGCAGAAATATCAGTATTTCAAACACCGTCGGGGGTATCCTTGTACCCTTGAAACATTCACATGCAGTCATGCTGCTTAAAATTAGCCCCCAGTGAGGACAATTGTGTGCATTGTGGATTGAGAAAATTCTGAAACACAAACATCATGTTTATATAAAGTTACGTAAGTACTGTGATCCTTAATTCACATTTACTACGTACCTTCATTGTCGAATTTTAATTACAGGTAATAAAATATTTAAAATATTATATTAAATGCGACAATAAATACAGAGTTCAATAGCACATATGTATGTCCATATATTTATATATATATATATATATATATATATATATATATATATATATATATATATATATGTATTTATGTGTACATAAAGGGGGCGAAAGAGGCTATGAAGATTGTTCGCAAGATGGAGGAGTACAAGTTCAACATAGTGAAAATTAAGATAGATGGGTGAATGAATTAATCTATTCTTCTATTACCTTCACATTAGTACATTTTTTCATATGCTAATTTTAATTAATCAAATCTACTTCTAATGTCTTTACTAGCAGAAAACACAATCAAGAGTTAAAAACTTACGACTATTTTCATCTCTTTTCACCAGAAATGTAGTATATATACTAATATGTATACAAACGCCAATATATATGTGTATATAAATTAATATAAATAAATACATATATATATATATATATATATATATATATATATATATATATATATATATATGAGACGAAGTTTCAAGGTATTCTCTTCTAACATGCAATGAGTACACGTAAAATTCACCGGTTTTCCATTAATTTTACAATAAAACCAGGCTAGTAAATTTTCATTACATCTTTGAATCATTCGAATGAAATTAGATCCTTATTAACCATGATATTGGGTTGTGTGAAGATCACGATTTCACGAAAGACTTTAATATCTTTTGATATTTATTTTACCTTGATTCAATTTTGGTATTTTAAGTAACTTCGTGAAATATCCCAATTAATATAAGATAATATACAAACGATGTATATTACTTACACTTTGACTTAATATACAATCGATGCATATTTTTGATTGGTTAAAGGGGTTGATTATGAATTTTAAAACTGATGTCTGAAAGAATCGTTACGACATGTTTATCCTACGTGGGCTTAAAACAATATCATATTATTCGCATTGTCAAAAATGGTTTCAATATTTTTGTGTATTTGTTTTTATATGTACTAAATACCATCGCTCGAGAACGGATATTTGCAAGTTTCACTTACACACGTAGCGACGCCGTTTTTGACGCGCAACAAATTTATAAGCAATTCGCATTATCTTGATGGCTTTCATTAAAATGAAAATTTATGTTTAATATTTGCTTGGTACCTAGTTTGATTCATTTTTTATTATTAAAATTATATCTATATAATATTAACAAATATTACTATTATTAAAGTATTAATTAAGATTTCATCCATTGACCCATTTTGTTAACTAAAATGGCTGTGTACAATGATTATCAAGGTAGCAATAACTCGTGACTCTTAATTAATATCTACTATTCGTTTTCCTTTTGATATGTACTTTGGTTTGTTTAATGTGTTTCTGTTCGCAAATAAAAAGACACGAGATAAAAACATAACTTTAAATAAAAAAATTATACACAAAAAAGTGACATATCTAATAATTTCTAAAGTTGCTGGTGCTCTTACTTTCTCTGACTTTTCTAAAATGCTTGTAGTCTAGAAGTAAATAATTTAGGGTCAGTGAGAACGAATGATAAATATTTTTAAGAAGGAAATTGGGAGTCGGAAAATGATATAGGATACTTTTTATGCAGAAAAATTTCTATTTGAAACCGAAAAATACACAAAGTGAATAAGGGAGCGGTTTGCAATAGAATAGCGGGTGAATATTATTTTTTGAATATTTATATGTGCAGTGTAAAGGAGCATGGCAATCACTGAATTTAATCCTTAATTTAGAGTCGTGTCTATAATGTTATGAATACGGAAGTATGTTTATTTATATATTTTTACGTCAGACTTGAACTACATATCAACGTAATTTATTATACAGAGATAGTTACAAGCCAGGAAATAATATATGCTAATTACCAACCGCTAAATTTTATCTTAACTAATTTTATAGTTGCAAATATTGTAATAAATGCGAAAGTCTATATAAAAGCGAGTTTGTTTATCTTTCCTTGTAGGCCGCAGTACAGGATAAAAGTGTTTTTTTCTTCACAAAGATAGCTGGCGGGTAGGGAAATGATATAGGATATTTTTTATTTCAGAAAACCTCATTCTTTCTTACAAATTACCTAAAATACATAGAAACTTGTCAAGTGCGAGGAGAACCCGCGCTACGAGGGTTTCGTAGATTTTAGATAGTCAAAAATTTTGCATTCGCGTTAGACAAATATTAATTTTTCATAACGCGAATGCAAAATTATTGAAAATTCTGGAAATAATGGGGGAATGCTAGTTTTCCCATATTTTTGGAAAATCTTTTTAGAAATACAATTTGAAATTATAAAAAAATATTTGTGTACTCATAAATATATAATTTTTACTTATTAGTTAAATTAAGGCCTCTCTAGCGTTATCACTTCTTTCTTTATTACTATTACTCTATTTTCATTCACATACCTGGCTCATCTAAATAGATTTGTTGTTATTACCTGCTGTTATAACGATACCAGGAACATAGGTCGAGTCCCCATAAAAAAAAATGTTTGAACTTTACGCTTTTGGTAGACCATTTCATTTCCCCAATACCGATACTTAATTTTTAATCTCACTAAAATCCCCATAAAGGGGCAAACAAAAAGAGAAGAAAATATAAAAAATCGTTTTTACCTTCTACACTTAATAAATTCTAGACTTGCACCTTGTAATTACCCTATTATGCTTTAACGTTATTGCTTCAGAGGTTTTCTATTCATAATTTTCGATTGAACTACTGATGAAGGGCCACTTAATATATGTGTAAAGGGATTTTTTTCGTTATCGTCAAATAAAATATAAGGAAATTATTTTAATTTTTTGCAATCAAAAATTATATTTATTTATTTCATCATATATTTGAACGCACAAATTCGCCATTATACTAAAGCAAAGTCGCTGTCTCCTGTATATTATACTGTTCTTATTTCGCACTAGCCAATAAGGTAATACACACTATAGATAGTGTATATGGATCCGTATTACGATTTATAAGACGTATTATTGGATGCATATTAATATGTTCGTACATTTTTAAATTAAGTTTACTCTAAGTGTATTTTAAGGTTACGAAAAAAAACAACCTAAAGTGATCGCTTTGTTTACGAGTTTGTCTGGGTTAATTATCAATGGATCAGTTATATGTACTTTCACTCACATAATAAATAAAATTGTGGTCGTTAAACGGCGATTCTATTTTGACCTATTTTGTTTGGTACAATAAAACTAATTTCAAAATCTTCGAATAGAAAAAAAAAATATTATAATTTTACATATAACTAAAACATTACATAAAAATAACATATAATTTTAAAACAACAACAATAAAATATCAAAAAACAATAAAAACAAAAAACAAACAACAAAATAACAATAAAACATTACATATAAATAATATAAATTAAAAATATTTATTCAATCTTTCCAATCAATATTATAATTAAGTGTTTAATATGTTAAAAGTTAATAGGTAAACAAACTACAAATAATATAAATTAAAAATATTTATTTAAATCCATCCATTTTGTCACTTTGGATAAAAGTATTCTATTATTAATGATACGAAAGTATGTTCAAAAGTTAAGAATAAACATAGTCTGCAGAAAAGTACATTTTATACCTTATTTAAAAACTATATTTACAAGACATTATATTAACCTTGAGTAAATATTTAGCAGCTAAAAATAATTTAACAATAAAGTTTAAAGTGATTAGGATGCCAAAAAAACATGATTTTAAGTAAAAAATTATGCGGATCAAATATTCGACGGCTGTTACAAAATTAGTATACATTATAAACAATGCCGCAATTGTATTGAATTAGGCGAGTGTGTGACATTGTATTTATGTATTATTTTGTACAGCAATACTTTAACATCGAAATTTTAAAATCAATTAGTCGCCGTTCTTAAAAAATTAAACATATCAAAAGAATTCTAATCCAGACAGCATTGTTTATTTATTAAGTAATTACGCCTAATTGCCTACTGAAATATTTTTAGGATACTCAATGCATAAATCTTGCAAATTTCATCATTAAATATTATCAGAATAAATATACAAAAATATTAACGAAAAAAGTTTTACTTCATATCTACTAACAAGTTAGAAATAAAACGAATAGATCGAGATAAGTGAAAGGAGCTAAAGATCGTTGGAGCTACTATTAATCATTAAAAAATGATTCTGTCAACTTTCCATCATTGGGTGTTGTTAGAGGAAGCAAATGTATGAAATAATGAACCACATCCATCAAGGAGTGGGTAAAATATAGACACTGTGCAACAAACTATAAGACACACTCAGACAAGAAAGCAAGTAATATAATAGCTTTTATAATCCAAACATTTACTAGGTGAATATAGTTATTGTATTGTTAGGGTTATTTTGAATTGTTAAAATAGCACTTGACATATCTTTCCCGTTTTTGTGAATTTAAGAATGTTTCAACAAATATCCATATTTCATCTATGTTAAATTTCATCAAAATAAGAAATAGGATAATATATAACTTTTTAAGAATTACATTAGAATTGATGAAAGGCCGTGAAAGACCATATTCGTTAAATCATTATTCTATATAATTGGGAGAGGCAATTTGCAGAAATACTTATTTGGCAAATAGTATCTTTCTATTCAATGACAACTCAGTACATTTGTTCACTACGATCTAATTTAAGTATGTAAGCCTTTCTAAAGTTAGGTGACTACAATATGTATCTCTGTACGAATGAATATGTATTTCCTTAAATGTTAGATTTAAAATTTGTTTGACTTGTTAGATTAAAAAGAAATACATAAATGACTAAACAAATTATGGAAATTGATATGGATAAGTGAGTTCAAACTCATTACATCTCAAATCATGTCAACAGTTAGCTAAAACTCGTATCAATAAAGCCCGAGGTTCGAAAGCATTCGGTCATAATTTGAATTTATGACTGTTAATAAATTTTTACAAATGAGCGGATACATTCTTTGCAATTTGATTACCTTTCCAAACCGAACTGTGGAAAACGAAATACTCATTGAATCACCTCTGTGTTTTTTTTTTAAAATATATTTTTTGGAGATAACACACAATAGCTTAAAATTTTATAGGTAGTACAGTTTGAGGAATTTTCAATCAATTTATGGACGTAACATAGAAAATTATGAATTTTTCTTACTACTTTGGAGGACTATTTGGAGAGGAAAGAGGAGAAATGAATAAAATTTTTTCTGTTGGGTATTCAATGAAAACTTATCAAAATATGTGGACAAAAATTTGTAAATTGATTTTATTAAAAATATTCTTTTAAACGAAATTTCATAAAAATATATGAAATATATATGTATATATATATATATGTATATATATATATATATATATAAGTATAAAAAATGTGAAAGAATCAGATATAATGAGGTTTACATTAACCAATCATAATTATCAAAATCACGTTATTTCGGGTAGTTTTTTTTCATAAATAATTTGAATCACACAATGGTGTAATAATAATATAATTTACAAAAGCAAGTTATACCATAGGTAAAAATAACGATATATAAACGTCATATTTTAAAATTCTTGATGTATATAATAAGCTTTTTTTTATTATTTATTTTCCTATTAAAATTATGATAAAATATTTAGATGAATATACCCCCATCATTAAATATTTCACGTTTCCTTCAATGCTTTCTCCATTTTTGATATATTTTACTAACCATAATAAATATAATAATAACAAATAATTTAACCACTGTAAGTTTAATGTTTGGAAAATAGATCAAGAAATGTTAAGTTACAACCTTATAAAAATTAAAATGTTAAGTTCGTTAAAGAGAACAAATAGTTCTCACATTATTTTCAATAATTGTTACGTTTTAATTTCTGTATAGATACATAGAAAATAAAACAATATTTTCATAATATATTTAACTTATAACGTTTCCGTGGATACATAAAGGTTTCTGAAATATCAGTATTTGAAACACCGTCGGGGGTAAAATTTCACTGCATCCCAGAAACATTCACATTCAGTCATGCTGCTTAAAATTAGCCCCCAGTGAGTACAATTGTGTGCATCATAGATTGAGAAATTTTTTTTTTCATATTTATATAAAGTTACGTGATTATTCTGATCCTTAATTCACATTTACAACGTACCTCCAGTGTCGAATTTAAATTGAATAGCACACAATGTTGTTTAAGGGGCCTTATCGGCATGTAAACAAATTAAATGCCTAAAATTATCTTTGAACGTTTAACTTGATAGTAAATCCAAGTGGTAATCCATTGTAACGTAGTTGATACAGTCATTTATTTTAAAGTATTACTACAAGTGAGTTATATATTTAATTCTTACGTTGCGTGTGTTGCTTATTTCCTTCGTCGTAAGTCTTTATGGCTTCATTAATAAAGTTGAATTTTTTGCATTACATCTAAAATATATTATTAGTATTCATATTATTACATTTTCGGTTTAATAATTTATGACGTCAAATTATCAAAATGAAGAGGTATTGATAAAGAGATATCACCATTATGATTTAAATAATATAGTCATTTATGATGGGGCATTTCGACACGTGAGTAACATATTTAATTATTATGTTGCGGATGCTGCCGTTTTCTTTCCTCTTACGTTTTTTGCGGCTTCATCAACAAATCGAATTTTTTGCATTGTAATAATATATCTTAGTGTTATTTGTATTCATATTATTATACTTTAATGTGGTATTTAAATGTCAAATGATGGAAATTATTGATTTTTGTCAAATTATCAAAATTATATCCAAACTTAACCCTATTTATGTTTTCTTTGATTTTTTTAAAAAAACTCATTAATTTTGAGCAAGGGTGGAATTAAATCAACAAATATTTTTAAGTCTTTACTTCTTAGAATGTAATTTTTTACACTTGAAGAAATAAATCTAATCAAAAAGTTAATTTACATTTTAATGTATTTTATTATATGACCCATCATAATAAAACAATTGCATGTGTTCAGAAACGACTTTAAACCCTGTGACCTCATGAGAACCCATAATGCATATACTTTCTAGGATGAACAAATCTTATAAGACCTGAACATTTTAGCTAACTGTTAAAGACATTTATAAGAAATACTCAAATACAAAACTCCTTTCAATTTGGTTTAATGCTAAGACTTTGTAGGGAAATCCAAACATGTATGCACAAACTTGCCTGCGTGTACACATGCATACGTGCACACATGCGCGCTTACGCCACGTGACCCGTGCCCGCATGTATAATGTTTCTTTGTGTATTTTTTAAAATGTATTGATTATAATAGTTAACATCCGTACTTATACGGTCGTACTTGTACGTCGATAATGCATATGAATGCACTTGCGCGCGTGCGCATGTTATCTACATCAAAAACATCTGACGTCAAAACTTTTATAGAGTAAATTATATTATAGTAATTCATTTTTATATATTTCAAAACTTATTCATGTGTACTGCGGTTAACTTTAATTCTATTCAACGACAAACACAATACATACAGAATATTAGCATTATTAATATCTTGATTTTTGGCCAAGTACTTCCTTATTAGAAGGAAAAGTAATTTCTTTTCCAAATTAAACAAAAATTATTGAAATAAATACGGAAAATAATCTTACAGTTACAGTTCTTAATAACGCATAAAGTATTTGCTACTAGTAAGACATATAAATAACTTTCGCTCATTAACTTCCAATAATTCCTTGTCACTGAACCAGTACAGTTGCCAAGTCGTAAATTTACCCTTTTTTATGAGGTTGTGGGTTTGAAGCTTCTTTAGAATGTGTGGATATTCACGATATTAGACTAGTATTGAAAAAAAATGCAGATAAAATTTATTTCTGGAAATTCGAAAACGTCTGATGTAAATATATTTAACAAATACATGGCGTTGTTGCCTAGAAAATTGCTATGTACTGCATCTATATAGAAACTAATATCAAAGCTCAGTAAAAAAAATAATTAACTGGGTGTAATTAAAGGACTGAGTCTTTGAAGAATAAAGTCTTGATATATGAGACTACCCGCCCAATGACATACAGTTAGACTCATAATATGTCAGAGCTGTCGTAAAATAATTTTATTCAATAAACTGTTACTTTGAGGGTTTCCTAATAAAGTGTAGAAATTCTGAAAGGAAATATAGATGGAATTTATTTAATCATCGCCGGATTACGGTGTAGAATTTAAATTAAATATGATATGAATATCTAATTAAATATGATATGTATGTCGGCATACCGGCCCAGATTAATAATGGTACATAAATGTAAATGAAAAATAATTTAAAAATCAACCATGATTATATGGCTATGCTCATTTCACATATGTATATAATTAGCATTTGTGTGTATTTTTTTCAGTTTCTCATTAATAGGATATGAAATTAGTACGGTATGAAATAATTATTATTTTCGTAGTAGTTAATATTAGTTCATTAAATGAACACATCGGCAGAAATATTGAACTTAAATAGGTTAAATTATTATTAAATAGTTAACAGTAATATAAAGTATATAAGTAATGGATCTCGAGACATTTTTTTGATATTTTTTCAAATATGAGATGCGATTTGCTCGTATATGCATATAATTATTCCTTAGAGATGTGGCATAAATTAAATATTTTTTTTAATAAATTACTTCCAATTTTAGTATCAACTTAAAAAATTAAATGTTTCTTAGGTAGATTATAGTGAATATACCTACACAAAAAATAGAATGACAAGGTTACAACAATCTTTTATCTTTCCTATGATGATCTCTCAACACGAGTCACAAATTCAAGTCTATGTAAACATTCCGAAGCAATGGTGGAAGCTAACAATATGCAATAAAAATATGAAAAATTTATTCAATAACACACAATTTATTTATTAACCTGTCGAAAAATCGATAGGTCGAGCGTCTTTTCCGCATTTAATTTATGTGCGGTTTAATGAAAAACTTGTAAGTGAGTGTGATATTATTATTTATTTATTAGCTTTGAGTAAAAACTTCTTGAGTATATTACTATAACCTCTTGAAAATATTTAATGAATAGTAACAAAAAGCACTTGCTTATAAATAATTAATGATTATTATAAATGATTAAAAAACATGAAACTTTAAAAAAGTTTCACTTCATCCCTGACCTTGAGTGACCTTGACCTTGAATGTTTTGGTTTTAAATGGTTATTCCTAACTTATTACTATATGTCCCTTTTTGCGTCTCAATTAAAAAAATATATTTTATGATATAAAACATTTAATTCCTTTGAATTTGTCATCATAACACCTTGAATGATTACACAATCTCTTCATACTTAAATTATTACATAATCTCTTGAGAAAGCATGACCTATGCTTTGTCTGCTTAATAAATATTTTAAAGTTGATAAAATATATCTAGTGACGAAATTATAGAATAATTAATGGCGCCGTATCGATTTTTTAAAAACGATTCGCACGATTAACTCGAATCAAGGGCACCAACAAAAATAGTAAAAAACTCGTGTGAAAAGAATCGTGAATGAATAAGTAAATTAACGAATTATCTCAACTGTACCAGGGGGATAACTCAATGCGGTAACGATTCGACTTTTTCGATAGAAAAGTATTATCCTAAGTACGTGATACGCGTGAAGCAACTTTTTTATTCTCTTGAGGGCAATTTCGTTAACGATATTATTGTTCCTGATCATGTCTTTTTGTCGCACGTAAAGATTTTAAACTAAAAATTTGAAGTTAAATATTTTAACGTAATTTGAACAATTCCGTATTTTCGGTTTATAAATTTGTTAAATGTGCACATTATTAAATTTTCCCAAATCAGACATTTTTTATTGTAATTTCTGCATTAATTTAACATTTTCATTTCGAAGCTTTACTGTCATTGACTTAAGTACGTAATAAAATTATTTTGAAGAAATATCTTAATTATAACAGTAATTAAAGCATTAATAGTTGATGCAATTTAGCAACTCACAGGTACATAATTAATTTGAAATATCAAAAAAAATTAACTAGAAGACGAAGCTTTCTTAAAAAATCTCGGAAACATTCTGATGGACAGACGGATGTGTATATATATATATATATATATATATATATATATGTGTGTGTGTGTGTGTGTGTGTATGGCTGTATTGTGGCGATAAACATAGATAACCTTTTCATTAGGTAATTAACTTGTTTAGTACTATAGCGGTTCAATAGATATGCTCATTTAATATTAATGTAATTCCTATTCACAGTACATTGGTAAAGCTTTAATATTATTATGGCTGCAATTCAACTTATCAGGTCGTTGCACCGATGCACACATTGCAGCGGGTTGCCGTTTTTCGCATCGAATTATATCTGAAATGCATAAAATGCACTGTGCATAATGCAAATGAATTCAATTCATTGATACACACACTCCCCTGTGCCAGTTACTTTGTTTTTACTTGCTCCCTTAGTAGCTATTATTTAACCATTATGTACTTTAATAAATTTAAACGCTCGCTATGAGTCACTAAGACGAGTTCAGGTATTTGAATTAGTAATACTTGTGTCGGAACATATTTTCGATGTATATGGATTTTTAGTAAATCTGCGTTTTGTTTCCCAGGTTATTATCTAGTAAATCTTAATCTGAAAAATGATTACCATCAAAAACCACTAATTTCTCAACTATGACCCAATGCAATTGATATTTTGCGCTGACAAGGAAAGATCCCGTTTTGTACGGTGTGGGAATTTATTTTATTCGAAATCACAGATTTGCATAACGATACGAAGGTAATGTTAGCGCGCACTGTTAAGCTAATAATGAGAAATGACAAGTACAGCCGAGCCGCCGCATAATCGAGTAGTAATCCACTCGTATTCTAATTGGCGGGTCCGGGTTTGCGATATCATTTCAAGCAAAGCTTAACGCGTTTCAAGTATACTCGGCGGCAGGCCGGGTGTTGGCGAATGGATTACTTCAGATATACTCGGTGCTAGGCCGAATGCGACCCATCAAACGGAATATAGAGCGTCGAGTTAAAAAGTATATTTTTGTTTCGTCACTTTGCCTAGTCATTGGTAGCAGTGATAAAGCATTCGATTACGTGTGGAAGGCGACGAAAACATAAGTGTAAATTTCGATGCATTGGCTGTAAATCTTTTGTTATTTTTTATTAAAAATATTATTTGTTAGTCGAATCGTCGCACTCGGAGTGTACTTTTTATAAAAATTCACATTAATAATAAAGACGTATATTTTCTGATAAAAGTAACGTATTTGTTTATTATGAGGTGCATTTTGTATATAAATGTAAAACATTTATAAAGCAATTGGGCGTATTTGTATGCAATATCACATAATATTTATTATGATATTATCTATTATCAAAATGGATAAAATGTATTCAGGTGAATATGTACTACATATTTTTGGTTTGTTTACGTATTTTACTGAATGTATAGGTAATAATTACTTTCACTTTTTTAATTTTCGTGCTGAAAACATCCAGTATACTCGGTCGTCGCCGTGTGTTGGGTTGATCACAAGGCATACGGCCTGTGAGGACACGGCGCACCGCGGAGGCCCGCGTTTGATTTCCGGCCGTTCGTCGAGCGGGGCTTGACGGTTATGGTTGGCTGTAAGAGATTGCTCTCGTAGCAATAAGTCCGCCATACATATCAATTAGATACATTGAAGAAGATAAATAAAATGATATTGGTTGGCGAAGTTTTAATTCCCACAATGTGCACTTAAGTAGAACAAACTTTTGAATTCAAAATTTATTTTGGCTCACCTTATCCAAAATGTTTTGAGGGAAAAAGATTTACGAAGTCATCTCATACAAGTTTCGTATATAATCAGCGGAAAGCTGAGCACCTATTCCTTAGCGGTCGAACCGTTCTTCAATTTTACTCCGCGCAGGACCGAATACAATCGAACGAGCGATCGAGTCAGTAAACATGTTTTTATTGTCTATTTTTGCTTAGCGAATCACTGGAGTAGCAGCGAAGCACTGTATAACGTACGGATGTACGAACTTTGATTTTCATTTTTCCTTCATTGATTCAATTTTAGGAAGCATAATTACTGTATTCATATCAAAAACATTTTTCATCGTGCATTTGTTAAACATGAATTTTATTTTACGTCAGCATTTATGTGTTTTAAGCGTATACGTATTTAAATAGAGTTTAATGCAGTAAAACAATTGGGTTGTGTACGGCCTTTATTAATTGAGCGTATTTGCATGCATTAATATATCATATTTTTTATGATATTAATTTATGTCAAATTAGATAAAATAGTTATTTATTATTAGATTAGTTGATTGTCCACTGTATTCTTTTAGTTTGTTCACGTATCTTCGAGAATGTGTAGATAATACGCGACTGGTAGTCCAGTATTATCTACAGACTCTATCTTTCAACATGCACAATACGATTAAATTTGTTGTCAAAGTTTTAACTCCTAAACTATGGTCCTAAACCAAGAATTTTTTTATAATAATATATATTTAAAAACAACTTAATTTTGTAACAGTATTTATACGTTTACTCAATAGTGAACTGAGTTCCGCCTGTACACCGTCACCACGTACACCTATCTTATTCACGTCACTTTGCAGTTTGAAAGACCTGAAAATCACATTGTCAGTTTTTTATCTACGAAATTTTTTTCTATACCACTCGATTTTTACGTCGATAGTATGCTAAATATTTTTACCTTGCCAATTTATTTTGTTGAATCTGCGTCATCAGATTTTTTAGGTATTCATAGACGAAGATGTAATGTATGTCATAGTGGAAGATTTTACTCCTATATATGAAGTAAGATTTCTTTTTGACGTTTAGTTTTTCAAATAATTTCTCGAGAACAGACCAGGGTCAAACACTTGTTAGTACAGCAATATATAACAAACACATTTAAAGCGCAATTACACTATTTTCCAACATTAATTGCATTGTTGTTGGGTGTTCAAGAATCTACACTTAGTGTCCTATATGTTTGGCAAAGTTCTAATAAAAGAAATTAAATATATCATAGTGGAATTTAATAGGTGATTTCAACGCTATACCACGAACTATTGTAAAAAATTGTATAACCAAGTGGCACAATTTATTAACCAAATTAATTAATTATTTTCTATTAAAAAAATATTAATTTAATACATTCCTTTCTATCTCATTAATTTTGGTGTGTGTGAGGCTTATTGTCTGACGTATGATGAACAAATAATTAGTCAGGCATTTTACAATTAAGCCATAAACACCCGATAACATAAATAAATTCATCACCCATTATTATTATCTTCTAGATATAATATAAATATACAACATTGATACTACAGTACCCTGGATATTGTTTCAGCACTAATACACATATAAATATAAGTAAATATAATAAAAAGAAATAAATATATTAATACACAGAACCGGAGATATGTAGAATTAGTGTATTACCTCATCCTTACTTTCAAATACCCTTGCTTTTGTATAAATATATTACCGATAATAACTTCCATTTAATTTTATTACATACACCGCAAATATTGCATTGTATAACCTCACATAATAACAACAATTGAATTTATTACCCTCATTAAAATACTAGTATATTGTATAACTCTCGGTAATATAATAAAACCTACACTGCGCCCCTGCAATAAACTCACTAACATAAACAATGGAAAAATCCGCACAAACCAGGCTTCCGCTATTGTGTTTGAAACATATAAATACTGTTGTTCTTAAGAGTTAATCTTTGCTAATAGCCCATCTGAAGATGTTGTAATACAACGAAACCTAGGTCGTGGTAAAGAAATTAAAGAAAGTAAAAATAATACTACATCACGTAGTTTCATTTAATTGTGAATAAATAAGTTCAACAAATTTTTAGTCTAGTTTAGTCTTTCTATTTCGTATTGAAATTAATAATTTAATGATATTAAAAATAGTCATTATCTAACATAATTGACTGTGTGTTCTATTAAAATTTTGCTTAGGTTTTAATTGAGATATAGACTGCCGTCATTCAATACTTAGCATAATGAACACATAAAATAATAACAATACAATTATCAAAGATTTTTACTTCCAAATGCGCACAGACGATTATATTCAACGTAATTAATTATAAATGTTACGCGCAGCTTTTTGCAACATTAATTTAATATTTTATTTGTTCATTTAGTGTTAGAGAAAATCAATGAAAATTTGACAACACACTTTTCGAATAAAACTTATTTATTGATATATCACCCCATTCCATTTTATTTTCTTCTTTTGAATAGCAACATAAATTAAAAATATTTCTATTTTCAGGAAATTATCTTTGAAACAAGGCTTCATGCACACACACACACACACACACATACACACACATACAACGTGCGCTGAAATGCAGTGAATGAGCTTAGCACCAACGATATTTTTATATTTTTCAGTTGTACATTAAAGGATATGCATTACATATTGAATGTAACAGATATTTTGAAATACGTCGTGTATTTCAAAATATATATTGCAGCTCGCTATTATTTATAACAAAAAATCAATTTGAAAATGTTCCTATTCAACAATATATTTGTTTGCCCGGGAATATGTTTTAACCTTCCTTCTTTCACATAATTCACTTTTTTTCAATCTTTTTTGATCACTTCCTTTTGGAAGTTTTGAGTTTGTCTTTTTTTTTGTGTTAATTCATATTTGTATTTTTAAATTTGTTTTCATGCGATCCTTTTTGCTTCTTAAATTTTTGGACGTTTTGAGATATTTTTTTTATATTTCAATTTGTGTTTGTGTTTATAATATTTTTTAAATAATCATTCTTACATGCTCAATTTTGAATGTTCTAGGTTAATTTTTTTCAATTACCAATTCGTGTTTGTATTTATAAACTTTTTATGCAACCATTTTTGCTTATTTAATTTCAGGATACGTCAGTTGGTCGATGTCCATTGATTTCTTTTATTCGCATACAAACCAACAGTGTACGCTGAAGTGCGGTGCCAATATCAAGCGACATAAGTCCATTATGTTTTCCCACCAGCTCAAAAAGCAATAAAACTAAAAAGCAGCATAAATAAATTATTTGTATTCATAGGTTTCGACCTGTGTTTTTATATCCTTGATATAAATGAGCTATCCACCAAAAATATTTTGAGATTATGAAATATGCACCACATATTTACACTTATGAAAGGTATAGTGTGCATAATACGTTGCAATATATTTAGTTGTAAAAAATAATATTTGTAAATAGTTTAACAGAAATACTACATAAGCTTAAATGTTTATAAGTGATGAAAAGTGTACGGAAACTTGGTAGTGTGAGTTATCCCTCCGTTTGATAGACTTATTATCTTTTGTAAAACGGCTTTTTACTTTTTTATACAAAAAAGCAGTTTCTTTTTATATAATCGATATTACATACGCAACGCTAACCTACATTTCAAAGTAAGATTGAATCCTTCAGCAAAATACAACTTATGTTTAATGAGTATTCGGGTCATATGTATTTTAAAGGTATAGGAATGTAATTTATTATACGCAAAATTGATATAGGTAAACGTAGGTGTAAATAATATTTTTACATTTCAACGTCGCTATGTTATATATCCATATGTCAATTAGTATATAGTATGTCAATTAATATATCCAATAACACATATGTCAATCCGTACATCTAAATATAGTTTAAGTTTATTATAATAATAAACAACTTTCCCGGATATTTTTTTTCATAAATACAGGGGCTTCTATGTTTTAATCACGATTATAGTTTTCATAAATATGAGCATTAATAAACTTTAACTTTACATATAATAATTTCACCAATTCGTTATTGCAACTCCCCTCAAAAAACAAGATTATATTATTGAAATCTCAAACGTTTGCAATTGCCCAATAAACGAATGTCGACAGAGAATAAGAAGTTTATTTAACACTAGTCTATCGTTCGTGGCATCTAATTGATTTTAAACTTTGTTTACTAACCTCAGAAAACATGTTTATATTATTGAAATCTCAAACGCTTGTAATTGCCTAATAAGAAAATGTCTACAGAGGATAAGGAGCTTTCCTTACTCTAGTCTATCCTCCGTGGCATCTAATTGATTTTAAACTTTTGTTAATAAAGCCTCTGACCTGACCATACACTTGCTGACAGCCAGTTACGAAGTTGCAGCTTTGTGTAATAAGTTAATTAAAAAGCGATACTAGGTTCGTGAGCACTAACCATCGAATATTAATCTGTGTAACTAAATACTTTGGTTATTTTCGTTATTACTATACTTTAGTCAGTGTTCAGTCAATCAAAGTTTCACTCTTATTTTTTTAGACGAATAGGTTACAATAGTGTCTCAATTTATTATTAAAATGTTTTTGGGTCATGATTCTATACACATATTTTATCTGATATTATTTTAAAATTCGTCAGTATTTATTTCACCTTCTTAGTGACAAAATAGTATGACATGCCGAATAAATATGTTTCAGCATAACGATGTAAATATTCAATAATTTTATTGAATAGATTTATTACTGGCTATCCGATCTCTTTCCCTAAATTAAACTGATGAGCCTCATTTCTCTTCATGTATATATCTCTAATCCTCCCTTATCCTCAATCGGTTGTAACATGATTTTAAGGCTCACTAATTCAAAGTGAAAGTTAAAACCTGAGCTCAAAAATGAACGTTGAGGCATGTGTCGCCGTTAGTTTTATTTTTCTCCCGTGTATCTCTTAGTATTTATTTAACTTTATTTCACTAAAATTTCAACAGTTAAGCTCCCAAAAAGTGATCAGGACCGATGTAGATATGATCCGTGATGTCATCTTGTGACCACGAGCAGATACTGAATATAGTATACTCCTTTCTTTTCTAAATATGTATATAACTTTCTAAAATTTTTATGTCACATCTTAAATTACAAAATTTTGGTGAACTTGTACATAATAAACATATTCCAAATTGATCACACGTCATTATTGCCGTGAAAGGTAATGCAGAATGATATACCGCTTTAAATTAAATGTAAATTTGTTTAAAAGTAGAACAGATATTATATTATTTAAATGTCAAAAGAGAGTAATCGAAAAAAATCAGTAGCATCTCGCTCTTAAAAATTTAAAATATATCTATTGAATCTCTAGAGACTCTCTCCCGTATATAATCGTCAATAAAAATATCATCAATAAATATAATCGTCAATAAATAGTCAATCAATAAAATTACAATTTATTTTATGTTCGATCAAACTAGGAAAAATTATTATGAACTTTTTTTAATCGTACTTGAAACTATAAAGGCCTCAAGCAATTTTTTTTTAAATGTTTGCTGAACCCGAGCGAGCTTACAGTAATGTTAAAGCGTATAATATTCTACTTTATATTCAAGCACTCGTTTATTGTATAAAATTACGCCTGTGGTAAAGATTGTATCTCCACTAATGTGTACATAATAAATTATTAATCTGCAATAAAATGGAAATGAGCTTTAAATGCTAATAAACGATTTAAGCGGTAGAATTGTGATTGTATATTTAATTATGGTGATTAGAGAATTAATTCTACGAATTACATACGTGAATTTTACATTAATTATATTTCCATTTAAATTGTATTACATTTGACATGTAAGTTATTTCTGTTTTTCAGGGAAAAAATCTGAAGAATTATGAAAATATGAAGTCTCATTTTCAAAATGCAATTTATTAATTTACCAAAAAGTCAAACAACTAAAATTTATATTTTAGGTTCATTAATATGCGACTTCTATTTGAACATTTCTGATTTTATAATAAAATTGTAAACTTTGCGTTTTTTTACACTATAAAAAGTAATCGGGCGGATGGATGATGTTAGTATTTTGTGAAAGAACAAATTTCTCTCAAATCCTTTACTTTTATGTGACGAAAATGTTATTTCATGCTCTTAGATGATTAGGGCATTTAAAAAAGGGAAAAGAGCCTATTATAGATTTCAGTATTTTTCAAGATAAATTAATTCTTCGTCATAAATTTTAATAGAGTAAGCTGTAGGTTTCACTGTACCTGAACATGTATATGTTCAGGTACAGTGAAATTTATTCTATTTTATTTCGTTTGTGCGGAAAATTTTCTATGTTGTCTTCCTCAGAGACGAGCATGCAACGTTGGGCTGGTACAAGACCATTTTTATTTCTCCGTATAATTTTAAGAATCAACTAATTTGCTAAGTTTCAAAGACGCATTAATAGTCCGTCCATTGACATTACTTATTCACCTTGAAGCCCAGTGACGCAGAAATAAAAAGACAAGAAAGAGACTTTAGAGGCAGATCATTTTTCTGTGCTACGCTTAACAAATATTTGGCTTCTGGCTTATCGTAATGGATATGCGTAATATAATATGTAAATTAAGGGCCTTTGTATAAAAGCAATACTCTCATAAATTATAAAAGCTATCTTTTTAATAATGTTTTTTGTTGTTGATAATATTGACTTCTTTCATGTCTTCGTCTTGCCACGACCTTAAGATGAAGAAAAAAAAAATAAAAACTAAGAGTTGAGTTCAACTGATATTACGAAATTCGAAAATTTATTTTGTGTTATCTATTAATATAAAATATTAGCATATTATTTGTATGTATTGAACTATATTTTAGATATATTCTGAGACATTTTAAAGTGGGTTTAATTTTTATTTTCACACAATATATTCTTATAAAAAATATGTGATGCGTCGTGCTATTATGCAACGTTGTAGCTTAGAAAGAAATAGTATGTTTTATTGTCACGAATTGTAAAATTTTACAGGTTTGTAAATATTACAAACATTATAATTTTTCTTCTAGTATAGATTTTGAAGTAGATTAGTTAGGAAGGTCTAATAAAGAAATAAATTAAAAATATTATGACACACTCATATTTTTGGGAAAAAAACTACTGCGGAAAATTGCAGTATGCACATTAAGTCGTTACAACAAAGTTGTTAATACAATTAGCAATAAATGCTTATTTTAGATAAAAATAAAAATTGTATTTCAGCTAGGCTCTGAAAAAATGTTTACTGTCTTACGAATGTACCAACAGAGTAGGAAAATATAAATAATCCAGACAAGTATTTTTTACTCTTATAAAGAACTTATTAAACGTCCTACGTTTTTATGATAAGATATGGTCAACTAAAACTATTTATTCACTTGGTGTTTTTCTTTACTACGCAGTTTGAAATAATATCTCAGTGACTATGTCGAGAATTTGTAAGTGTTTTATCTGAGTATATTTTGTATCCATTGATGTTCACAATCAAGATATATTTCGTATTACATGTTCCTCGAGCGCTAACCAATGGTTTGAATCTCAATTTTGGTATTAAATTATATCCTAGGTCTTGCCATTTCTGTCTTGATTCTACCTCTATCTGTCTTCTATTCTTTCAAGGAAATGAAACTGCAGAGTTTGTGTGTCCACTACTAATAATAATATAAAGTTGACGCCATATTTGTTTGATGATTGTCTAATTAATAATACTAGTGGTCGCCCAGTGGTCGAAATTCGACCATAATAAATTTAAATTATAAGTTATTTAATATAAATTATTAAAATATAATGCTCAAATATTATTAAGGTTCTTTTGTCAAAGACTATATACTACTATAACTACAGATTTCGCCAACGCTGTTATTTTCCTATTTAAAAAAAAATAAATTATATGGAATTCAAAAAGGAGAAAAATAAAGAATACCTTTTTTAAAAAAAATTATTTAAACCGAACATGCTGTAAGATGATGCGAAATAAAAAAATTATGTGGTAAAAAATGCTCTCCATTGAATAGCATTTTTTATCGCATATTGCGATAATATAATTAACGATTTAAAACTTCTCTGAAAACAATGTTTTTTGTAAAAACTCTTTCATCGTTTGCTAAACGTCCTTGACCGTTATATTCGGAAATATAAAACCTTAAACCATCGAATGAACGGACTCTACTTGCTGCGACATATAATTGCCCAAGTGTGAAAACTGGCCGATTCAATAAAATTCCAACCTTTTGGAATGTTTGTCCTTGAGACTTATTTATTGTCATCGCAAATGCAGGTATTATAGGAAATTGTGTTCTTTGAAAGTTAAACGGTAAAATAGTTCCAGAGTACGTTAAATTTATACGTGGAATCAAAATTCTCTTACTGCGTGCGGTCCCAGTTAAAACTTCGCAATAAATTTCGATGCATCAATTTGATGCGCATTCTTGTTCCATTGACCAATGCGTCCTTAGTATTTAAGTTTATGATCAATAAAACTATGCAATTAACTTTCAATACTAACTTATGCGGTGGTAAACCACTAATAGACAAAGAATTTAAAAACTCTACCGGATAGTTATTGATGTCATTTTCATTATCACAAATTATTTTATCATAGCTATGATATGTTCGCTGTTCACCAGGAATTTGATTAAGTATATCAGTATTAATCAAAGTACAATCGTCATTTGTAGGTGCTAAAATAACAGAGTTCAATATATTTTCTGAGAGTATGTTATTGGAAATATTTCCATACACCTCATCAATAATGTTGTTTTTATCTCCTATTTTTTTCCTCCTTTATCTACCAATTTTTTTCAAGAATTCTACAAATTCTATTTTATTTGGTAAAGCTCTCATATCTCGAGTAAATGTAACTTTATGAAAATTAGGAAATTCATGCCAACTTGTAACATAATTTTCAATTAAAGTTCCACGTGATCCATGTGGGATTACTGGTAAGATTTGCCAAAAATCACCGCACAAAAGTATAGTTTTTCCTCCAAACACTCCATGTTTATCATTTTCATCACATAGATCACGCAATAATCTATCTATGATTTTCAACACTTGCAAAGAACACATAGAAACTTCATAAATAATCATCAATGATGATGAATTTATGAAACTACCGTAGCTACTATTTGCAGTAATATTTGATACAGCATTTTCTAAAATGGATATAGGCAATTTAAACGCATTATGTAAAGTCCTACCTCCAAGTAATAAAGTTGAAGCTATGCCACTGAACGCAGTTGGAATACAACGAAGATTAAGCGAATTTAATTTGTGAATTAATGCTGTTTGAGTGAATGTTTTGCCACAACCAGCGTGAGCGGTTAAACAAAAAACATTGAATCCAGTATCATGATACAAAATGTCACGAATAACTTGATCAATGAGATTACGCTGTTCAATATTTGCACTTTCATAATACTCACAAAACAGCATCTCTTGTTCTATTATATCAATAGTATTTTCTTCTTCTATTCTCTGCGAGTATGTGGGAACTGGTACATCAAGAATTTGACAGGACAAATTATGAACATTCAAAATATCATCAATTTCTAATTGAGCTCTATTAAAGGATACTTCTTCGTTGTAAAGTCTTAGAAAATCTTCACTAAGATATACTTTATATTTATTGCATAACACTAACGCATTGGCTGGCACATTTATTGCACAAATGTAACCAAATAAATTCCGCATTTGTTTTCGTGAATGTAATTCTTTTGATTCATTTAAACATTTCCGCCATTCATTATCATTTGAAGCTATTCCGCAAGTATGGCACGCTTCAACAAAAGAAGGGTATAAAAATTCATTGTATGTTCTAACATCCTTGAATGATTTCGGACCACAGACATGTAATAAAAGCAGTCGTAAGTGAAAAAGTTCGATATCTTTTGGTGACACTACATATATCCTTGTTATGATTTTATCACCCTCACGGCTTCTCTCCTTCCATTTATTTCGCGAATCTTCCCACACATAATGCATAGGAATTTCAGTATATTTATACTCTTGTGCTGATGAATCTGATCGATTCAACTCAAAAAATGCTAATAATTTTGTTTGTCTTTCATTATAAATTACTTGACGTTCTTGTCCTTCTCGAAAGTATACATTCTGTCGACGCGGGAAATTAATATCAAGTCTGATTATAGTATGTTACTGAAAATTCATTGGTAATTCATAGATGCGCCATATGGCTTCTGTTGATCCGACATAACGACCAATTAAAAAATTGGTAACTTCATTAATTTCTATATTTTGAACTTGTTCATTTCAACCAGACTCTAGTTCAACAGATGCACTGTCATAGCCTTTATACACATATTTATAAATGTATTTGACACTTTTGACTGTAGTACATACTTCAACATTTATATGGCAATTAAATTTAGCAAGTATATATGGATTGTATGGTACAACATACCGATTTTCAACTACAACTACCACGAACTTCTGCATTAATACCATTATCACGTCTTCTATATAATGGATACCCATTTAACGATTCACATGTAGTTTCACTAAATCGTTTTGGATACTCTTTTATACACTTTCCATCTCTCATACATACAGAATTAGGATTAAGTACTCCGCATGGACCATGCATCACATCTTTTACAACATATTTATGTAATGTTGGATGTGTTTCAGTGTGAGGAATCTCCGCAGATACAACTTTATCAATATCTATAGCATTAACAATTTTATCTTGCTCATTTTAAGTGAGTAAAATGGGAGCATGAGGCAATCCTCTTTTTTGAAATTCAATTGTATAAATGAGTGCTTCAACTTTACCAAAGATATTATTTTGTATAAGACCCTCTATGAATGCTTTCAACTTTGACTTGAATACACGCACAATAATATCAGGTCTAAAATTAGCAGCTTCACCTACACCAATGTTGTTAACTATTTCTGGCCAACTTAAATTGCAAGTCATTGTAATAAATAAAGACGGTTTTTCGAAATGTTGTAAAATTGATATTGCATCTAAATAATTTTGATACATATTTCTTGAAGATCCATTTAATGAAGATGGTAAAATTACTCTACGACCAACATTCCTGGCATTCATGTTCAATTCTAAGTAGTCTGTTAAATTGTCGTAAACTTCAGATCTAATAATTGTTTGATTTTGTCGAATGCAATGTAATCTTAAGCCCTCTATTCTCACATACATATCAATTATCCACTGCAGAAATAATTTTTTGTGAATGGTGTTACATGCTGAAATCTTCTCTAATCCCAAGTCGATAGGCTGCATACTGAAGCATGGCTAATTTATTTCTGGATGCTCTTGAATTAGATATAGTTGGTACGTTATGAGGAATATTGATATGCCACCCAGTATCACCATTTGGAAAAAGTAATGGCACATCCACTCAAGGGTCTAATGATGAATTTAAAATTGAGATATTTTTGATGATACTATTAACTTTTGAAAATGAAATCATATGTCGTTCAAAGCTGGTTCACTATCAACTGTACTAAATATTACTGCTACATCAGTTTGAACTGCATCATTGAAATGGCGTTGATTTAAATCATGATTTACTTTAATGAGCATACAAATTCCTTTTTATTTATTTTCAACTCTGTGACAATGATATTTCATTGCAATGAATGACCGAACCAAAGGATCACTGCGTTCCAATTCAAGAGATATTTTGCGCATTATATTTTTATTGCATGTTTGATTAAAATGTTGTTATAATCTATAATTGATAATATATAATTGATAGTGTCGACATCATAAAAATCGAATTGCGCACAACATGATGAGCGACCATATGCCGTATTTATTGAACCTGATCTGTGATAAAAACTTCATGTTTTTGAAATGATACACTCCACTTGTAACTGCCCCGCAAATTTTAGCTTCTGAGCTAACCATAGCAAATGATGAATTATATTTGCGAATGTTTTCAAAATAATTGTTTGCCTTACTTTTGATTGAAGGTTCATTTGAAATAAGTCCATAATACAATGATTTAAAATATTCATTTTGACTTAAGGGCGGTAATATTGCTTTACCCTTATGACAACGTTAAGTGAATTCAGTCCTGTCACTTAAAGTCACTTCAGATTCAAAACGTTTCGCGTTGCAAAACCTGCATTGTAAATCCATTAATCCACAATCATAACTATGAAAAAGTCTTGGAATTACATTTAGTGCACATTTATATGTATTTCTAAAAATTACTTCTTCATTTGTAAGCTATTAATATTATTTAAATTTGCGTTTGGTCTATTAATATGTGTATGCGAAACAAACTATGAATATGACATTATCATAATTATGATTATTTTTGACATTCATTAAGACTATGGACAAATAATATTAATCTCAGTTTGACCATAGACTTCAATCATAAACAAAATAGTACATATGTGTGTGTGTCAAACGCATGTATTTCTAATAAAAATCGATATATCTCTTTCTATGTAAAAATATTAGCTTTCAGCACTCTTCTCCATATAAAATTTAACTGTGCCAAATTTCATACTCCTCCGGACGTGTAATTTTCGTAAAAAGGAGTATAAAGGTTTTGCTTCGCATATTAATATTTCGGTTATTATTAACCTTTAAATTATGGTTATTATTAACCTTTAGAATAATATTTTATTAAATCATAATAACTCTAATTTCAGATAAAAGGTCAAATTTTTTACTACTATATGTGGGAAAATAACAAAGTTAAAGCACAATAACTTAGAAACTGTGTGGCTGATAAGCTACAATGGAAAGCCAGCGGAAAAATAAAATTATGGACAACTCATATGTCAATATGTGTGTATATACATGTGTGTATGTGTCAAACGCATGGTAGTATATGTAATGTTTTCTTTATTAATTTAATGTGTTTCTAATGCATTATTATATAAACATTTTAGCTTTCCGTACTCCTCCATACAAACTTTAACTGTGCCAAATTTCATACTCTTCCGTCCGCGTAATTTTCGTAAAAGAGGTACAACGTTTTTGCTTCACGTATTAATAGTATGATTATTATTAATAATGTTACATTAAATGATAACAACTGTAATTCTAGATAAAAGATAAAATTTTTTACTATTATATATGAGAAAATAACAAAGTTGAAGCACAATGTCTTGCGAACTGTCTGGCAGATAAACTACAATGGAAAGCCAGCGGAAAAATAAAACTATAGACTACTCATATGTCAATTGTATGTATATACATGTGTGTGTTAAATGCATGGTAGTATGTGTAATGATTTAATGTACTTTATAAGCATTATTATTGAAAAATATTAGTGTTCTGCACTTCTCCTACATATAAACTATAAGTATGCCAAATTTCATACTCCTCCGTCCGCGCAATTTTCGTAAAAAGGGGTCCAAAGTTTTTGCTTCACGTATTAATATATAGATTACTTCATGTTCAAATAAGAGCTGTCATAGATTTCGATGCCTACTTGAAAAAGTTTAAAAAAAATTTGCAAAATGGACTGCAGGTTTTTTAAATGTTATTTTCAATACTAATAGCTACATTCTGTTATTGTTATTCCTATAAGCTTAGCCTTGCTCTGTTTACCAGAGTTTAGAAAAGATATCTTAGCAGCAACCATAATTTTTGGAAATCCGAGACTTAAACAAATTGTGGATACGTGGATGTTCGGGTTTGGTAATAGCATTTGTCATGTATGCCGTTAGCTCTCTAGGACTAAGGGCTGGGTGCGACGAAATAGATGCCCAAAAAAGATTGTTAGATACATTAAATGTTATGTCTTTGTCCTGCAGCTACTCAGCATTCATTTTTAACAAACGATGCCTCATTATTGTCAACTCTTCCTTTTCTTCGGATGACTTGGAAAAAGTCGGGATATTGAAACCTTGGTATCTTTAACAGAAGCCTCCGTTATGCTATTTAAACCTTTTATCGTAGGGATAAACTTGAAAAACACAACGTTTTACTTCTTTGAAAATATCTTTTTTCCAGATTTTGAAAGTATCTCATACAAAAGCTGAAAATAAATACTTGGGCAATAGAGGGGTAAGAATATTGTACGCGGGTTTAAAATAATCCAGCAGGTTGTGCCTACTGCCTAAGAAATACACAACTAGGACAGATAGGTGAAATTGTCAGTAGTCATATTTTAAACTGGAAATTTTTTAAAAATAACAAAATTTTCTAAAATGGCGACGCCTCTTTCTTGACGTGGAAGTTATTTGGAAGACATCACGAGTATTAAGATGGCACCTCATTCTCTGTATCGAATTAGTCACTTAAATCACCATAACTTAAAAGCAATTAGCATCAAGCTCTCATGTTGATAGCAAAAACCCAATTAATTTTATACGTTGATCTGATTATTTCAAATATATATTATAGTATTTGAAACGATCAATGTCAAAAATACCTGTTAAGTCATCATTAAGTAATACTACCTTAATTTATAATTGTAATATCTTTTTTGTCTCGATCTTGTCCAGGATGATATAAAAAATAGCATGTATTAGGCTAAAAAAAATTAAACAACAAATTCTGATATCTACAACGTTATAATTATGGAAAGATAATTTTTCTGGAAACATATGATGTGGAGATTAATTTATAATTTTTTTGAAATTTAATAATTATGACTTGGATGTTTGTCAATAAAATATTCTTTTAATAGATTGAAAATATATTTAAAAAAATATGATAAAAGGGTTAATGATAATTATTGCTTAGTATTAGTTTTATGGAAGCTTACTTGGTTGCCTCAAGTCAGTATCAAGTAACTATAATGCTTGATAGATGAAATTTAAGTTTTAAACGTTCTATAAAAAATGTGAAATAAGATCTAAACGGATATTCTTTAAAAAGAAGCAAGTTATTCTCAGGTGGGACTATTATATGGCGCAATAAATGTAGCTAATAAATGTAGGAATTCAAATTATTTTCTCCACTTTCCGTGAAAAATGTATACACTGGCTATTAATTGGTACAGCAGGACTTTTTTATATTAATCTTGTTAAATAATACGAAAACAACCTGTAACATTTTTTTATTTGGCCCTTCATTACAAAAAAATTAATCAGTTTCAATAAAAACATATTTTACTTTAAACATTTTCTCGAAACTTTCTTAACCTCTCTGTAAAGAAAAAGAAGAAAACTACTAAATTACCCATATAATAGATTGTCCTTTTTACGAAATAGTAACATCACTATTCAAAATTGGAAAAGGTGTCAGGTACGTCGCATCGAATAAAGTTTTGATGAGACCGCACGTCGCTAGGCGTGCATACACTATAGGATACTTAATGTCTGCGATAAGATTGAAATTCTGTATCTCGAGAACGAGCTAATAAATTAAATAATTTTTTGATAGAGTCGTGGTATTTTGTGCTAATAAACCCATAAAAGCCAGCTAATACTTCCAAAAAAACTTACAAAATATTTTTATTCTTATGTACTGCGAATATATGGAATTAAATATAAAATTTAAAAAAAAAACAAAATTAAAATCACATGGAAACAAAAAAAAATTATTCACGTTCACCTGATAGTTTAGATACGTAAAATATCAAATAGCTATTTATAAATCCCTGTATTCATATAAACTAATGACTCCTAAATTAACACGACAGACATCATTAACAAATTTCTAATAAACAGTAAACATCAATAAAGAGACGTTCAACCTCACACCGCAAGTCGTTCTTAAAATGAGACATGTGAATTTTTAACGACCCATAACATTTGTGCTTTGATCTCTAGACGATTTTTTAGATCCACGTGGGATGTTTGTTGAAGCAGACCGGGGATAACGGTGACAACATTATATGGAATATAATATTTTTTTCAATTGAATGTAATTATAAGATTATTTGAAAGACTTCCATCATAAACATTTAAAAAAATATTAAACAGTTTCAAATAATCACCAATTAGGAAACGCACTGAAAAGTGTAAAATATTTCAATTATGAGTACCCTATATTTTGCACACATTTAGGCCCTTATAAACATTTAAGTGTACATAGTATTTCCATTACACCCAAGTACTCATTTTTCATAATGTAAATTTCGTTTCTATTTTTTTTACAGACGTAAAAACATAGTGCATACTTCAAAAAATATGACATATAGCATCGTCGCCAAAGTTTTCCTACGACCTTTGTTTTCTTCTAAAACCTTCTTTTGGCCTCTAAAACCTCTATATTTTCCTTAATTTCTGAATGAGTAGTATTGGAAATAAGGGTTGGAGTACATATATTTTTTTATCCATTATATCTCAGAATAAATACGGCCAAAAGTTATAAGAAAAATATTGTGGAGCCCTCATATTTAGACATTATAAATGATATTCCGCACTACATATGACATTAAATTTTTTTTTCTAGTGCTTAGTTTGTACCCCCCTAGCTTTAGTGCTTGTGATATGGGCACGTTAATGTATTTTAATACTCTCCCAAATTTTAAGTGTCTACTCCACGCGGTTTGAGAAAAAAGATTCTGACACACAGACGAACAGACGCGTGTGTGATTTTATGAGTTTTTTTTTCCTTTAAATTTATGAAACCGTAAAAATATTTAAAAAATAGTGTTTACCACAATTACAAAAATATTGTAATATTGAAAACAGCAAACAAAACCGAATATTATAAGTAGATCAATAAATTTCTGATTTATTAAAAAAATCATTAATGTATATTCGAAAGTGAAATTGCTGTGTGAATTTTATGGTTCATACTCAGTCACTTGTACTCACCCCTACGCAAGACATCTAAATATGTAAATTGAGTTTCTGATGTGAAAAAAATTATCTATGTTATGATATTTCCGCTACCTATATTTGCCTACTCATTATTATGGTACTTTATCCAGTTGCCAGTATGAGGAAAGTCTTATATTTATTGCTTAACTCTTTAATACCATATTAGATTTTTCCGAAATCCATTTAATACAGCAGTCAAAACGTTATCTATGTTCAGTCGTTAAATGATTTAAGTATAAATAAAAAAGGAAGGTGAAGCAAAAATTTTTTTTTATTATCTTGTTATACTTGAAAAAACAAAGAGCAGAAATATATAAATAAATAAAGAGCAGAATAATGTCTTTTGTCTAACTTTATGTTTAGAAGTTACGAGCTTTACCTGTCCTTAGGCAGAACTATCAGCTTCAATAGATTTTTGCTTCTGATCTGTCGTGTGGGTTTTCTATTGAAACGATGTGACTTATCAGTATGTTCTTTTTTTGATAAATGCACGTTGTGCCATTTATTGACATTTTGCATTATTGAACCTATATTTAATAACGCAACTGAATAGAGGACAATAAATTGAAATGTATCTTGCTAAAAATGTATTTTATTTCAATGCAAACTGATTCTATTTTATTGTTAATTGGTTACTTTAATATATGCAAATATTGGGAGAGAGGGTGAATATTTATAGAACTGACATATAATGTGAAAAACAATAATAAATAAAAATTTTTATTAGAGTGGAATATTGTTAACAGGATTCATAATAAAGACACAGAGATTTCGTTACTTACGGCCAATTATCATATAAATATGGACTTATTTTTTTATGCAGCCTATGTATACTTTAACAACAACGTCAATATTAGATAGAGCCATACATATTTTGGTATCAAATTTCCATAAAACTTGCCCCAACCTATACTTTAATAGCGCTACTGAACAGAGGATGATAATTGGAAATGTATCCTGATGATAAATATAGTAGCGTATTTCAGTATAAATTTTATTGTATTTTATTGTTCATTTGTTACTTCAATAAACTCCGATATTGGGAATGTGGGTAAATATTTATGGAACTGATATATAATATCGAAAACAATAGTTACTGGAAATTGTTATTAGAGTGGAATGTTGTACTTTTCATTTAAATATTGACCATTAGTTCTGATTATATTTATTTTCCAAACAGTAAAATTTATTCAATAAGTCATACAATATTTTATACAAATCCGCGCAGTCATATATTCAAAGTACTTATATAATAATGGAAATAAATATATTTAATTTGCAATAAACATGGCAACTACGGCTAGACCACTTTCCAAACGACTAATTAAAGTATAACTCTACTTTAGACTGAACTAAAAATTAGCTTGAATATTTCAGAAACCTACGGTGACAATTTAACTGTTAACGTAATTATTCCAAGCCTCAGTTATCCCCGGTCTACCCTGTTCCTCCGTCTGTGTATTTATGGTATTTATTATTCACCCGTACATACTCCTCTTGTAAACGATGCGTGTGCAATTCTGGGGTCACCATGGAATGACAGTGATTGATAACGGCAGCTGAAGCTCGCGATGAAATTTTCATATACTTCAGTTACTGTGCAAGCTAATGATGGATTTATAGACAATACGATCCCAGATAAAATGGGATGAATAATTTTTTCCGAGTATTGATTTTAGTCTATATTTTCTGAATACTATCATTGCATAGTCTTAGACATATGACACAATGGGTGTCATTTAAATCTCTCTTTTTAATTTTACGAATGCTACCCAATTTTGCACTTTTAAATTTACAATATGAATTAAAAAATATAGCTTTACGGAAATCTGATTTAGTGCCGGAAATGATGATTAATTTATCAATCAACAGTATAGCCCGAAGAGAATACCCAATAGTTATTTGAAGCGGAAGATGATATGTATCCACTTCTACGACCGCTGCCCCGACCAAAACAAAACAAAAACCCCGACCAAAACAGTACAAAAGTTCCAGATCGATTGAGATAACGAAGTAATCGAGTGTGTGACCTAATCGAGTGTGTGACTATTGCGGTTCACCACTGCATTACATTTTTTACGTGAAACTTTCAAAATAAAATCGTCTTAATACATACCTCCTATTAGTACGAATGATTTTTTTCAACATATCTTTAACATCTATTAACTGAACTTAGCCATATAAAATTTTGACTTGACTTAAATAGAACTACCACTTTATACATCCCCATTTCATAATTAAAAAAATATTATTTATATAACCTTACAAGGGCAAATCAGTAATGACGCAATGATGACAATTTGGTAAGCAGTTAAAGATAAGTATAATGACTACGACAGAAAGACAGAAGTACATATATATATATATATATATATATATATATATATATATATATATTTATATCGTTCTGGCTTCATTAAATTAACAAGCATATAGTCCATTTTAAAGTACTTCTTTTTAATATTCTATATTCACTCTTCCAGAAGAGCAATAAAATAATCAAGCTTCGGGGTGATCTTGCATGTGAGCATAGCAAGTAAGACTGACCTTCGGGGGAAATATTCTTTCCTCAATTCAACTTCTGTAAACTCAGAGGATTGCTCATAAATTTTATTTTCATCATAGTAAACCATGCTTTAAGTGAAAATTATAGACTCTTAAATTCAAACAAGGAGTCTCAGTATCAGAGTAGCAAAAATATCGTTCCTCTGTAAAAAAATCCTATTAAAAGTGATTTCGACTGCATTGCTATAACAAAGTTTCCAGTTGCAGCCTGATAATATTACAGAGTTTAGCGATGAGCCCTCAATATATGTTCGTCAACAGACTATTCAGCAATCAACTGAATATTTCTTTTTATAATTAAAATTTTCTACAATTCCATACATCATTCGATGGAATCTACGTGCAAAATTCCAAGTTTATTGATTCAGCAATTTTGGCTGCATTTATGGAAAAGTTAGTCAGCCGGTGTATTATTTCATATAAATATTTTATATGTGTATACATAAAACATTACATGTTAGACTAATCATACTTTATTTCTTAGAAGTGTGGAATTAATATAGAATGGAAGGATTTTGGTAACTTATTCGGCAATCGAAAAGTTAAGCGAGGAATCGCTTTTTATTTTAAATGAATATATAAATATAAATATATATATATATATATATATATATATATATATATATATATAAATATATATATATATATATATATATATATATATATATATATATATATATATATATATATACACACACTCTTTTATGCATATAGGTACGTTTGCACACTTTGGAAGTCTTCTGTAAACTGAAAGGAGTATCTCAAAGGAACAAAGCGATACATTTTTGAGTTCAGAAATTTGTTCTGCTCTTAAGCTATACTACAGAAAGATTTAAATATAATTACTATACACAGAAACACTGGATTCGAATCAGGTAAATTTAAGACTCTTGTTATGATATATAAGTAGCTATTGATTTTGATTGAAATCGGTGGAGCAGTTTCGGATATCTGGCCAAAAAAGGAACTTTTCGATATAGTCAAATATCACTGATTGTATATGCATCGGTAAAATATAACTGTCACATTAATGCCCCTCTATAGTTATGTTTTTGTCACCTCACATTTTAGATGTTGGCATTTTCTTTGGCATCATTCAACAAGGTTTGTGACATAATACGTTATTGGTTGGTTCAGTTTTAAATTGTGGTTTCATCATAGTTTTTTAGTAAGATGAACGCATTGTCCCGTTTAAATAAAAGTATTGTTTGGTGGATCTTTTGCCAGAACTTCCTTTCTTAACGTGTTCGTTCTCAAATCGATTTTTCTCAACGGCAAAAATGCTACGCAAAACGAAGTATGCAAAACACAAGCGACATTTTACCCACGAAAATGTATGTACCAAATAATTTTAAAATACTACTTTTACCTGTCTGTGCAATATCATGTCATGGATTTAATTTAGCCATTTTAATATATTTACCTAAGCAAGATACTGTTTTATCTTTCAAGATAATTTGAAATACAAAAGTAGACTGGATACGCGTTCTATATTTACTTCATTCAATAAATTTTAAGTTAATTAACATCCAATATAACAACAGCGTGCATCGTAATTTTAATAGACATCCCGGGAAGTACTTCCTACATACAACACATAAAACATGTAAACGAGTATTGTACCGATATTACTTAATAGTAAAGGTTTTACTAATAGTTCAGAATTACCATAAATTGGTAAATAGGAAAAAACGTTTTTATAATTTTCTGAACTTTCTAATAAAAAAGTTTTACGCCACTAAAACTGAAAAAGAAGTGAACTGCTATATATTCGTCACTAGGACGCGAGTTCCGTACAAAAAAAAATATTTTTTCCTGCGCAGACTACTCACAGTCAATTGAACAAACGTCATTAAATACGGAGTTAACGATCCTTGAGACAGAACGTGCTTTGTCAACCTGTCAGGTATATTAAGTGAATAATTAAACTCCCGCGGACCGACCATCGTTGGAAAGAAAACTAAAACTTACTTAAAGTAAAAATAGAAAAATGGGACTCGAAGGTAACCCAATATTTCTTTTTATCTTGTAAAATCACCTTGTGGTAATCACGTATAAAAGAGAACAATGAAGAGTTTTGTTTCGTATAATTTTATAATTTGATTCGCTAGCTTTGTTATCTTATTTTAATATTGTGAAACTTTGCTTATGGCCTCCTGATATAATTTGGTGATTAATTTCGTAGGCTACGCAAATATTAAAATTTTCTGGATCTGTTTCTCATTGAAAACCTTTTCGTATTGTATTATTCTAAATAATAGTTTTTTTATTTAATCGCGCACCAGAATTAAAACTATGAAGAGAATTTCATTTAGACTGTCTTTAAAATATATCTGTTTAGTTCTCTTCACACGTGCCTACCTTTTCCACTTAATTCTGTGCCATTTTTAATGTTTATAATTCTTAAGCCTGTTTTAATGATCAGCAATTCATAAAAATGTATATTTAATTATGTAAGTAGGCGATTTGATTGCTTAACACATCAAATGAAATCAGAGCTGAAAACTGTGAGGTCTTCAGTGTCTATTTCTGACTAAATTAATTATATCTCGTTTTGCATATGATTAAATTAAAACAAAAGATGATAATTTTAAGATATAAAAATTATAGTTGGCAACCCTAGAATAGTTTCTACAAGATAAATAAATACAATTTACTTTTAATCCTCATACACTAAGTTGCCGACCCTACTTATATTTGTATTTAATTATATAATGCTAAAACTAATTCAGTTACTATATACATTTCAGTTTCTTATAGTGAGGTAACGCCCATTATTGTCTTTTGCGTATTAGCAATGCCAACCCTGATACGAAATGATGCCACCCATTTTGTAACTAGTGCTGTATATAGATTTTATTAGTTGAAATGAAAAATGATAAACAGTTTTAGCAAAGTTATTATTATTTAACTGTATGTGTTTATTAAAAACTGTAAAATTTCCTAAAATGTCAAATTACATATTTGCAATGATTTTTTTGAAACATATTCAACAATCGTCATTTTTGGTTTCACTATATTATTGATTAAAAATAAATATATTTATTTCTTTGCTGCATAGTATAAATAGTCGTATAATCCATGGTGGGTTGGGTCGAACACGAGGCATACGGCCTTTCGCGATGCGGCACATCGCGGGGACCCGGATTCGATTCCCGGACGTTCGTCGAACCGGGCTGGACTAGTGCTATGGTTGGCTGTAAGAGATTGCTCTGTTGTAAAAAGCCCACAATTAGATACATTAAAGTAGATAAATAAATAATATGAATAATAATACCTTCCTGTAAATATCTGTGAAATTGCAACAGAAATTGCACATCACAAAGGACTTAATAATATAAATTTCCAATATGTTTTCATTTCGAGAATATCCGCTGTTAAAAATAACAATTGAATAATATTGTTCCCCATACTATAAATTAAGAATTTGTATATCATGTCCAATCTATACGGCTTGTATTAATAGTGAATACATATTTCACGCATGTGACAAAAAGTTTGATTCACAGAATTGAAACAATTTCATGCTCCCTATTAATAAAATGTGAATATTGCAGGCGTTTCTCTAGTGACGTATATATTCTGTGAGACATACGAGATAAATCTGTTATCATCCAACACAGTATTCTTTGTTGTGGACCGACAGAGATGGATGGACGGCTTAGAGGAAGGGTGAAATTGACGTATTTGAGAAGCGTAGAGACCGTTGATATCTAACTCCAACATAAATCGTACTGTCGTACAGACGTGATGTGGATTTCGGATGAATAATTGTTGGCTGACTAATTTTATGTACGGAGATATAGTCCTTTTAGAAGTATAGTCACATACAGGGTACTATGACCAATATTTGTGAAAAATTTTGACAAACTATCAACCAAAAATGAGAATGGGTTACACAAATAATTTAAACAGATAAAGAAATATAAAAATATGTCATGTACACGTTGTGGATAATCCAATTTATTATAAGGAAATCATGATATCATAAACTGAGATCACCTAATTTTTTTGCTATAATTACGCAGATTTCTCAAATTATTGGAAAGATTGACAAGTAGAGAGAAAAAATGATATTACGAAATTAAAAACTTTTAGGTTGATTTTACCTTCATAGGGACAAAAAATATGCATATATATATATATATATATATATATATATATATAATTATATATATATATATATATATATATATATATATATATATATATATATATATATAATGATCAGATGTAAACTTTATACATATAACAAAATCGTAAAAAACTGGGTCTTCATACTGAATATTTCTGAATAAAACTGAATGTTATTTATTAAAGGCACGCTATTGAAGCTAAAACAATTGTCTATTTGTCTTTCTGCGTGTGACTAACTATATTCTTCCATTTTTTTTAGAAGGAAAAAATATAACAATTCCTAATAACTCTTTTTAGTCCGAATTTACGCGAAGGAATCACGGGCACAGTTAGTAATGAAATATTTTACGCTTCAATCAATTACCCTTTCTGCACCAGTTTTTTAAATTATTTTTTGAAAATAAGATACATCTCACCTATACCCAAATCCCCCATGCTCCATTTTAACGCTCTATTATTTGATTAGGGAACATTTAGTTATAACAAGTTATTAGATACGAGATGAAACAGGGCCTATAAATCAAATATAGCTCTCTAAAAAGTCATCCTTCGATTTGATTGTTCTTATAATTTAAAGGAATACCCGATGACTTAATAACTACTAAACGCACCATATTTAATGAACCTGTGAACTGCATGCAGGTTAAATCTGGCCTTCTTGCTGTTTCGTTCAAATTTGTCATATCAGTTGTATAGCGGTTATGTGGTTAATTGGCATAGAATAAGTAGAGGAACATTAAAGTTAGATAAAGACATTATAAAATATAATTCGTTAGTACTTAACGTCAATATAATGTATACAATTCAATATCAACATGTACTACTTTAAACCAATACCTGTTACGCACTGACATTTCTCTAAAAATGTTAGTGTCGTGGCTGATACTAAGGTATTAAACATGATGCGCCCAATGTTATTAGGAAAAATTGTTTAATGAGTAGTGTCTTTAATAACAGCCACTTTGATTTTTTTATAATTTTAATATTTAAGGAAAACTTAAAGAACCTCCTCACTAAAAACAACGAAGAAAAGATCGGTAAGAATTAATCATTGTAATAATTTTGCAAATGCAAACAGATTTTGAGGATTCGGTAGTGGAAGGGGAAAAACTTATAATTTCATCATGTCCTTAATTTTATCCTTTTGTCCATCTTAGGTTCATAGGCTTGTAGTATCTGTAACTTTAAATATTTAAATAATGCTTTATAGAACCTCTTTATATCAAAAAGACGGTTATTTGTAGAAAATTTGGAAGCTCTAAAGTGATTTCGAAATTAAAGTTTTAATTTATATCTACAGGCATGATTTTATTGCTAAGTTTATTAAGACGAAGTATCTCAAATATTTTACATCGATTTGGAAATGGAAGAGAAGCGAGTCCATTAGAAAACTGTAGGAAATATATACAATATTTAGATATTAGTATTCATTTAGACTGAAATACTTATTGCTTATTCTTTTACAGCTGATGTTTTTTTGAAAAGTGCCATTTTATCAATATTACGAACAATTTAAAAACTAAAATACAATGTTTTGCCTGGTATTTTATTTAAAAGTTATTTTATTTATACAGGTTTATTGAAAACCCTCCCTTCCTTACTTGGAAAACTATCAAAAAAAACAATAAAAATTGTTGTTACCTGTAAAAAATTACAAGGAAATAATTTCGGTTCACAAAAAAACAATTTTTGAAAGAATTGGAATAGTTTAACTAAATGTTAGTTTTAACTAAAGATGGAAAATGGATTTATCGGAGATTAATATAGTGCAAATTATTGGTTTGCTACGATTGAAATGGGTACAGCCAACTTTTCTTGGTAAGCTGCTTTATGTACTTTCCAAAGGTTTTGTTTTCTATATAGAGACTAGCATCTTTCTAAGCTATCAGTGTTAGGCTAAGTCACGCTACTTAATCGATTCACTCATTAAGAAGAAAAACGAATTAATATTTTGAAAAATTAATTTGCATTTCTTTATTACAACAACAAACAAGTACTTAACTTTTCAACATTTAGTACTTATATAAATGTATAGCATACTATGTACATGTACGTCAATAGATGGCGATAGGTATCTATATTTTAAATAACATAATAAAATATTCCAAAATTTGTCGCAATACGTATGGTGAAAGTTGAAGGGTCGAGGAGTACGGGAATAGCACCTAAGTGCTATGTAAGCAATCAGAATGCGGACAGACGCTTGGAGGGAGACGTCGTTTTTTTCATCTGCACAAAAAAATTTTCGACGTTGTGATTATTCAATATAAACTGACTTTTTTTTTTAAATTTCTTTAAAGTTTTGAACACTTTACCAATATTTATAATATCGTCTCGATATTTTATATTAAAAGAATAGTTTCAGTTATCTTACAAGTCACTTTTTTAAGTTTTTATATATAAAAGTTTAGTTCGTATGTAAAAAAAATTTCCTATAATTGTCTTATACAAAATTAAATATTTCTAGGTAATAACAACTTAAAAAAATAAACTTTTATCTTAATATTAAACCTCGATTTCTTTAAAATGATTAACGTTAAATTAATTGAAATATTTTAATTTTATAATATAGTACAGAGGTCGCACGGCTTTTTACTTAACTTTCTGGCTTTTTTTCTTGGCTCGGGACATAAAAATGGTTGCAAAAAAGTGTCGCTTGCTTACATTGTTTAATGTTTTGTAAGACGTATCGCTAAATTTGTAACTAGACATTCGTTTCGTCCAAACACATTCAGATGTCATTGTTATGCTAATTATAGAATATGCATTGCGTTTATTTTAATGAAATTATTTATTTATAAAAAATATTGTCATTGTATTTAGAAATATGGAAATAGAACATTAGAATATAACACTAAAGATATATTTAAGAGTAAAAAAATTATACCTTACGAAACTTTTAGGTCTCAACTGCCCGTGGCCTGTTAGTATAAAATAAAATTAATTTAATTCAATACAGGTTTAATTTATGGTATGATCCAAAAACCAATGTATAATTATTGATTATGATTTTAATTAGCAAAAAAAATTTTCTAACAGCAAAAACAAAACAAAAAAAAAATTATGCTTAAAAAATAAAATTAATGAAATTATGCTTTTAAAATTATAACTTCATATTTTTTTTAAATCAACGTGATACTTACATAATTTTCCGAACTAAATGTTGCACATTATGAAGACTGCTTCATACAATTGTTTTATGTAAGGTTCAAGGCTCTATTCCGCATAGGTGATAACATAAGTTATTAAAGAATTATTGTTCTTGAATCTTTTTCTAAATCTAAGATATCTCTTACACACTATTCAAAATGCGAAGAGATTACGACACAGTACTATTGATAAAAAAAATAAATAATGTAATGTAACTTTGTAGCAACTACACACTATTCAAAATGCGAAGAGATTACGACACAGTACTATTGATAAAAAAAATAAATAATGTAATGTAACTTTGTAGCAATTACGTTAATTACGTTTAAAAATAAGGAATTATTTATCGCGTAGTTAAGTCATTTAAGAGAGAAAACCTTTTTCTGCTTTTGAAGTTGTGAAACGTAATAGAGTGAAGTTGGATAAATTGAAAGGCAGAGAATAATAATACTTTGCCGAGTTACAGATTTGACATGGATTAATAGTATTTATTTTCGGTTATTCTGGATCTCATACATGAAGTACGAAAACATTTTAATTAGCAAAATAAGCTATAGAACTAAAATGCAAAACTTTAACTGTCTGTTACACTTTTTAAATTAATTTGAAATTATTGTTTCATCGGTGGTATAATTTATTATTTATCGGTGATAAGTTAATTGGAGATAAATATTTTTACCCCTTTTATAGTTCAGATTTTAATTTTATTGTACCTATCTATCGACATATGAAAAGATTTCACGCGAAAGGATTAGCAAAAATTTTAAATTTGGATACGGTTAAGTGAAATACTCAAATCATTGATAACATGATTTACTCGATAATTAGGAGAGTGCGATTGTGTTTGCAATAAGCCGGTTAATATTTTGAATACATACGCATGGCTAATCAAACATTAAGTGAAATAATTTTTGTGTGAATAAAATTTCATTTAAATATTTTTCTATGTAATATTTTACGAACTATTTAAGTCATGTGATAAGTGATTTCCATTTAACAACGATGTGAGTACATTAGTAATGTAATTTATTATGTTTTTAATAATCATGTTTCGTATCATTTAACAAATAAATTCAATTCAATATTTAGGTACGTAATTGCGCGGGTGTAATTAAATAACAATATTCTTTCAAGTGATCAAATTTGCGCTATTATTAAATTGATTTTTAACTGTTCGATAAATTCGTATTATCGATTAATGTTTGAGAATCTGTATGTAGTTGCTGCGTGCTAGCGCGTGCTTATGTGCGTGAGTGGCGGCTCGCCGAATCGTCACTCCGGGTAAGTACCGGACTCCCCGGGCAAGTGTCGGTGTATTAAAAAGAGTTATGTATACTATTTCTTTTGCGCTCAATTAGATAAAAGTAGCGTTTAACGTTTTATTTTAATGACAATTTATTCCTTTATAGCCAACTAATAGACTATTTTTTATCCCACATTTATTCCCGGACACCATGTGTATTTGTTATAGAGCGGCGAAAGGATATGCAGTTGCTACTGAATATAAAATTCAACCACTTTGATCATGATATAAACATAGAAGTATTTTTTTGTTCTGAGGGCAATTACATATTAGTAATATTAGCATGAAAATATGAAGATCATTTGTGTATTGATTACATTTACATTCGATATTTCCAACGACGTTATGAGTAATGATTTCAATGAAATTATATACACATTTATCAGAAAAGAAAAAATTAATTGAAATAATGTTACGAATTCTTATTTTTTTGTTCCAAAATATTGAATATTTCTAAAACGAAAAAGTAAACGAGTAAAGACAAAGTAAGAAATATGATATCAATAGATATTGAGGGCATTGGATAAAACTTAACATTTTTTTGAGTCATTGCTGCATTTTCCACGTACATGTATTTTTGATTATTTTTAAAATGACTAAATTTAAAATAACATATTAATCAATAAAATAGTTTTGCCAAATGAATCTGTAGAATATAAATATATCATTCATCAATCACAAAATAAATGTATGCTGCTGAGTAACTTCATATTTTTTATTATTTAGAGTGGTTAAAACTACTGATTAATACAAAGCTCAATACTAAAGTTACCAGAGAATTAATATTAACAAAATTCTTAAGAGGCAAAGGGCAAGAAGTGGGAGACGATTTTGTCAAAAATGTGAGGTATGCAAACTGAATATGATAATGAATTTTGTTTTGACCGTGATATGCTTCGACGTATTATGAAATGAAGTCCAAAGTTTTTAAACTTGCTACAACAGCATGAGCGTTGACGTATGAGCTGCTTGATAATCATGCAACATTTCATGGGTGATTATAATGAATAGTTTATTATGCGAACATTCTTAACCTGCTCGTAGATACTCAACTTACATTTTCCAAAATTAGAGCATTTATAATATTTATTTAAAATTTTGGGATCATGCCATATTTCCATAAATACATATATGTTTATATATATATATATATATATATATATATTAGAATAATATATGAATTATGATATATAACATAATTTTATCATATTCATATTTTATTGTTTTTTAATTTATAAAATTTATCCCAATAATTTCATTCCACAGAAATTTGCGCCACGGTTAAAGTATTGTAAATGAGTCAGTATATCTGGGGTCTATCTAATATCTATGGTATTTTTCGGGGACGAGCGCGAAAAGAATCTAGAAATGTAGATCTAGTCGTAACTGAAATATTCCTAAAAACATCTTTAGTCTTCAGTAGCTTTTTGTGGGCTTTTCTAAGGTTTTTCCCGTAACAAAAAAAAAACAATATGCTAAGTTAGACTTTAAATTGTCCTTATGAGAGAAAGTTCTATTTTAAATCAATTCTATCCAACTTTAACAATTACATGAATTCCTCATAACATTCTTTTTAAAACTGGCAAAAAAAATTGATGAGGTTAGATAAGAGTGAAGTATGAACAATGACACATATTGAGTACATTCAGTGAATTTAGTGCTTTTAATTTTTTTTGGAGAAGTCATTTAATTTTCTTCCGTGTACCGTCACAAAATTTGGCTTTTTGAAATTTTGTATGTCAGTGATAACTTCACTTCTGATAAGTAAGCTAGCTAGGTAGCTAGTAAAACATCAATTCTGAGTAGAAGCTTATGGACACAACATTACAATGAAAAAGCCGTTTTTTTACCATATCCAAGAATTTATCTGTATTAAAGGATTTTATTGGATAATAGAAAGTATTATATCTATTTAAAAATGTATGAAGTCTGCCAACTCATTTTCCTTTATGTCAATTTTATTAATTTAAGTTAAAATATAGTTCAGAACTTCGCCATATTTCAAGATCAAATTAGCAACTTACAAAACAACTCCACAGACTTATTGAAAGATCGCCCACCATATACTCACTTTATTTAAATTTTTGTAGTCACTATCAACTCAGGAAAAACTCATACTCAGAATAGGAAACAAGATAACATATGTATGGAATTCATGATATTTCTGTATTATGTAATTGATTATTTTACTCGTATGGTGCAAGAACAATTTTTATAGCCAAAATGTAAATATTCCTGGGTATTTTAAAATATTAATTTTGAGTCGTCATTAAATGTATAAATTCCATTAACAAATCATTTCTATACGAGAACGATCGTAGCTTACCTCCAAAACTACAAGTTTCGAAGCCATATCCTTTGTCAAAATGAATATTCTGAAATTATTTAGCAGACATTTATAGATGTCATGTACAAAAGCACTCGATGTAGATTTGGTAATATTTTAATCAGTATAACCAAAAAAAACATTTAATTAGGTATTTTAATGAGTTTCATACGCAAGTTTAAATTAAAAATAAACTTAGTATAATTATTAAACACGTTCTATTTTTTCTGTACTTACTTTCCTGTGTATAAAGTAGTAAAACGAGCCAATGATATTCTTCCAAATATGAAAATTTTATAAATTGACGTTTCAGTTTCAAATCCTCAAAATTATGTAATTTATGGGATATACCAATTTATAAAAGAAATATTATCAATAAAATAAAGGTTTCGCTATTAGTTTTTTAACAATCCTTAAATTAAATATATCCAATAAATCTAGATATTTGATATTGATGAAAATTCATTTTTGAAATATTGCGCATATTAAAAAGTAATGTTTTTTTACATTTAGAGTTTAAAATTATACCATCTAAGGAAACATAAAATATTTTCAATTAATCTAAGATCGACTACAATTGCTCGTTTACCATTTTTTCTTAATTTCATTCTATTATTATTTACCCCACTTTCATCTGAAAAATGCAGATACAACTTGAATGCAATGCGTTCTTAATAATTTCCATATTGTTTTAAATTACTTTAATCAACAAAACGTTAATTTAATAAAAAAACTAAATGTTATTATCGTATATATTGCCAATATATTTTTAAAACTCAGTGATTCATAAGAATTGATAAATTATGTGTGTACTAATTTTATTGAACGATGCGCATATAAATTACGAGTGTACGAATTTTATTGAACGACGCGCATATAAAACTATTGACATCCAAATTGTAACATAGTAATTTCATTTGATAATAATAATTGAACACAAACATGCGCATAAATTTCTAATAATACATAATGCTTGGAGGTAAAACTTTCAAAAGTGCAGTAGAATAGAAATTGGTTTTAATAGCGTCACAAAAATTTGTGACATGGGATCGGGGATCAATAGAAATTTCAAGCGATATATTGAGATTGGATCCTTCAGATTGTATCTAGAATTTAATTTTTAATATCGAATTTACATTAGAGAAGTTTTGGACGTGTTTTTAAATATAATAAATGTTATGTGTGTAAACATGCGTTCGTGTGCGTACGTGCGAGTATGCAAATGTCTGAGCGCATAATTGTGTGCGTACGTGCGTGCGGGAGTGCGTATGCGTATGCGTGCATGCATGTGTGCGTGCGTGAGTGTGTGCGTGCGTGTGTGCGTGCGTACTTGCGTGCGGAAGTGCGTGCGCATGCGTATGTGCGTATGCGTGCATGCGTGTGTGCTTGCGTACGTGCGTGCGTGCGTGCGTGCGTGTGTGTGTATTGGGTTAATTAATAAAACTATTAAAGTAATATTCATATTTTGTTCATAAAATAAAACTATCTAAAGTGATTACTAAGTAATTATATGTGACAGTGACGTCCTGAGTGGAAAAAAACCTAATATTTATAATGATATCATTTTTTAAACACATTTAAGTACCTACAACTTTACTTTTATTATCAATAACGAGATGACTAATTACGAAAATTGATTGGCCTTTAATAAATTATTAGTAATAAATTAATCAAAGAAAATAAGAAGTTTTAGATATTTGTAATGACATAGGATTGTGCACCTTAAAATAATAATCTTGTAGATAATTTGTATCGAGAATTATGCTTAAAAAGATTTCAATAAGCTGGTGAATCACCACTGCACATTTTTCAACTCTAAATAGCAAAATTGAAATTTTAATTGGTTTAGATACTGATAAAATGTGGTACTAATAAAGATACCAACCAAGTAGTAGTCACACGGATTAATATTTAACGATTTCTGTTCACGAAATTGTTATGGCCAATTAATTAACTTATTACACGGCGCAGTAACTTCGAAACCAACTTTGAATAAGTGTATGGTCGCGTATATTAATGCTTTATTAGCAAAACTAAAAAAATCAGTCCGATGCTACCGACGAGAGACTATTGATATGATAAGTTCTTAGTCTCTGGAAACGTTTTTCTGATAGTCAATTACAAGCGTATCATATTGTTACAACATAAGATAGTTTTTGAAGAGAAGCTGCTTTTAAGGGTTAGTGAAATTATTCCATACAAAATTAAGATACGTATGTTGTACAGATATTTATAAGAATAATATTGCTACCTTGTTTATAGCACAGAATTTTTTGAATTTATTGGAAAAAAATTATGATTTTGTAGAATTTTCTATACTTGATTGATGAAATGAACAATTCGTGTATGCTAAAATTGTATTTAGGTGTAATAATTAACATTAAACCAATTTAATGTAGATTGTTGTAATTTACAAATAACATGGAAATAAATGGGATTGCTTTATAAATAAAAATAAAATACGCATTGCGGCAATATTTTTTAAGCATAAGTAAATTTTTAAAGTATCGATCCTCCCTTATGCAGAGTTATTGTTAGGAGTTAAACAAATAAGAAAAGTATGGCTTATATTTTTTACTCAAATTATTATGTGAATGATATTCAAAAAAATTCAAATGACATATATAAATACACATTCAAAATATTCAATGGGATTCGTGCTAATTGTATGTGACACATATCTGATTGAAAATATATTCGAGTAATTTTTCTTTATGTGTGATTGAAAATAAGAAGCTGAAATGCACAACTAAATGAAACTACGTAATATAGTATTATTTCTATTTTAGCTAAATTTTTTACCACTAGTTAGATTTCGTTATATGATAACATCCTCAGGTGGGCAATTAGCAAAAAGTGACCCTTAGAAACTTCTAAGAGGATTAAGATATTTTACAAAAGAAAAGACGAGGCGGGGTTTGCGCGAGTTTTTCCATTGTTTACGTTAGTGAATTTATGGTGGAACGGTGGTGCAGTTTTTATTATATTTTCGAAAGTTATACAATATACAAGTATTTTAGTGAGGGTAATAAATTAAATTAATGTTTTTCTATGAAGTTTTACAATGGAATTGTTCCAGTGTATGTAATAAAATTAAATGGATATTATTCTCAGTAATATATTTATACAATAGCAAGGGTGTCTGATTGTTTGAACAAGGTTACACAACCAGTCATACATATATCCCATTTTTTATTGTTTTGTGACGTGTTTCCTTAGATGTGTAGTCGGGCTGAAAAAATTTGAAGTGCACTGCGGTATCAATGTTTTCTAATTATGTCTAGAAAATATTAAGTGTGTGTGATGATACTGTATCGACTTGTTCATTTAATATGTTAACGTTGGTGCTTCTTTTACGTCAGTTTATTTCTAATATTTCTAAGATGTTGAGTTTATTGCTTTTTGTATTTATTTGAGCTGAAATGCATTAATATCTATTGTATTAATATTTACCTGGATACTAATTTCAGAGAAATGTAAATTAAAGCAACTTACAAGACTGTGAACAACTTACAAGGCTTATGGCTGCTTTTCTAATATTTAACTTTGCTACCTTATGTTCAAGGTGTATAATAAAAAATAAAGAGTGCGGTAGACAAACTTAAATAACGCTATGTTGTACTAGTAGAGAAAACGGAAATGCAGTCTGCAGTTGAATTTGTGAACGGATAATTGCGCTTAATTCTTTATCGCTTAGTTATTCTGCTACCTTCATGGGTAATTTGAAAAAAATTTAAAAAATTGTCGCGTTGTCAATGAGCTGTCAACTTCTCTTTAGTTTTATCTTCGAATTTGATAACTTTGCATTTATCATATCTACACTCCTATATCCGATTTAAATGATTTACATGAAGTATCTAGTTGAAATCATTTTGTTCTTCCCTAGGTAAACAAAAGACTAGTTTGTCATACTCCCCCAGTTTCTACCATCATAAACAAATATGCAAGAAATTTAGCAAGTAATTTATATAGAGATTACAATTAATATGTCTTGAATCAAAAAAATATCACCTCGTATTTGTAAAACAAATTTTCTTTTGCGCATCCCGTCTTATTTACTATTTTTTATTTTAATAAACGCTGATAAAAAGATTAAGCTTAATTATAATTTCCGATGTGTTCGAATTTTCCTCTCATTTTTCAATTACGCATTGATTTGAACTATTTAAAAAAATATTGATAAGCATTAGAATAAAAATGTTATTTCGGTTAATTTAACTTAACGATTCAAGATGTAATGAAAAATATGGTAACCTTTTTCATATATAGGTATATTATAAATAAAATAGGTATATTATATTTAAAAAATACAGAATTACATGTAAAGAAAAGGAACTTTTAGACGTATCAAAATATTAAAACATTGTAATAAGCTTAAAAAGTTTTATTTCGATGTTATCAAAACGATCACATCTGGTGAAAACTTGTTAAAAATATATGACAGTAAGATATAGTATAATTATATTACTTAATAGAAAGCATTACTTATTTTTGAAAGTTGTTCGAAAATAAACACACAATTTTTTATGGCGAGACCAATAATTGTTGAAATATTATTAAGTTTAGTAGCGTACTTTGTATGAAATAAACAAAAATATTAATGTTAGTGAATTTTAACAAGGTGAGATCAAGATTTTATAATATTATCGGCGCTAAGAGAGTTTGAAGCTGTTTTAAATTTTCATGTACGAACTTTGAATTAGGCTTTCGATGGAGAAAGTAAATATAGTACGCAGATTATTGATTTAAAGGAGGGCTAATTATATTATGTAAAACTGGCGTGAAATTATGATGTGAATATTAATTTATTCACCTGCTCTTCAACGCACAAATATATTTGGATAACTTATAACTACATAAGCAGTTTCTTCAAGCCAAAAAAATCACCAGAAGTTAAGAAGTCAAGCAAATCACCAGATATTATAAAATTAATTATCTTATATTATATAACAATTAAAAATATAACTTATTTAAATGTAACGTATTCAGCAAATAATTTAGGTATCGACAGAGATACGGAAAATTGCGTCAGATATTCAAGTCGCCGATTCTGCAGTCGCTGTGGATTCTACCCGTAATGGCCTAAGGCGCTGTATCGTGGGCCACTATATCTATAAATACAAATTATAGGCTTAACTGAAGCATTACACATAATAAACAGTATTTCTATGACACAAGAACATCAACACGGAGTAAATATAAATAACTATACTTTAGTATACAACAATTATTTCATTTTATTACTAATAAAAAAAAGATTAAGCTCGTGGGTTAACCTTTTCAGGACCATAATGTTTCTAGGTCTAATAACGGGATTTCAGTGATTAAAATGGTTTATTTGGATTTAAATGGTTTATAATGGTTAATTTTATGGGATAAATATATCCCTATGGATGTTAAGGTTTATATGCCATAAAGACTGTCCCAAAATTCACGCAAGATTTGAATTTTGCGCCATTTGTGCGGTAAAGTGTTGCCAACCAAAAAAAAATACAGCGTGGCAGCTGACAGTTCAAGGTTATTAAAAATGGAGCGCTACACAAAAGAACAACGCTTTTTTATTGTTGAGCAATATTTTTAAAATTTTTAATTATAGTCCTGTGTTTTCTATCAAAATTACTTCTTGCGTGAATTTTGGGACATCCTATATGTTCCATCAATTTATAAAACATTTTGCTTCAAATAAATGGTAGAGTTTTCGTAGAATGTCTATATTTTAGCTAGTGTTACATTTTTTTCCTATTATCTGAATAAAGAAATACATTTCCTATAACATATTGTGAAATAAATTACACAAACGCACATCGTAAAATCTATATAGCCATCCGTGGTACTCAGCAAAACAATTCCTTTGATTGTCATAACGTAAGTGGACCTTACATATTCGGCAAGTGTCCTTTTTTGTTTCTTTTTGGCGCACTATACGCACCTTTTTCTGACATTGGTTTTTTTCCATATGGTGAGAGGTTGAATGTCTCTTCAAAGACTTTCGTACTGCACTTGTTGATGAGGTGGGGACATTTCGCTGTCTCAGAATAAAACCATTTATCAAACTTCGAGTAACCACTTGTTCGAACTGAAGGCTAGTCAACATGGTACCCTCTGCGTGTTCAGTAGAATAATTTTTGGTATAAATAGTATACGAATTATTTACCGCTATATCAGAACAGATCAAAAACAGTCGCAGATTATACTTGATTCTTGACCGTCGATCAAGTTCATAGCAAACCTTTCGCTGACCTATCAAATCCACGCCACCCATATTTTTATTGTAGTCTATTGCAATTTTTGGGCTCACGACGTCAGTCGGCAAGTGTTATTTGTGCGATTTTCCGCAGAAACTACCTTGCGCCGCTTTACTCTTAGTAACAGACGGAGGTAAAAAGTTAATCAATAAATGACCTGGTTTTCTATCCATCCATTTCACAAATATTATACCGTAAAAAGTAGACGTATAAATATCCCCACGCTTCATGCTTTTATCGGTAGGTGCACATTTCGGTATATGTTTACGATTAGTTCGAAAAGTTCCGCAAACTTTTATATTCTGACCAATAAGATTATATTGCGACATAGGTGAATTGAAAAAGTTATCTATATAAAATTCACAAGCCCAGTTCTAACAGTTGTCTAGTTAGTTGCGATATTACAGATTCGCCTAATTTATATTCAGTCCCACCTCTTCGTTTACCCATATATAAACCGAATTTATACACATTACCTATTGCCGCATCTGCACCACAGCTTGCATCCTAATTTTGCAGGTTTATTTATTACGTACTGTTTCATTGCATTACGACCTTTGAATTTTATCATATGCTCGTCAATAGAATATGTTTTCAAATTGTTGAAGGCATTTTGGAATGATATATTTAGGTGGTCCATTATGAGTATTGATTTCGTTTTTGTCGTCATTATTAAAAAGTATAAGTTTCTGAGTATGACTTCAAAAATTATATCTTTGCATTCTATTTGATATAAGGCGTAATGAAATGTTAGGTTCCGTACACCAGTAATCCTGGTTCCATTTGAAAATTGGTTGACAAGTGCGGTATTCTTCTCTGCCGTTGACATTGAAGATTCTGGTGACTGCGCTCGTGCCCGAAATATTGAATTCTCAATCTTCACTAACTACAGCTATAGATTATCGTTCTGCGTCAAAAATATTTGATTTTCTTCCTCGAGTTGTAATCCATCCTCATCATCATTATTGTCAGCCATCAAAATATTATGAATTTGATCTGAGGTGAATTCAAAAACTCCTCTACCCTTCCATAATATAATCTATAATATAAAATAATAAATATTTATAGGTAGAATCGAAAAAAGACAATTGCAGTAATGAATTTTTTCTCGTACATTATTTTCCTACACGGCCATGGGGACACCGGTGTCCCTTTATCATTTTTTGGTTAAATCGAAAGAAATAAAATACACAAACGTGACATATTAATACACATTAGTTATTTACTTATCAGATAACAATAGTCACACACTGAAATTACTTTTTAAGTTCATTTTCAAACTTAAACAATACTGTAAAAATGTTAAATAACTTTTTAAAACTTAAGCTGTAAGCTGTAACTTTTTAAACTTTCCAACGACCATTTCATTTGACAAATGACACTTGTTCAGTGTGACCATTATAAGAACGATAAAATATACTATAAAAATAAAATAATTAGCAAAATTTGGTTTAAACTTCAACCTTTTTTATTTTATTCGTTTTTTTACTTGGTACGCATATGTCTTTGTGTTCGTTAAAAGGTTAAATAAAAATCAGGTAGACAAAATATTCAACGGTTTCTACAAAATCAGTATGCATCATAAGTAAGTTATTTTACGATGCCCCAATATTAATCGAATTAAGTAAGTGTATGGCTTTGCATATTAATACTTTATTGTTGGAACTTATCAGATACTAAGGATATCAAAGCCATTTTTATGCAGACAGCGTTAAGAAATTATTAGCATCTGCCCACTGAAATATTTTTAGGATAGGGAGTTCATAAATCATGCAGATTATATAATTAAATATTTTCAATATAAACATACTTAAAAAAAACATTAACAGGATTTTAAATTAAAAAAAAATGGTTTAAATTATAAAAGAGTGCGTGCGTGCTTTTGTGCGGATATACGTTCTTATATCATGGCATGCGCGGCTTTATATGTATGTGGGTGTGGGTGCCTGTGTGTGTATTAATTTTTTATGACAAGAGAAGGTAGAGATATCAGAGTAGTGGGTTACTTTCGTCTTATATAAACTATATTATTTATGTTAGTATAATATGCCGTGAATAAGTGCATATACAATATAGAGCCCGTTCCTTCACGTTCCTATACAATGTCGACAGTATAATTCTATTATATCCTTGAAAGAATCGTATGCATGTTGGTCATAATAAATGGCCGTGTTGCGTATACTACTGTTTATAGTTCACAATTGCACTATCTCAAAAGAGTAATTATCTGTAAGGACCTTACTATCTTGCGACATTTATTAACCGACTTCAAAAAGGAGGACGTATTTTTAATTGGAAGTGTACACTCCCAATGTGGACACACACAATTTTGGTTAGAATTAAACCATGGATGTTGAAGATGCGAAGGCGTAGCCTCAGGGAGTTCGAATGATATCTGGGTAATGACAACTTAATAATAAATCTCTAAAAATTTTGTAATTACTAAATACGACATAAAATAGCTCTTCAGCAAAATTAGAGTAAACAAATCGTGTTTGGACACGTTTGGCATGTGCTGCAGTTTTAAACGGAACTAAGTATGAATATACTTAATATATATATTCACACAGTTCCAGTATATTTACATATATACGTCCATAACCGCATTTCCTCTTTTGGCTTCAATGTAATTTGTGCTCATACCTGTGCGTACTCCTGTATACATACACACACACACACACACACACATACACACACACATATATATATATATATATATATATATATATATATATAGATAAAAGGTAAAATTGCCTTGGTGAAAATATTTGACACTTGTGATGCCCAGATTCTAATGTTGAAGTGGGTTCATATTATTTAATATACAGTTATGATTAAGTTATATGTGTCATGTTCTCGGCTTGATGCTTCAGTTAGATAATAGAATTTCCCATGGTAGATTTGTCGTGTTTAGTTCATTTCGAATGTAGATATATCTTATTACGATTATATAGTTAGAGACGCAGTACCCATAGCAAAATGTGTTAGTCGAAAGCTTTCAACATGTTAACAAATAAATGTCCGTCATTATTTATGTTCTAATTGAATCGCAAGGTTACTTCACATCCAAAACACCATGATAAACACAATTTTGTTATTTGTAAATACATTTTTTCTTAGTTTTGTTCATCATTAAATATTTTTTTTTCATTGTAGAAAAGCAAGGACGACTACAGAAGAAACAGAAGAGTGTGTGTGTGTGTGTGTGTGCGCGCGTGCGTGCGTGCGTGCGTGCGTGCGTGTGTGTGTGTGTGTGTGTGTGTGTATGTGTGTATGTGTGTGTGTGTGTGTGTGCGTGAGCGTGCGCGTGCGCCTGCGTGTGCGTGTGTGTGTGCGTGTGCGTGTGTGCGTGTGTGTGCGTGTGTGTGCGTATGTGTGCGTGTGTGTGCGTGTGTGTGTGTATGTGTGTGTGTGGGTGTGTGTGTTTGTGTGTTTGTGTATGTGTGTGTGTTTGTGTGTTTGTGTGTGTGTGTTTGTGTTTGTGTGTGTGTTATACGAATTAATTACGAAATTTTAAACCATTTTCATTTGAAAATGTGGATTAAAAAATAATTCACCAACCCAATATTTTCCAAGTTTTTATAGAAATATAATTATTACAGATCAATTTATACATTTTTACAACCGTAAGATAATACGTAAAAGACAGACGTCCAAATTAATCCTGATACTGTAAAATTATAACGAGTAATACTTTCTTATTATTATATATTCGAAATTACGTAACAATATCGTCATATCAATTGACTCTCGTAATTCTTGCCAAAAGCAATTTATTTACTATTAAAGGAAAATACATATAATCAGTGCAATCTGTCTCCGAAATTCACATTTAAATATTTCCAGGATCCGAATCTTTCTTCCATTAAAAAATATAAACTTTAGAATTCATAAATATTACTGTGAGAATTATTCTTTCAATATTTGTTAGTACGAACTACACTCATGAAATATCTTGTAATTATTTAATAATCTATACTCCCTATAGTTTCAACATTTTCTGTAATAGTAATTAACTAAATTATTACTAAAAAATAAATAGAAAGTACCTTATAAAATAATTAAATTTTTCCAATTTTTTTACGATTTACCTTATATTTATTTATTAATATTTATTTACCTACATTTATTTATGTCTCCTAACCTTATTTTTATTTATATATTTCATGAAAAAATTAATGATAATATAACTTAAAATATTATCAAAAGTTTACGATCTTCTTTTAAGTTTAAAAATAATACGAAAGAATAGATTTAAAGTAAATTATGCAATTTATAAAAAAGTTAATTTGAACTAAAAAGTGAACGTGAATAGTTTGAGTGTATTAGAAAATATGAAACGATTTCAGAAAAATATTAATATAGTTCCTACTCTCCTATAACCGGATTTGCTACTTGTAAGAAAAATAGATAACTTTCCCTCATTAGTTTCTTATCATTCAGTTTCTATCAATGGATCACTGGATATCTACATTCTACTATCATTGGATCAGTAGAGTTGCCAAGCGGTAAAATTGTATTTTTTACGATGATGTACTTTCTGAACTTAATTAACAATGAGTATGTACCTAGGTACATTAGTAGATTATTATTAAACTGAAAAAAATATAAAGGGGTAAAAAAAATTCATGAAGACTCTCAATATTTTTATGAAATTCGAATACATAACTAGAAGAAAATATTGGAGCACAATAAAAGGGTATCACCCATCACCAACTCAGTGTTATGCAAGGATGGGAACTTATTAATTGTTCCTAGAAATAACAATGATAAAAGAAATTATTTATGTATAGAAACATGGATAGAACTTCATCTCATATAATTTTCAACTATATGAAACTTTATTTATTCATTGCCGATTATTAAATAAATTCTGTAATATACTTAAAAACTGGAGACAATATTACTATTGGATTTTAGTCACAGATACAAAAATATATATCGAGGTATTTGTCTGATTACCAAAATTCCAAACAAATTTGGTTTCTTGTACAGAAAATTGTTTGCTACTAATTTTTTGGTGTATTAGTAAACTTTTTGCTTATCACCGCGGCTGAAGCTAAATGTGAGATAAAAAATTTCTGTATGATGTTAGCAACGAAAATTATGTTTTGCTTCAATTTTATTTTCAACTAGACAGTGGTTGAATATGCAAATGTAAGAACCGAAGATAACTCTATCGAGGAAAATAATTAGCATTTGTGATTTATACTTACGATAATGTTATTACAAAGGTCATTACCGTATTTTCTTATGAGGGCAATGATACCGTACAAATACCTTTTCATTCACTTTATATTCATTGTAACACTTCCTGACCTCGATATACGTCCTAGACGTACGTTAAGCGTTTAATCTATTTATTATGCCTGTAAGAGTTCTATAAACGACGCTGTGCACTATTCGATTATCATATTAGCAAAGAAGAAGTTTCTTGTACATTGCGTAAAGTCTTGGTATTTGGTAGAGAAGAAATTTTATCGTTTTTTTCGCACAATAAATGATTTTTGAAAGAGAAATAGTTATATGTACCAAACTTAAATTATTCAACGTGTTAGTTAATGATATTAAGCTTGTATAATGAAAAATAATTTGTTCGTGTCAACCATTCTATAATAACCAGTTCTTTAGTTTTCAATTCAAATGCCAAGTTTAATTTTCTAATACTTAACATGATTTTTGAAAATATAGAGTACCTTTTTTAAAAAAATATGATAAGTATAAAGAAACGTATGCTTACTCTTTCTGTCACAACTCAGTACTACAAAATCTTAAATATAATTACACTGAAATAAATTACAAGTTTGCTATGATAGTATTTTTGTTTTTCAATAATAATTTTCTATGCCAAATTAATGTATAAAAAGGTGGTCTGCTTACAGTAGTACAACATTTTCCTTATATACAAAATATGATCAAAATATGATGAAAGACCTATTGTCTTTAAAAAAAAATAACTTTCGCGAAAATCAAGAGTATATAATTTATGATTTTCTTGGTACTTTTTTTAAAAATCTTTACTCCAGCCATATAGATCACTTTTGTCTGAAAACTAACCCACTAAATCCCATGAAATATGGTAGAAAAAAGTAGTCATGTAAAAAACGTGTATTGGGCGATTTTTGTGTTTTTTATTAACATCTGTTACTGTTTGGAACTTTATGTTGTTTTTTTCCAATTTTAAAAAGAAAAACTTGCAAGTAAAATAACCACTCTAACAGAATCTGCACAATTAGAGATTTGCTTATAATCTTAAAGACTACTTTAAGATATCGTAATAGTCATAATCTCTTAAAGACTACTTGCAGGAATGCAAAGATTTTTTGCTAATGTTCCACCTGAAGATGTTGTAATACAACGAAACCTAGGTCGTGATAAAGGAATTAAAGAAAGTAGAAATAATGCTACATCACGTAGTTTCATTTAATTGTAGATTAATGGACTAGATTTTTAACTAATTAATTCTATTCTTTAAAGTCTGGTTAAATTGCATGTTCCAAAAAATATTTCGTAGCGGTTAGAAAACATTTTATTAATCAAACTGAAATGTGTATGAATGTTATAATCTTGAGGTTTCTGTACTTTTCATGACTTTGTAATACAAGTGGCAATGAAAACTTAAATAATTTCTCTAAATTAAGGATTAAAGAGAGTGATACCTAAAATGGCGTAAGCAGCATTTTAAAAAAGTTATGTGTATCTGTGATTCTGTTACGATGTTGTTTCATTTTTCCTTCGGTATACTTATTTGGTTCAAATAAGAATTTTATTCTAAAGAATGAGATTTTTTAGAATAAAAAATAATCTAACTACAAGTCTTTTTCTAGGCAGTCGTGCCACCTAAGTTTAGCTCATCCTCTTTTTAGAAAGTCCAATTGTCTGGCTGAGAAGATATTTTTTGTTGCCCGAATGTCATCCATTCTGCTCTAGTGCCCTGTACACTATCCATTCTGCTCAAGTTCCCTGTGCCCTTCAAGTACTATTTAAGACCGAAAAAACGTCGGTTAGTTACTCTGACCTTACTAGGGATCTAAGGCATCGTAATATCATTGAGAGTATTATTTTCTGACCCTAAGTATTTAAAGATGCTAACGGTTTCAAATTTGTAATCAGCAATTTTCAAATAAGGCTGCTATAATTGGCACAGATCATATACTTAGTTTTATTTTGGTTAATGGCGAGATACATTTTGCAGGTTGCGCCCTCTAGTGATGTAAAATCTTCTCTGAGTGCCTCAGGAGTTGTTAATGTCGTCAGGGAATGCAAAGACTTGAACAGAATTGTTAAAGATTGTATCACGTGTATTTATTTTCGAGCCTTTCAAAACCTTTTGGAGGCCAATATTAAACAGCAAGCAGGCCATTGTATATCCTTGTCTAAGCCCATTTGAAACCACAATGGGCTTTAAAAAATTCTTTTGATCTTTGACACTAAGGTTTGTTTCAGTTAGAGTAATAGTTGTCAAATTTATAAGTTTCTCAGATATTGAAAAATTTCTCATGGCTTCAATGAGTAGTTTTCTGTTTACTGAATTGTATGAAGTATTGAAATCAACAAAGAGATATTGTGTTGTTATGCCGAATCCATTAGTTCTTTCCGAGATCTGCCTAATGTTAAAGATCAGTTCCGTTGTGGATCTTCCTCTGTGAAAACCGCATTGGCCTTTAATATTATCTGTACTAGTTTGTAAAAAGTATATTGGAAAATAGTTTGTAAAAATCGCAAAGGAGACTGATTCCCCTCTAGTTAGTACATTCCAAAACGTCTCCCTTTTTGTGAATAGGGCAAATGATGCTCAATTTCCAATCTTCAGGCAAAACTTCTTTCTTGGTTCCAAACTAATTCAATAAGGTGATGAATTTCCTCAATGTTTTGGTTTGCTGCACTTTTGATGAGTTCTGAAGGAATCAAGTCTGGTCCTGGAGCCTTGTAATTCTCGAGTTTTTTAATTCCTTCTCTAACTTTTGCCAAAGACGATGGTGGGATATTCTCAGTGTAGGCATTATTAGGGTTGGTTAAAGATTTATCCTGTGTGTTATCATTCAGCGAGTCACAAAAATGCTTATTCCATCGATGAAGCACCTCTTTTCTGTAAATTAAAATTCTTGTACAAGTTAAAACGTGACAGTAAATTATGACGCTTTTACGCCATGTTTTTAATTTATAAGCATAAATCAATTAAACGAACCAAATTGCCAAACGTGTTAAAACGAAAAAGTATAGTGGACATTAGTTAGTAGTTACGATTATTGCTGCTTCGATAAAGCCGCTCGCCGGAACATAAAATAATTCTGGTTACCTGGCCTGATCAAAGATCAAATTCGAATATCACAAAACAATTAAAGCTAGTCCGCAAAACATTAAATACATATTTCCCTGTTAGTTCCAAAAAAATATACAAGGTTAAGATACGGCGAATGTGCTTGAAAGCTGTTGCATATCAACCAGCGGCATCGCTGTATATATATTAGTGAGTTTACGATTAGTAAATATCTGTTCTCAAGTTGCAGTATATTGTAAAAATATATTTTATTGTTAACTGTTAAAAAAATAAGGCAAAATTATGACTGTCCTTTTCCTGTCTTAAAAATTATTTAGGAATATAATTTATATTAACCTATATAAATAGTCCATAGACTTATCAAGAATAAATAATCTTTCTATTGATATTTTAATTAAATTAGGTATTTCAAATAAATAACTTAACAAATTTATAATTTTTTGGCCAAGCCAGTATATAATGTTAAATTGAATAACGATACATAAATGTAAATAACAAATATGTTTAAATTATACATAAATTTTTTTTCATATGTGTCTAATTATTATTAATATGATATCTTTTATAATTTTCCTCTACTAAAATATAAAACACTATACAATATAATACACTAATAACTATGTAAATATATAATATATACAAAACTGTGGAATTTGATTATCTGTATATTGAAAAAATTAATATTAAATATAAAAAATATTTAGGAGTATGTAATAAAAGTAATAGAATACAAAAATATAGCTATCCAATTTTTTGTCTATTTATTTGAATGTGCATCATATAAAATCTACTGATTCAATTAAAATAACCTTTTTTGAAAAAAGGTTGAATTGAATTAATAGTTTTTTATTTACTTAAGTTACGCGAATTTAATATTTCCAAAAATCAGTTTACATCACATTAGTCCCAGAATAACAAAGAAGTACCTCATTAGACCGTAGTTAAAACATAAGTATATAGTCTACTTATGTACATCAATAAATGGCGCTGAGTATATTTCATATCGCGTATTAAAATTTTCCATTCGATTGTACATTGGCGAAATGGGCATGGTCGGAAGTTAAGTGATAAATGATACAGAAGGTGCTGGTGCTAAATTAATCAATCTGAATAATCCTTTCAATCTCATTTCCATCCGTTTAGCAGTATTGTGAGGGCAAACGCCTGTGTGGGCCTTTTTTTTATAAAGTTTGTATTCTATATCAGCTTATCTTGTTTTCATAGATTAAAATGGGAATCTGTTATCATTATCGATTAGATAATAGAATATACAGAGTCTGTTCTTTCGTATTTTAATATTTCACAACTTCAAAGATATTAAAAATGGCAATATATTAAAAGAATTTACAAAAAACCATGATTTAGGTGAACATAATAAAAATAATAAAATGCAAAAATATATTTTTTGGTATTTTCGTCTATTTCTTTATATTTTTTTTATGTACACAAAAAGTAAAAATTTCTAAACCAAATTGTATGACGTTTTAGAATAAAAATAGGGATCAACAAAAAGCAACGTTTAGTTTTTATTTCGTAACAATTGGCATGCTTCTTCAGAAGAGAGACAAGTTTAACGATATTAAAATTAATTTTCATTTCATCAGTACAACAATAACAAACAAGTGCCCAGCTATTCGAAGCACAGATATCATTAAAAGTATGCACATGTATGTTCATTAATATAAGGTGCTACGTATATTTTAAATTGCGCACTAAAGCTCTCAATTCGGAAATATATTAGTAACATGAGCACGCCTACAGGTAAGTGTGGAATGATGATTAAATCAAATCATCAATCAAATGCAGAAATACGTATGTATGAGGGCATATATAATTGTCAGTGGTTTTTCCCAAATAAAGTTTTTCCATATTGTGTGTGTACCTTATTAGCTTATTATGTTTCTACAATTTGTTTAAAATTACAATCCGTGTTCCATATTTAAAATTTAATTATTTTTCTTGCTTTATTATTAGAAAGTAAAATGTTTATTATTATGGAACTCATAGTTTATACATATAATGCAATTGTAAAATTGGCGAATATGTACATTAAAGGTATTTATGGAAAAAATATTAGAAAGTAAAGGAATAAAAAATGTTGTTTTCCGAATGTTTAACCGTTTAACTGTCAGCCTGTTTATTCATATGTTATGTTATTTCACACTTTACCCAAAAATATCTTAAGTGATTTTGAGGAAGTTTTCACTGGTGGATTTTATTAGGTTTTAGATAATATATAGAATATTTGTTATTGCAACCGACTATCTGGAAATAAGATGTGGTAATTTGATATTTCAATGTAAAGCATAATTACTTAAAAAAGTCTATTTTTATAAATATTAAAATCAATGGCAATACATGTGTAAAATTACAAGTTAAATATGTGAGTCATATGTTCCTCTTTTTAAATATTTTTTTACCGAAGAATATATAATGCAATTCGTTTCGCTCATATGTCATATTTTAATTTTTATAATAAATTTAACAATTAAAAATAGTTTACAAGCGTGTTAATTCACAATGAATACACGTAAATGAAAAATTTATTGAGGAGAAAAAGCAAGCTCGTGTATTTACCATATTGACATCTCCAGACCTGAAGTAACAATTTTTAATCCATGCAAACATTCCAGAACAACGACAGAGTGCTAATAAAACGACCGTCGAGAATATCAAAAAATTTATTCAAACACTAATCTTTCTATGAATTTCGGTGGTAGCCACCGATTTTCGCGCCTTAATCTTAACTACACCATAACGTATATAATGGGAGAACTTTTAGATACAGAATTCAGAAGCTTTAGTAGATTAGATATATATACATGATTTGAATCAAACGCTTGTGGTACGTGGTTTGAACCAAAACGACATTTGAAAAACACTTATCTCTTGTAGAAAAGCTGTAAGTATTGAATGTAAATTAGGAATGCATATGAAATAAGTTTTTTAACCAAAGGATCATCATAAGAAAATATTTACCAAGATTATATTTTTAAATAATTAAAATCATCACCTCCCATTTCAAATCTTCCAAAAAGGATATTGGCATATTTTCTGCACCACTATTGTGGGTGTTTTGCTCTTATTGTTCAGTGACAATATTAAATATCTTTCGTTTTGTTGTTAGATGACGAGTGAATGGGAACTTTTTTCTAGTAAGCAAATATGAAAAGGATTACATAATTCACTATATTAAATATGAAGGCCGCTCTAGCGTCTTTCCACCCTCACTTTTGCTCTTCCTTCGTATTTTTTTTTATTGTTTCACCTAATATATCACTTACGTATCTTAGCTTTGTTTTAATTTTGAATGTAAATAAATAAATTTGTCTTAATGATGTCTGGCGTGTCCCTTGAAGTAGTATTTAAACTTTTAATTTAAATTAATGTTGCTCACACCTTTCGTTTGTATAATAATTTGTAATTTGCCACTTTTAACTCCCTTTCGAAGTCTATTATTTACTGCTTGGAATTATAAAATTATTATTAATTTTTGAACATTTTTATTATTTAATAATATCCTGCTGGGGATTGTGTTTTTGTCAGTTTAACAAATATCCAATTAAAATTAAAAAATTTTTGCTTACTTTTTTTACCAAAATTAAATTTGCACAATGAAAGTAGGCTGATTAACTTTTACCAAACATGAATTTTGATCAACATACATAAAACTAGTCCAAAATTAATAGAAATTTAACCTTCAAATAATTGAATTGTCTCAACTGCATCAGAGAGATAACTCCATGGGGTAATAAGAATTAGCCTTTTTCGTTTGAAATGTGTTGTATGATTCGCATAAAGAACTATTACATTTGTTTTTCTTCGCGTAATTTTAATATCGATGATCTCACTTTTGATCATTTATTTTTTGTTGCTATTTTAACTGCGGCTAAAAATTGTATGCTAATGCATTTGAAATTATAGGTTCCAGTGTAATTTCAACTTTAATTTTTGGGTTATATGCTGGTTAGATGTACGCTTTTGTCACTGTTTCTAATAGCGCCTAAACATTTTAAACTAACATTTTGAAATTATAAAAGTCGGAGTATTTTAAACTTTTATTGTTGTTTTGTACGCTTGTTAGATGTACGTATTATTAGTTTATTCAAATCTATCTACCCTTTCTGTAAGATATGACTTTTTTCATAATTTTTCTTGCTACAGCTCTTGTAACTTAATGCTGTATGTACCTGATTCATTTTAAGGCTTTGCTAGCATCTATTTAAGCACATGACAAAATTGTTTAAAAATTTATTTTTCATAACATTTTATTAACACAGCGAGTTTTATGAAACTAACCGCTGCTTGTGATTCCATGTAGCTGTTTAAATAATTGCTGAAAGTGATCACTTGCATTAAGGTCTGTAGGATTATTAAAGTTAGCATACAAGTAGGCCCTTTCAAATCTTTTTCGATGACATACTTAGTAAAGTGAAAGTCCTCAAAGACTTTCTACTTTAAGGTTTAGTACTACCCGCCATATTATTAAATTTGTACCTCTAGTATATACCAGATATTATATCACGGAAATTCGCTGAAACAGACTGGTTTAGTAAAACCATTGTACTGAATCCACATAAGAAATCCTGCATTAAGATCTAGTTGTCATGGATGATTATTTCTTTCGATGTTGTTTATACCCAATTGCGATGTCGTTTTCTGGTATGCTGTTTTTATCTCAAAAACTGGATGGCAAACGAGTAGCTTTGAATCACTTTTGAGGAAATAGCTTAGAATCACATATAAAATGAATCTTGTAATTTTTAAAATGTTGTTATATATCATCCTAATTCTAATAAATAATGTTTAAATTATTATTATATTATAATCTTTAAAATGTGGTTATATTTTCCTAATTCTAATAAATAATGTTACCATTATTATTATATTATAATAGAAATACGGATCTTACTTTGACAACTCAATTACTTAATCAATCCACAAAAATTGCACATATATTCAACCCGTGATAACAAAATATTTACAGTAAAGTAAACACTTTACTGTATAAATTTTTCCTATGAATAGATTAATTATCCTTTTTACGAACATTTCATAACATGCTTACATGCTGGATCATATATTATTATTTTTACTAACGTCCTGCCCACTGCATTGGCATTGGAGTAATATTACAAGTGCAACTTACCTTTTCCAGGGTATTGAACTACTGCGTTCATTGCAATAGTCCACGGTTCCTCGCTTCGAATTATTTATAAAATGTATCGCGATACTGCAGCTTGCTAGCTCTTATCCGTTCATAATGCAGATGCATCTATTGCAATGACGCATATGTTTCCCAGTGCCCGTTTTGTTGCCTTTACTTGTTGTTTAAGTAGCGCAATATTTTATGTTTATTTACCTTTACAAGCTTAAATCTTCATGATGGCTTACTTACCATATATTATTATGAGTTATATACGAGTATAATAAGATATTAACTATGAAGCGTCTGATTTCGAAACGTATGTTTGATTTGTAATATCTCAGTGAAGAAGCAGTACAATGAAATGAAGTGTACATATACATTATCGACATAGTTTTAACACTTTGTACCTTATTTAGTGCAATTCTGTATGCAGGTTTTATATCGAATTCAGCTGCTTACTTGCATGCGATTTGCCTTTTGTTTTAAGAGAACTATTCGTCTGCACTCATTCGAGCATTTATTCAATACGTGTTATAAAATTCTAATGTATTTTTGAGTGTAAGAGCATAGATTACGATTATAATTTAGTCGTGGTGGTAAAGTTGTGAGGAGGTGAAATTAATTTAACCGGGTTCTTACGAGACTCTTGACTGCATGAAGATTGATGCTTATGTTTTTTTCTATAACATGTATGGATGTACCCAAAATTTCTTCTTAAATTACCTCCGTAGACACGAATGATAATATCGCAGTGCCATAACTTCCTTGTTGAATTCGGTATTTGATATTGTGACAAGATTTTCGGTAATAAATGGGTAATCAGGAAAACCTGGGCTGTCAACTTGAGTTGCATCCTGTGTACATATTAAAATACATAAAAACGAATAAACCCATAAAAATATATTGATATATGATTTTTAGAAAAAATATTCTTTCAAAATACGCGTTTTTGATATTCAATTCAATAACTATAATTGAAATTTAATTCAATAACTTTAATTGAATAACTATGATATTTTAATATTGAATGTATTTGGCGTTAATTTTGTAGAAATTCATTATTCACAATTAAATGAAACTACGTGATGTAGTATTATTTCTACTTTCTTTAAGCTCTTTATCATGACCTAGGTTTCGTTATATTACATCTTCAGATGGACTATTAGCAAAGATCATTCCTTCGCTGAAACCTCCTTTCTCCGCTAAGACTTCTTTGCTAATAGCCCACCTGAAGATGTTATAATACAACGAAACCTATGTCGTGGTAAAGAACTTAAAGAAAGTAGAAATAATACTATATCACGTAGTTTCATATAATTGTGAACAACATTTTGGTAAAATATTATGAAAATGCCTTATCTAAATACACTATATATAAAGTTTAATATCTATAGTATTTTACCAGGGCAATTCTACAAATCATTCGTTGGGATCAAGTATATGTATTGTTAATTATCTTGGAATTTTGCGCTTTAAATTAAAATGGTGTTACAAAAATTATTAACCCTTTTACATAACGATGACCTTGGGGAAGTATTTCATAAATTTTTTAAGGGCACAGATGAATAAGTTAGGTATTATAACGTTATCAAACTTTAATTACGGCTTTAAAATATGTAACTAATATAGCTGGACAAAGATTGTATTTATATTTTCTGTTAACGAAACTATCAAACAATTTCTGAAAACTTAACAGTGACGTAATTGCTAGCTCTAATCAGCGACATTAAACCGAACTGAAAGTAAATATTATATACACTTTATAAGAAGAAAAAAGTTTTGAAAATCATATAAATCTCCTTTTAGGTCGTTTTCCACTCACATAACTATAGAACGAACAGTGGGTTTGTAAATAAATAATACAATTGGAGAAGAGGAAATCCCTCGCTAGTGAAGATACATAATTTACGACACATGTGATTTACGTCTGATTTAAAAATTGTGCATAGAGTAAATTAGCGATCTAAAATTTCATTATATTTGACCGTGGACCTGCTGCCTGAAATAATGTATATTATTTCGCATATTTCCCTTCTACGTGTATATTTCGAAAACAAGTTTATTACTAAATTTAATATTTTAAGTGAAACTAAATGCCAAGAGTTTTTAGAATTTTCGTTCGTTTATCTGTGCATATTTTCGTAGTGCACGCTGATATCACCAACGGTTGAACCGATCTAGGTACAGTTTTCAGTAATTTATTCAAATCAGCTCGGGCTAACCAAGTATGGTTTCATTTGTTTTGGTTTTATTTCAATCGATTCACAAATAAAAAAGATCCATCAATTTTTTTTATTTTAGGCTCAATTTGTTGGAGGTTATATTGGTAAAATTGCATTTAAAATATTACAAATTAGATTTCAAATTATTTTCTCGTCATTTATTGGTAAAGAAAGAAAAAACCCTAAACTCTGTTTCAACATACAAACCCTTAATATTTAAGACACCTCAATACAACTTCATATCATTTTGGCAAATAATTCTTCGAGAAATGGTACGTCGAAAATCTTTCTATTTTATAATTTTTGGCCATTACTACAATTTTACTTTGTATAATATACTTACGTATGCCATTCAACCTATATACGTAGTTAATATCGTATAACAAAAATAACCCGCCTCCCCTAAATTAATTAATAATGCTGTATTTTAATTAATTTATTTTATTTTTTTACAAAGGAAGCTTTTGAATAAATTAAAGTAAAAATATTCATCCACGTTCTATGTATCTTTCCGAATGCAGGTATCAATAGGTTTTATTTTTTTTTATATTTTGTATTTTCTTAGTGTTTGTTACCGAAGGTTAAAATATAACACGTATGGTTCTAACTCAGTCTCTCTTTGTCCGATTGTCTATCAAAGTTTTTGGAATCTTTGTTTATGTACTTTATATAGTTAGTATAAAGTACATCCTATTTCTATTTTTAACGAATAGATGTAAATAAACCTCTGCAACTATATGAGTTCACTCTAACAAAGTACACTATTCAGTACCACATTAAATCGGAGATCTATGAAATGTTGGTGGTCATAAAAACTGTTTACATTTTTCTATTGTTTCATACCTCGAAAGGAAGAACAGAACTCTTATAAGTTAACTTAGGTGTCTGTCCGTCCGTTCTTCACAGATGTTTTTCCCATAAACTGCTGGACGCAGAAACTTTAAATTTGGTATAGTAATAAAATAAATTAACTTGCACATATCTTAAAAGCTTATATTAGAACGTATTCATTTAACAATTTTAGGACGGAAGGAAGGCAATTAAGTATCTGAATTTTTTTATAATTCCATGTACTATATTATTTGGGTTATTTTTGACAGGGTTAGTTCCGAGGCACGGTGGTTTCATTCATACCTATGAATGAAACCACCGTGCCTAATTAATTGAAAAATCAGTACCTTAAATTCTTACTTCAAACTACCTTACTTACTAGTACGATAAATAAACGTAACGTACGTTTTGTTTACTTTAACGCTTTATCGCAAGCTTATTAGTTAGTTATCTTTGCAATAACATTTCCTGGCATTTGTTAGTTTATTTGTATGTTTGTGATATGAAAATTTAAATCATGTTATATATTGCAACATTTAATGTATTTTAATTTTATATAATTTGAACTATTAGAAATATTTCAGTGTTACGAAGCTTGATTATAATTTAAGGTAAAATGCATAATTTTGATTTCTCTTAGTCGTACTATTTGTAGCAGTAATGCGCTATAGTTGCAATATGTTTTAACATATTTATAAAAGTGTTGTCTAACGTAAAGTATATGAACTAACACAGCCTGACATAGCCTGTGGTTGCTATGGTTCTTTACGTTAATTCGTAGCATACGTTTTTGGTAGCACGTTTACGAAATGTTTACCACATTAATTAAACTGTATGTTTTTCTTTCCAGGTAATTCACTGAAGTGCTCTTATAAAAGGACGTATTTCTTTGAATTAGAACATATTCAAGAAAAACTTGAACGTATTTCATCATTACCATTAGAGAATCCTTTAGATAAAGTTTGCTTAATTTGTTTAAAAGTGTCGAGAAATACTATAAACTTGTGAATTGTAATGGATCAAAAATGTTTAAACAGTATGATGACTAGTTTACTGCTATTTAGTATATCGAATTAGCAACAACTGATAAGCAATACATATCTGAATGTGATTTAGCTCAACCTAGTACATATTTTTCTCATAGCGGTCTAACAAGGAAATATTTTAGCAACACTAGCAAAAGATCAAGACGTAGACGGTTAACGTAATTATCTCAGGTTGATGTTTCAGCAGTTAGTGCACTATTCATCAGTTTGGATGCGTCAGTATCAAGAAATATTAGTGCGCCTGAAGTTTTATCTTATACCTACGAAACATCAATATTTGTTGATAATGAACTTTGTTGATAGCAGGACTTCTAGTAAACTTTTACCATCGTATCAGAGTGTTTGATTAATTTCACTTTAATTTATTTCACTTTACATAGGAAATTGGGTTTTGACGGTAATATGTATCATAGCGAGTACAAATATTATTCAGCGGATTCTAGTTTATTTGCTGACATATATATATAGTTTATTTGCTAATATACTACATATTGGTAACTTATAACGTTCTTTGTTTATATCCTTCATCATTTTTATAGAGCATATTTTAAAAAATAGCAAGTTAGGTTAGACGACGATAAAAAAATATTAATAATATTTTATAATAAATGGTAAATGTAATAAGAATTTGTACGTTCAAAATCAGTTTTCGTCTCGATTAGGCTTAATTGTAAATAAACCATGCACTGGTGGAAGCGGGATATCGAATGATGGAAATACCACGACAAAAATTCTTCTTGAATGTTTCAGCCGAAATTACAGGCTTGAATAGAGATTTTATTGACCATTGTTCTACAATTTCCCAAGCTTTACCTTCGGGATACAATAACAATACATAGTCATTTAACGAAATCAGTTTGGAAACCACGCAACTTTTGATACAAGAATATCCATGGTATAATCTCTGTTTCCGTCCACAAAGTATAAATACACGGCTCAGAAATTGTAAAGCGTGTATTAGTGTCTATTGGAAAATTAAACGAAGCAGCTTCTGAAGGTAATAATTTTAAAGTATTTATATTTTACAATTTTAAGGTATTTAGATGAGACCATACTCGAAAATGGTTCGGGAACTTACTAATAACAATTTAAGGAATAGATTCGTGTTAAAATTATTTATTAAGGGTATTTTTAATCAGGTTTTTTGTTTGTTAATAGTTTAGAAAATCTTGTAATTGTTTTTGTAAAAATAGTGATAGATTAATAATTAGAGTATAGTTTTATTATTTTTAAAAAGAAAATGAGGCTTTTTCCTCAAATTCAGTGCTGAATTTTTATTAATTATGTATATTCTTATTTGAGACAAATTCTTGCAATCAATAGCGCTTAATATTAATTAATATGGGCATTGAAATATACCATTTTTACATTTATTTAATATAATAAATCAAGTAAACAACACTTTATTATATCATTTACAATCGCCATAATAAAAATGTAAAATTTTATTTTCGAACCGCTATATTTTATTTTTGATCGCCCGCTTTAGGGCCGTTTACCACCGTGCAAGGTCCGAAAATATTTTTTCATAATTTTACGTACCTGTAATATCTTTGGAGACATACTGAAAAATAGGAAAAAAAAAATTTCCACAACTCTTTACCTTAAAATTATGAAAAAATATAGGTTCCTAAACGCCTACGCAAAGGTTGAAGAAAAACGAAAACGATGATTCTAGTCGTACTAATTTCTGAAATATGTTTTTATGCCTTTGAAGGATAGATTAGGCAATATATTTTAATTTTTCTATAACCATAGCCGATTTATAAAAAACAATGTCACATAGAAACTTGAAAATTGGCATAGCAACGAATTTTATAAACCCACATTTTTTGCACTACCCAACTTTTTTAAATATTCATATAACAATTCAAAAAGGGGATAAATAAAAGTCATCAATTTTTTTCATTTTTTATTTCTTGCCTATTATCATTACACAGAGCTTTATTGAGGAATACAAAATTATTTTTTATGATTTATTTTGCACTTTCAAAAAAACATGAGAAAATGAAGCTCTCGCTTATTTCAGAAACTGCTCAACCAAAGTCAAGTATAAATATAATATGATAAAGTATTTTAGGTAACTTTAACATATTTAATATATTTGTTTGACTTGAAATTGAAACTGCAATAATAGTCACGTAGAAGGTGAGTGTTTTGTTTTAGCAGCGAATCGTCATCAATGTATATCTTTTCTGCGCTTATTTTCACGTAGTGATCTGATAAGATAGTTCCATCTTTGTGTACACAAGTCCTTATAGATACAACGGCGTTATCGAAGCGTTAAGTGAATACAAACACTGGCAATTCTTCACGGGCTAATGAAAGCTAAAACAATGACATCAAGGTCAATCAAATTCAAGACCAAACGTATAGTGTAATGCGGGGGATTTCCAATGGATGTCGTCGCTTTATCCCGAATACATCATCAGTGTGTAGTAAATTATAATACTGTTCCTTTATGTGTAGTGAATATGAGGTGTTGTAAACTCAAATGCTTGAACTAAGTACAAAAGACGTTTATGTGATAACTGTAATTTATATTATTTTCCTTTCGCTACGCTATTTTCAAGATTTCCTTTCTCCAGGGAACACATATATTTTATGAAATTTGTTTTTTTATTGTTAAAAGAAATTATTTCTCTTTTTTTCGAAAGATTCTTATCCTCGGTATGTAATAATGTTAAATTTTGCCCAAAAATAATTCTGTTAAAATAACAATAATTTGAAACTCTAGTAATAAAAGGGTTATAAGGAAAATATTCTGCATATCATGTTATGACCGTTCAGTTTCAGGTAAGACAGTTCGGAGGTATCCAAATTGCGTGTATGCGTGTGCGCATACCTGCGTGCCGGCATGCGTGCCTGTGGGCGTGTCTGCTTACATGCATTCGTGCGTGCGTGTGTTTCACATATGGAATCGTGTATGTGTTTTCCCATATGGATTCATGAGTGCGTGCATGTGTGTTTTCCATATGGTTTATCCATATGGATATGAACGAATGGCTAAATGTTAAGAATCAATTAATCACATCGAAAATTTCAATATTTTATTAAAGCGTTTCTCTTATATTAAGTTTCCCACAGAGGATTAACTTGAGCATGAAACTCGAGTTTACGGTGCTGTAACATCATAATTAATAGAAAGTTAAATGAGAGAACACACAAACTAACTAATATCTAATATATAACGTCACGTCAGAGGTTAGAAGAAACTAGATTATTGAGTCTTTAAATACCTTTGTAGATTTTCATAAACAAAATTCCACGAAATGTTTTTTTTAAATAATTTCAATTGTATTACGAAACATGTTCAAAATGTTGACCTTCAAGTAATAAATTTATTATCGCTCTCAGTCTTAAAGAAAAGATCTATATAATCCTGGAGAAAAAAAGGCTTTCGACTTTGAATATGGAAATCTACTAGGCCTCCAAGATTTTAACTATTAACCGATATATCAGCCATTAAATTCTGCTACAATAATTTCGAGTAGAGCAGCCAAAAAGTGTTAAGTTGCTCCTTCATCCTGGTACTATACTCCATGTAATCAATTAAGCAATATTCGAACGGGTAAGTCATCTCTGGTTTGTAAACGTTGTTCTTTCATCAGTTCATAACATTTTATTGGAAAACCATCTGCTTATTTGATGTGGATTGAGTTACCATGTACAATATTCAAAGCCTAAACGATAGTTCGTGATCTATAGGTACTGAAATTTTGTATAATATTATGGATGCCATTATCTTTCTTCCAGATACGACGCGGAATCACGTGGTTTAATACTTTGCCTTAATGGAAGCCAACAGTTGAGGTTGTTGTAAAATAATTTAGGATTTTTCTTGTAAAATAACGTGTGAAAAACTCGATTTCTGTGCATTGCGATTTCATCTCTCATACAGTAGGTAATATCATATGTAAATACTCAGCGTAAGGAAAAATACTTCCTGTTACTTTAACATAAAAACAAATCAAACTTAAATAGAAAGAACTGAAAACAATTAAAAATACAGAACGAGCATCTCTTTCTAAACATACTAAATGTTGCGTATAAGCAAGTAAATGATATAATTATATATTGTTAGGAAAAATCGAACTCATAAAGCCAACGAGAGGAAATAGTTTTATGTTTGTATCTACTCATCTTTAACTTATAAAAAATTGTTAATCATTTATAAATATGGTAATGAGTGCATGGCATATTGTTATTAAATTACGATTCAATAATCATATGATTTTTTTTTGCATTATCAACATTTATGTTATTTTAAAATTGATTGTATTAAATCATTTAAGGTGAAGCAATAAAAGGTCGTTTAAAAAGTACTTAAAATTATTTAGTACAGTATTCGACCATATGGAATTATTACTGCAGTGAATAATGAGAACCATGGCAATATCGACTTTAACGGATTTGGACTTGATTTTTTCTCCAAATATATTTTACAGTTGTTATTGCCATTAATGTCGGGATATTGATGAGGATGATATACGTTTTTAGATCTGGTAGAGGCTTTCAAAAAGAGGGAGTTGAACGTTGTCATTTGAATTAATCAGTCCATGTATTTGTAGTCAACTCTTCTACTTGAAATCTCATTAACATAAACATCGGTTCGGTCTTCGTTTTAGTCTCAATTAGAATTGAATTTTTTTGTCACATTTCATGTGACTCAATCTTACTTTTAGTTTTCTGTAGTCTTACATACTTTTCCAACAGTATTTTAATTCTCTGATAACTTAATGGAGTTAAACTAAGTTTATATTATTAGCTAAATTTTTTTTAATTCAACTGTTGGAAATAACTTTTAAATGGTATAAAAATTATGGCAATCTGATAATTTCTTGGTCAACATTTATCAAACTATATTTCCAACGATTGATGCTTTTACCAGGTTTAAAAAATGTAAGCCATAATTTTATATACTTTTTATTGTTTAATAATTATGTATATATTTTAGACAATACCAGATGCAAAACATACAAATTAAATTTTTTATGTTAAAGTTGCCGGCATTAATTTTGCATAAAGAATTTATATTTTTTTAAATAAAGAGAAGAAAGAGTAAATGTAAATTTTAATTTATTTGTCGATTCTACCACTATACCACATTTTTCTCGGACATCCGGCATCTAATGTCCAATAATACGTGTATTTTTTAAATTTAAAATATATCGATATTATTGTTATTATATTCGTTATTTCGTTTTATAGTCGCTTCAATATTCCTTCACGTCATGAGAATAATGAATTCCAAAATCGTCATTTTTTGACAACAGTTTAAATATTTTTTAATTAAAGTGAAATCTAAACCTAACTTCGGCGAATAATGAAAAGTGAATAAGAAAAAGATATTTTAATTTTTTTAATGCACGATAATTTTAAAAAGCAAGTATTTATTTCTTCCAGCAATAAATAGAATAAATTCATTTTGCTAATTAATTCTCTTTTGTAACCCTCTTTAAATAATATCAATCACTTTTTATTAAACTATTATGCAAATTGCAAAATATTAATTATTCCAATTTTTCGGTTATTCCCGTTAGCCCGTTTGAATTTTAAAAATTTTAATAAGGCCAAGCTGATGTAATAGTATTCCAATATTCTTGTAACAATATTCCTGAAGAGGAAACGGTCTTATAAACTTTTCATTATCTTCCTGTTTTCTTTAATCACGATGCAAAATTTATTCAAATTATGAATATATATTGGAGTATGCTTCTGTATAAAGAAATAATGTTTAGTTGAAATCGCACCCTGTGACAATTATTTTTGTTTGAGAAATGAAATTTGAACATAGTTTCTTAATATTTTTCTTAGTTTGTTGCGAAGGATCACTTGGTAGAATAATGCGTACGTTTTTTATTACATTTTCTAAAGATATGTAAATATTTCAGAGCATAAATTTTCAAGTAATTAGTCGAATACTTGAAAGTAATTAAAACAATTTATTATGAGAGCGAAAAAGTTTAACACTTTAGCTTATATTACCAGAATGGAAAATGATGTATACAAACTTGAAACTTTCAACGGAATGTTGTGCTTTAATTCAAAGTGTTGTCGCCAAGTTATAGGGTTGTGCGATGATTGCATAATGAGCGTGAAATAATAATAAATTAATAAGAGGGGTCTTGCAGTCAACAAGATCAAAGTTGCTTAATTAAAACTTGGGAACCGCCAACAAGTTTAGCAAGTTGATGTTATGTAGTTATGTGAACGCCATTTCGGTCGATAAATAAATGAAACTTCGACATAAATAAGTTTTTCGTTTCAGTAAGACTAAAAAATCTATATTACATTGTTTTTATAAGTATCTAATATGTTGTGACATAATTTTGGTAACAGTTATTAATCAATTATTACGATGCACTGATTAAAATATTTTACAATTTTTCGAAAGAACTTTGTGATTGCTGTTTAAATTTTATTTATATTCAACGAAACAAGGCTGCCACCTAAAAAAAAATAATATTAAGTATTCTGTATTTGTTACTAGGATCATGAACTCAATATAATACAATATTCATGATATACTTGCATACATAATTTGTGAATGGGAAAACTTTGTTTGTTCTTCCGCTTTAACAACAAGAATAAAAATGTATGAAGTCGAAGAGGGGGGGGGGGTTATTTTAAAAAATCGGCGCAGGATATATTTAACGCCTTTAAACTGTTATGTAATCACATTTACAATTCTGAATTAATATAATTTCTTGTATAATTTGCTTACTTGATTAAAAATAAATTTGTTATAATTTCTTGAACAATTTTGCTCAACTTACTTGATTAAAATTAAAAGCACGATATATGATGATGAAAACTGTAAAAGAAAGATGAAAACATTGAATAGAAAGATTTCATTTATAAACCACTTCAATCACTCAATATACGAGGCGCCTCTGCAGAAATTCGAACATGTATAGCAGTTTTAAAATACTATAAGATATTTATTAATTTACAACACTGCAGATAAACTATAAGGTTTAACTTCATCGAGTTTCACAATTTGAAATCGTTATATTATGTGGGTTATTTGATATGATTGATAGCTTTCAGCTGCTCGTACTAAGTAATTTTTTTTGGGCTGCATTAAACATTTCTTGAAGTTCGATTTTACGATCACAAAAAAAATATTTCTTCTGAATGTAACTCAGCAACTATGAATAAATTACAAAGAAAACCGAAACATATTTAAATAGTTAATATTTCAATAAACTTTTAATTTTTGTGACTATAAATGACAGTTGAAAAACAAAATAAACAATTTTCTATTTTCAGTTTACATATTTTTATGTGAAATGAAAAATTTAAGAATAATTTATTTCATATAATATCAATTTTATTGTTTCACATCTTGAATGATCTTACTCGACATACCTTTTTTTATCTAAACATACAATAAAACTGTAACAGAGTGGATTCTTTATATGGTAACTATTTTAAGAATTGATTGATTTAGTGCATAAAATGGTAAAGGAAGCCGCCAGAAAACCTAATTTTAAAATTGGTGTCTGTATCTCTATCTGTTATTTTGTTTTTAATCACGCAAAAAGTATTATTTGTAGTTTCTTCGCTATCATTAATCTGTTAGAGCTCAGTCGTATTTCGCTTCAGACCGTGCTGCAAACTCACCGTGTTTCATCGCTCTCGCAACCAAAACCCCATAACTTCATCTACCATTTCTAAAGCAAAACTCCTCTTTTCATGAGATTTTAACCTGCACAATCCTAGTCAAGGCGTGAAGAAAATATTTGTTTACTATACGTAGGTTTAAAGCGCCACAAATTGCATGCACTATGAAAATAGATCTGTTTTAGTGCTACTCTGTATCAAAAGCATCTGATCTGCAGTATCGACTATTATTTTATGCTATTAGAAAATCACATTATCTCTTGTTTATTTGTACCAGTACTAAAAGCTGACTGATCATGGATCGTTGAAAGAAGATACATAACCTCATAAGACTTAGATTGGAAAGACACCAAAGTTACATCTTGATCAAAGCAAAATATTTTATTACTTATTTTCATACTCTATGAAATATGTATATATTGATTAAAAACAAAATAACAGATAGAGATACAGACACCAATTTTAAAATTAGGTTTTCTGGCGGCTTCCTTTACCATTTTATGCACTAAATCAATCAATTCTTAAAATAGTTACCATATAAAGAATCCACTCTGTTACAGTTTTATTGTATGGCACATAATGGAACCTTCATGAAATATATTTAAATCGATTGACGAATAGAAGACTAAGCAAGAAAATAACATAAATATTTAATTCCATGTAGTCTAATTTAGGGGACTATTTAAAGATTTAACATACACTCCCAAACTTTCACTAATGTGGAAGGTGATATCTTAGTTGGATCCGAAATATCAGTTGGACTGAAACACATTCAATTTGAAACACGTTGATATAAAAAAGTAGCATACGAAAGAACACATTTCATTTCAAATATCCCCAAAGGAAATTTGAATTATTTGATAATGAAAAAGAAAAAAGAAATAAAACATTATCTGTGTAAGAATGTGAACTGCCACCAAAATACGGTTTGCCAAAATGTTTCTCAATAAGTAGACTAAAAAAAATGTTTCAAAATGACGAAATGGCATTAAATTAATTATAAACGCTGATAGTAAAAGTGAAGCGATGACTTTAATATTTCAGGAAAAGAGATTTATTATGTACTGGTTGAAAGATAAAACAACTTTTCGTTTGATGCTTCAAAATAATAATGCAGCTAATTGACGGAAACGAATTGAAAACACGCTGTGTCACAATGACTCTTATTCTCGGCGTTAATTGACTTTATGCGTACTTTAAGTTTAAAAATCGGTTGGGAGGAAACTGTGGGAAAATGACAAATAACAACGCGATGGTATTAAATTAAGGAGTTGTTTATTATAAATAACAAATTTATTGGAGCAAAATTTCTGTGTCTCTCTGAAAAACTAGGCGATTACCAAATTTCATGAAAAAACAAAATGACCCCTCCGCCACCTTCCAATTTCCAAAACAACTAAAAAATAATTGCGAAAGTAAGAAGTTGTCCATACGTACATTTAAAATTTATTAAAAAAATTGATAAAAAAAAACAATTTTTTTAAACCTGTGCTGTAATAACAACATTTTTTATAGGGAAAATTATTTTTAATATTACCAACTGTTTAATTCATATTTTTAGCCCCATTTAAAGTTTAAATCTTCATATGTATCTAATGGTGCAGAAATCAGTTGTACTTAATGGACCGGCCATTAAGTACAAAGGATTTATTGATTTCAATTTAAATGTTTTCTTTTACTATTTCTACAGGTTTCACAGCGCAATGTATTTAGCAACGGCATTGGGCCCAGCTGACAAAATTAAAATTTTTAATATTACATTAAAAATATCTTTATAAACAAATTTAAAAGCTGTTTTCACGCCTATAAATTTATATTTTTATTAAAATACATGATATATATACACATAACTAAAATTATGACCATCAATATTATTTTCAAAATACTTTTAATAAGAAATCCCAGTGTTAACGTTACACCAAGTAAAATTGTTTTGAATAAAAACAAATAGAAATTATATTTATTGTTTAAAATATAATACCCAGCAAACAAAATATTTTTGCAAACGCATTTAATGAACTCGTCAAAAAACACCTATTTGAAAATATGTTCGGCATATCCGAAGGTCAAAGCAATTATTTCATAATATGAAAATTAATGTTATACCAAGAATGAATATCAATGCTAATATACGAGCAGGTTACATGAATGGTTAAATCTATACTCTTGAATATGTATGATACAAAACTATGGAAGACAAGACAAATAAAAAGAAATATTACCATTATTTTATTTGTAATTTGAAGTAAGGAATTGACAAAATATTAATTTGAAATATCTAGTAGGTTTACAGTGAATAACTTTCTATATTAGTTACATAGCTTGTGTCATTCAAACGAAAAAGTTACGTATTACAATATTTATGAAAGTAATTATTAAGTTTATACAAATACATTTATATATTACAAAACAAACTTAAAAATAATTATTAAGTTTGTTTTGTAATATATAAATGTATTTGTTAGAATAACTGTTAATGTGAGCTGATAGACGGCAAAAGGTGATGACGATTTTACAAGGATTTCTTTCTGCTTTTCAACGACGAAAACTCAAAAAAGTAATCAACGGACACGCGATAAAGATTTTGAATAATCTCAAGTCAATATCAGTATTATCATAGTAATATTTTTTTATTATTTCAATAAGGGAGCCTATGACATATGAAGTTGGTTAGCATCTTCTATTCGGTAGAACCATATATCTTTTAAGAAATTACAAATGACTAATAACATGGTATTAATACACAAAAAAGGAGATATTTGTCTTCTTTGAGTACGTATATTTAAGTGTAATTTAATAACCACGTTGTTCATCTTTCCCACATATTCAATAAATATTACATTAATTAGAGAATGGTAATCGAAAAAGGGAGGAGAAAAGTTATTATATATAAATCAACTGATTTAAATCGAAAGTGACGGGATTTTGTTCACTTACAAATTAAACTCTTGATCCATTTCAGTAACAATTTAAAACATAAATACCTTCAAATCGCAGAATATCGTCTCAATTTATATATTGTCGCACAAAATTTCGAACATTTTTATTTAAAAGTGTTACATATTTATTATTTCTGGAATTACAGACGTTAAAGATTCCATTGGTTTTGCCGCACGAAATATAATATAAAGAAAAAATACACCAATGTTACATGTTACGAGTAACATCGCACATGCCAAAAATGTTACCCTCATAAAACTTGTTATAAATGACTTCTTCTCTTTACTTGTGATGTAACCTAACGCTCTGTCCATTTTCATCGAGATAATAAAATTAATTTCAGAGGACTTGTTCTCTCTCATTCATTTATTTTCAGGCAGGGGTCTCCGACGTACGAGTGAACTTATTTTTATCCTACTTACGTCACATGAACAACAAAATTCTTTCTCTCGATAATCCCTCGCTAGAAATATTACGACAAGAGTCACGTCAGTTTTAATGCGGTACGAGACACGGTGACTTAACGAGATTATGTAACTCATAAAAGTTATATGTTTACAAACTTCCAATGGGAAAAGGAACCAACGATAGTTCAGTGAGTGACAATTTCTTAGAGATTTTTCACATTTACTTTGTGGATATTTTTTGCAAGTATGTTAACATAAACTTATATATTGTGAGAAAACTATCAAGGCAAGTTTCTATTTTGTAAATTAACAATTACTGTTAGTAATGAAACATTTTTTGTTAATTTTTTGGTTTCACCATTTAATATGTTGCAAATGCCTAGTATTTGCATCACTTACCCTTCATATTAAGTTGAACCGTCAGACTTACAAGTATACGAATAAAAAAGGGAATATTTATTTCAAGCCAACCTTAGGCAATATCTAAGCGGTCTGCAATTGAAATACTTTCGTTAAGCTGAAAATCAAAAGAATTCATATAATGAAATTAAGAAATGAGAATAACAATCAAATATAAATATTTAAATAAATTTATTATTGATACACTTTTGGAATTTGCAATTTTTATATGACTATTAATTTAAGTAAATTGACAATATTTCTATCGCTTTTTGTGGTCATCTCTAATATAACATCGCTATTCTGCTACATTGATCGTTTCAGAAATGGGGTCATACAGTTGCTTAACAGTTCACGATTTATTGCTAGATTATGTTTATCCAAATTATTGTGTTTTTGTTTATAAATTATATGGAATTGCTCTGTGAGTGTATTGTCCTTTTCGTCATTATTTCAAAACTCTTTGCTATGTGTTCTTCCATATGCCCAGCGATTTGGGTAATACTATAAGTTCGGCCGTTGAAAAATCCATGGTCTTCAGGAAGTAAATAAAACTAAACAAAAATATGAAAGTCCGATATTTTATTTTCCAGTTTCGGCAAAATCCATAAATGCCGAAATTCATTAAAGTTGAGTTATAAACAAAATATTTTATTTCAGTTTACATCTGTAATAAATATTGAATGTTTAATTTGAAAATAAGTTGAAAAAATTGTACAATTCGATTTTAGTTGATTTTCCATTACCAATGTATGCCAGCTACAAATTTCGTTAATTAACAGCAATTATATAATTATATAGCAGACTTAAATTTCCATTTTATAGTTCAATATTTTAAATTATTTTACTCGACACACTTTTTTTACCTTTTATCTATACATACAATAAAACTGTAACAAAGTGAATTCTCTACAAAGTGAATATTTTAAGAGTAATTGATTTAATGCATAAAATGGTAATGGAAGTGTCCAGAAAACCTGCAATTAAAACCTGTGCCTCCCTCAATCTGTCTGTCATTTTGTTCTTCAACCACGCAAAATTTATTAGACAGATTTTATTGAATTTGTTTATAGTGTATATATATATATATATATATATATATATATATATATATATATATATATATATATATATATATATATATATACGATGTGGTATTGCGAACGTCATCTATTAGCGTTTTTAGTAAACTTCACGTTCATAGAGTTCCTAGAGAAGAAAATATAAAAAACAATATAACACAAAAAAATCCTAATAAGTTTTCTTGTACTAAATTTCATGCGAACAAAGTAACAGGTTCTTAAGGAACTAACCAATGAGTACTTACATAAATCAGAAAAATTCCGCTCACCAACTAAATGTATACAAATAAAATTATTACCTCAATTAAGTCTGATTAGTTTTAACGTTGATACCAATTCCCAAAGTATTAAATGAAAGGTTGCAAAAATTACATGTTGATACTTAATTAACTCCACTTCTAGCTCGTTAACCTTATTTAATAATTAAACATCACTAGCGATTGTGTTAAACTATTAAATAAAACGACCAATTAAATTCCATTTATTTTTATATCAAATTATTAAATTAATTTTAAATTCCGGTACACATATTAAAAATGGAATCAGTATGTTAGCCAGAAATGGCATTTTTAGTGTAATTTCCAAACTATTTCGTCATTCAAAAATTGTTTACAGAAAGAAAGAATATTTTTTATGTCTGGGCAGTTTTTTGTTTGTAGCTTCTGTACTATCATTATTCTATAAGAGCACAGATGTGTTTCACTTCAGGTCATGCTGCAAACTCACCGTGTTTCATCGCTCTCGCAACCAAAATTCCATAAGTTCATCTAGCATTTGTAAAGCAAAACCTTTTCATGAGATTTTACCTTCATAATCCTATTCAAGCCATTATGAATATATTTGATTACTATACACAAGTTTAAGGTGCCTCAAATTGCATGCATTATGGCCTTAGATGTGTTTTAGTGCTACTCTGGATCGAACGCATCTGATCTGCTGTAACAACTGTTCTTTTGTGCTATTAGAAAATAATATTTTCTCTGGTTTATTTGTACCAGTACTAATAGCTGGCTAATCATGCATAGTAGAAAGAAGATATATAACCTTATAGGTCTTAGGTTGGAAAGACACCAAAGTTGCATCTTGGTTAAAGCAAAATATTTTATTACTTATTTTCACACTCTTGCAATTCAGAACTTCATCGGTAATATGAAGCTTTTTACTACAAATTGTATCCAAAATCGTTAGTCAATAAGGACAATTGAACAAAATAGGTGTAAGTGCAACTGAGGTAAACATATTATCCATTATAATATTCCATTTTTTCTGTATAAGGGTCTAGTAACCTCTTTCGTAAACTAATTTGCCAAGTACTGATTTGTAGTGTTCGTGTTTTTTTTCTGAATATATTTCGCAATTGAATCCGCTATAATTATAATTGTCAGATGATATTTGTTAAGCTTGTTGGGTACATACCTGCCGATAGAGCTGAGCTCCCTATCCACAACAGTTATTAACCCAATGTTACATAAAAACAAGGATTATAATATTACATAAAAACAAGGATTATAAGATGTAATTACAATTGTTAATAAATTTTTCCAAATAATTCCCGATTTTTATCCTTAAGTCGAAGATATTATGTGACATAATGAAACATTTTAGTACACTTATAGGCCTCATAGTTGGTTGCACTTATTTCAGTATCAAATACAGTTCTTATTGGTAATAGTAAACAGATAATAAACAGATTAAATAACCAAACTCAATATTGCTTAAATTACATTTGCGGATGTTATTGAAATAGTATATTTTTGAACTGTGTACTCAGACTGTCTGAAATCAATATCGATATTGCTGCACTCAACCATTTCTTCGGTAACATACACATTTCTATAGCAAGGTCTGTCTGACCTAGTACAATATGTACTATGTTATAACTATATATACATTTGTGTGAGTTGCGAGGCTTTAAGGGTCATATGCATTTGTCTTTGCTATAACGATAATACTTACTCAATGATTGCTGCATGCGGCTGCTCTTGACATCATTTGGCCTGAAATTCATTTGATTCGAGTAGAGTTTACTATCGTCGAAATCTATGATGAATTGCCTTCTATCACTGCGACGTGAAATGCAGGTATCGTCTTTAGAAAAGTGTGAAGATTCCTCATCTTTTTCGGTTCCATGAACTTCTACCTCAAATTATTTTCTCCATTGGAATCTAAAGATTATATTTGATCATCAGGTATGAATCAGTGGCAGACTGTGCGAAATACTGTTTAATTAATATCCTCCGCCTTCCAAAGCCCATGTGGTAATAAATAACATGAAATCAGCATTTTGTTTCAAAATACAAAATGTACCACAAAATAAACGTATTTAAATGGTAAAATAAACAATGCTTTCAAATCATTAATCGACTTTTATTAATACAAATGTTACGAAATAATTAAAGCAAAAATAAATAACACGATCTTGACAAAAAAGGTTTAGTTCGCTCTAACGGCCCATATCCCAGGCGACGGTCGAATAATATCTCTCAACAAGAAAAACTTACTTCCACATTGAATGCTTACGGGCGACTAACTTGTTGTATTAGGAAAGTACTAAGAGGGGGAGGGGCAGCGTGCGCTGGAAATGTATCCAATCACCGTATGCGCGGAGTGCGTGTAGCCTAATAAAATAAAATAATTATTAAAGTTTAATTTGTGGAAGAGAATATATTGAAGAAATTACTTAATTGCTAAGACTAACTTTTACGATAGTGATGTTGGTTGTTCTAGAAAATTCTACCTTACCTAATTTGTTTAACAAATTAAACGTATTTAGTTAATTTTTAAACATTCCTTCAAATGCTTATGTCTTATATCTGTCGTCTCAGACTTAAAAGAATTTGATATTCGTCTTAAAATATATTTACAAGTATCAAATTGATACAAAAAAATTATTTTGCTTAAGTCAAAAAAGTTTTTCCTTTGTTTTCCAACATAATTTGAATGATTTGACTATAGTTTGAAAACAACTTAATACATTAAAAACGTCCATGAAATATATATAATTGGATTGACGAATATAACTATTTCGAATTTGAATTAGTCCAAAAAAATAATTTCCAATAATTTTTATAAAACAAAAAAAAATTCAAGATTTTTATCCAACATCATAAAACAACTGTTTTCGCACATCTTTAAAGATAAAGTTTTGATTTTGTACTATTTTATGACTAAGAAAGCATAAAGATATTACAATATGAATTTTTTGAGGTTTCGCAGATATTACTGGCAAATAAATTGATATTTTAACCTACGTTTATGTATAAAAATGTAGAGTACAAAGGAACACATCTGATTTCAAACATCCCCAAAGAAAGTTTAATTATTTAATATAGTAAAAGAAAAAAGAGATATCACAAAATCTGTGTATGAATGTGATCGGAATAAAATCTTAAAAATGTACAGACTACCACCAAAATACGCTTTGCCAAAATATCTCGCAATCATTCGACTACAAAAACAATGTTTTAAAACGGCGAAATGACATTAAATTGAGTATAAACGCTAATAGTAAAAGTGAAGCGATGACTTTAGTATTTCAGGTAAAAGAAAGTTATTATATACTAGTTGAAACACAAAACAACTTTTCGTTTGATGCTTCAAAATAATAATGCAGCTAATTCACGGAAACGAATTGAAAAGACGCTGTGTCACAATCACTCTTATTCTCGACGTTAATTGACTTTATACTTGATTTAGGTTTGAAAAGCGATCGAGAGGAAACTGTGAGAAAATGACAAACAACAACGTGATTGTATTAAATTAACAATTTGTTTATTGCACATAATAAATTTATTGGAGAAAACTTTATGTGCTAAAAAACTGGGCGAATAAAAAATTCCATGACAGAACAAAATTACCGTTTTGCAACCTTTGAATTTCCAAAATAAATGAACAATAATTGCAAAAGAAGTTCTCGAATCAAGAAAGAAGTTCTCTATACTTTTATTTAAAACTTATTTAAAAAAGATTAATGATCGTCCTAGATGACATAGTTTTAGAGGAATTGACTAAAAGCAAATTATTTGTGTACACTTGTGCCAAACTAACAATATGTTTAAATACGGAAAATTATTATTGATATTTACTTATACTGTTTAATTCATGTTTTTAGCCACATTTCAATTTAAATGTTTCCTTTCACTATTTTTACAAGTATCATACCGCAATACAATTGCGCCCAGCTGACAAATTTAGCGGATAAATTCTCTTTAGAAATAAATTTAAAATTTTTTTCACGCCTATAAATTTATTAAAATAACTGTATGAGATTTGTATACATAACTAAAATTTTGACAAACATTATTATTTTCACATTACTTTTAATAGGAAATTCAAGTATACGTTACAGCAAATAAAAGTCTTAGGAATAAAAATAAATCGAAAATATATTCATTTATTAAGATATAATATTAGACACACAAAATATTTTTGTGAACGTATATAATAAAATCGAAAATAAACACTTATTTAAAAAATTGTTCAACGTATCTCAGAGTGATATTGAACGATATTTTTTTTCAATTTATCGCCTCATAAAATAGGGTAGTTGATGTTTTCCAATCCCTTGTAAATTATTTAAGTGATATTTGTTCATTAAAAACTAAAAAATACAAGAACTGGCTACTTGCCAAGTTCATTATGTTATCATATGAAAATTAGTGTTATATCACGAATGAATATGAATGCCAACATAGACCATGCTACGTGAATGGTTCAATCTATGCAATAGAATATGCTTGATACAAAACTATAGAAAACAAGACCAATAAAAATAAATATTACCATTGCTTTATTTGTAATTTGAAGCAAGGGATTGACAAATTAACCATTTTAAATATCCAACACACTTAGAGTGAAGGACTTTCTATATTAGTTACATAACTTGTGCCATTCCTAGAAAAAAGGTTCTTACTTCAATATTTATGAAAGGTTAAGTTTGTTTTGTAATATATAAATGTGTTTCTTAAAATGTTGATGTGAGCTGATAGACGGAAAAGGTTTATGACGATTTTACAAGGATTTCGTTTCTACTTTTCGAAGACGGGAACTCAGAAAAAGTAATCTAGGGACACGCTATGAAGATTCTAAATAATCTCAAGTCAATATCAGTATTATTTTCATAAGTGAGCCTATGACATATGAAGTTGGTTAGCATCTTCTATTCGGTAGAACCATAAGATAATATTAAATCTTATAGGAAATTACAAATTAATGATAACATCTTGATTTCACCAGTGCGTTCAACTCTGTTGACTTCGATATTCTTTTTGCCCGCTTGAAATATCTTAATATATCCCAACATTAACTTGAGTGGTTTAGTTCATATCTTCATGGAAACAGGCAATGTCTTAAGTTGTCAGATACGTATTCTGAGTGGACTGATCTTACAGCTGGTGTACCTCAAGGTGGAGTTTGATCTCTTCTCCTCTTCTCAGTATTTATTGATGATGTTGGCAAAAACATTTCTAGCAATTATCATCTCTATGGGCACTCGAACCTCCATTCCTTATCAAAAACCATCTACATCCTTAATCGAGATCTCGCTTTAGTTGGTCAATGGGCACATGAAATGGGTCTTTTAATTAACCCAAGTAAGTCACAAGCTATCATCATCGGTAGTCAAAGACTGACTTCTAAAGTAAACCTACCTAGTTTACCAAAATTAGTGCAAAATAGTACAATAATACCATACACGTCAACTGTTGAAAACCTGGGCCTACTGATCGATCAAAATCTTGATTGGCGGCCTCAAGTAACTGATGTTAGTCGTCGTGTTTTAAATAGGATACACTTTTTGAAACGTATTCAAAATTTTCTACCGACTAAAACGAAAATCTACCTTTGTCAAACACTTTTATTACCATTAATTGATTATGGAGACGTGTGATATCCTGATCTTAATGAAGAATATTTGTGCAAGTTGGAACGTCTTCAAAATTTATGTATTCGGTATATCTTCGGCCTCAGAAAATATGATAACATTTCTGGATATAGGTCACTTCTCAAATGGCTGAAGACCCTTGATCGACGCGAACTTCACATACTTATACTTCTTTTTAACATATTAAAAAATCCTCATAGCCCAAATTATCTTAGTGGCAATTTTAAAGATTTGTTTGCTTACGGCCTTGGGCTACGATTTGACAGTTCACACACCCTACTTATTCCTAAACATACTTCTACCACTTATGAAAAATCCTTCACTGTCCAAGCAGATAATTTGGAATCATCTGGATCCTGACATCAGGAAAACCACCTCTCTAAATATTTTCAAAGATCGAGTGAAAAAGTCCTGCATCTCCTGAAACCTTTTCCTTTGTATCCTTGCCCTTTCCTGTCTTTCCCAGCCCAAATCATGTCAATATTTTGTTTTCTTTTTTAATTTACTTTTGTTTTTTTTGTATAATTTGTTATGAGAAATTTTCATTGTAAAATCTCTTACAGTCTAGCAAAACTAAATTTCAATACAAATTGTTATTATTAACTGGAAGAGATTGCTCATGTAGCAATAAGTACGCCATATGTACTATACATAAAAATAATTAATAAATATCACCATATATAATAAAAATTGGTATTAATACACAAAAAAGGAAATATTTTTTTCTTTACGTAGGTATATTTAAGTGTAATTTAATAACCACGCTGTTCATCTTTCCTACATATCCAATAAATGTCACATTAAGTAGAGAATTGCAATGGAGAAAGGAACGAGAAATGTTATTTTATATAAATTAACTGATTTAAATCGAAAGTGACGGGATTGTGTTAACTTATAAATTAAACTCTTTTGATCAATTTGAGTAACAATTTAAAACATAAATACCTTGAAATCCAGGACATCATCCCTTTTTTATATCGATCCACAAAAGTTCGAACATTTTATTTAAAAGTGTTACATATTTATTATTTCTGGAATTCCAGAGGTTAAAGATTCCATTGCTTCTGCCGCACGAAATATAATATTAAGAAAAAAATAAACCGCTACACATAATATCGCATAGGCCAAAAATGTTATACTCATAAAATTTGTTATTAATTTCTTTTTCTCTTTACTTATGATGTAAACTAACGTTTTGTCCGTTTTCATTGAGATAATAAAATTCATTTCAGAGGACTTGTTCTCTCAGTTGCTTATTTTCAGGTGGGGTCTTCACAATCATCGTTCGAGTGAACTTACTTTTATCCTACTTACGTCACACGAACAACAAATTTTTTTCTCTCGATAATCCCTCGCTGGAAACATTAAGACAAGAGTCATGTCAGTATCGACGCGGGGCTAAGACACGGTGACTTAAGAAGATTATGTAACTCATACAAGTTATATGTTTACAAACTTTCGAAAGGAAAAGGAACCAACGATAGTTCAGTGAGTGACAATTTCGTCGAGATTGTTCACATTTACTTTGTGGATATTTTTTGCAAGTACGTTAATGGAAACTTATATATTGTGAGAAAACTGTCAAGACAATTTTCCGTTTTGTAAATTAACAATTACCATTAGTAATGAAATATTTTTGTTCATTTTTGACCTTCACTATTTAATATGTTGCAAATACCTAGTATTTGCATCACTTATTAATCATATTAAGTTGAACAGTCAACGTACAAGCATACTAATAAAAAGAGGAATATTTATTTCAAGCCAACCTTAGGCAATATTTAAACGATCTGCAATTGAATTACCTTCGATGAGCTGAAAATCAAAAGAATTCATATAATGACAAACAGAAATTAAGAAATGAGAGTAACAATCAAATGTAGATTTTTGAATAAAAATTATTATTAATTCACTTTTTAAAATTGTAATTTAATGTGACTATTTATTAATTTAAGTAAATTGACAATATTCATTCGGATTTTGTGGTCATCTCTAATATAAAATCGCTATTCTGCTCCATTGACTGTTTCAGTAATGGGGTCATAGGGTTGCTTAGTAGTTCAAGATTTATTGCTAGATGATATTTAACCAAATTACTGTGTTTTTGTTTATCAATTGTATGGATTTGCTCTGTGAGTGTATTGTCCTACTCGCCATTATTCCAAAACTCATTATATAAAATATATATATCTATACCTATATCTATATCTATATCTATATATATATATATATATATATATATATATGTATATATATATATATATATATATATATATATATATATACATATATATGTATACAGATATATATTCACCAAGTTAGGGGTTTAAACTATTGCCATAAAAATATTATTACTAACTGTCTAATAAATTTTGCGTAATTGAAGAACAAAACGACGAACAGATTGAGAGAGACACAAGTAAAAATTTTTAAAGCAGTTTTTCTGGAGGTTTCCAATACCATTTTATGCCCTAAATCAATTACTCTTCCTCATATATTCACCATGTAGAAAATTCACTCTTTTACAGTTTTATTATATGTATAGATAAAATAAAAAAAAGTGTGTCGAATAAAATAATTGAAAACATCGAACTAGGAAATTTATATTTTATGTCTGCTATATAAATATGTAATTGTTATTAATTAATGAAATTTATAGCTGGCATAAATTGGTAATGGAAAATCAACTAAAATCGAATTGTACAATTTTTTCAAATTATTTTCATATTAAACATTCATTATCTATTACAAATGTAAACTGAAAGTGAGTAAGTGAGAAAATGATTAATTTCGATTTATTTTTACGATAATAATGAAACAAAATATTGTGTTTATAACTCAACTTTAATGAATTTGAGCATTTGTGGAATATGCCGAAACTGGAAAATAAAATAGCGCGCTGTTATTTTTTTATTTATTTTTATTTGTTTCTTAAAAACCCCATGCCCAACTTACAGTCTTATCCAAATCGCTTAGCATGTGGAAGAACAAATTCCAAAGAGTTTTGGAATAATGGCGAATAGGACAATACACTCACAGATCAAATCCATACAATTGATAAACAAAAACACAGTAATTTGTATAAATATAATCTAGCAATAAATCTTAAATTACGAAGCAACCCTATGATTCTATTTCTCAAACAGACAAAGGAGCAGAATAGCGATGTTATATTAGCGCTGACCACAAAAATGCGTTACCTACAAATCTTTAATCGAGTGTTATTAACAAAAACATTACGAAATAAATAAAGCGAAAATAAATAACATGATTTTTATCTTGACAAAAGTTCAGTATGCTTTAACTTTCCATCTCATGGGCGGCGGTTGAATAATATCTCTCAACAAGAAAAGCGTACTTCCACCTTGAATACATACGGGCGACTAACTTGTTGTATTAGGAAAGTACTAAGAGGGGAAGGGGCAGCGGGCACTGGAAACGTATTCAACCAGCATATGCGCGGAGTGCGTTACGAGCGTTACGGTGCGTTGGAGCCTAATAAAATTGGATAATTAATAAAGTTTAATTTGTGGAAGAGAATATATTGAAGAAATTATTTAATTGCTTTTACGATAGTAATATTGATTATTCTAGAAAATTTTATCTTACTTATATTTTAATAAATTGAACATATTTAGTTAATTCCTAAAAAATAATTCAAATACTTATGTCTTATATTTGTCTTTTCACACTTAAAATAAACTGCAATTCGTTTATAAATAAAGTTACAAATATCAAATTGATGCAAAAATTATTTTGCCTATGAAATCTAAAAAATATTTCCTTTGTTATCTAACTTAATTTGAATGATTTGACTGTAGTTTGAAAACAACTTAATATAATAATACATTATAAACCGGAGGAAAAATTGGCATATAACTGAATGTTCGTGAAATATATTTAATTAGATTGGTTAATAGAAAACTTGACAGGAAAATAACATAAATATTAATTACCATGTAATTTCTGACAAATAAATAGATATTTTATCCTAGGTTGATTTATAACAAAAAGAACACATTTTATTTGAAATATTCACAAGGAAATTTGAATTAATTAATATCGTAAAAGTTAAAAAGGAAAAAAAAAATCTATCTACGAATGTGATCGGAATAAAATCTTGAAAATTTGCAGACTGCCACCAAAATACGGTCTGCCAAAATGTCTCTCAATAATTCGACTACAAAAACAATGTTTTAAAACGACGAAATGGCATTGAATTGAGTATAAACGCTGATAGTAAAAGTGAAGCGATGACTTTAATATTTCAGGGAAAGAGATTTATTATGTACTGGTTGAAAGATAAAACAACTTTTCGTTTGATGCTTCAAAATAATAATGCAGCTAATTGACGGAAACGAATTGAAAAGACACTTTGTCGCAATCACTCTTATTCTCGACGTTAATTGACTTTATGCTTACTTTAGGTTTAAAAAGCGGTCGAGAGGAAATTGTGAGAAAAGGACAAATAACAACGTGATTGTATTAAATTAAGAAGTTGTTTATTGCACATAATAAATATATTGCAGAAAATTGTTGTGTGCTAAAAAATTGGGCGAATACCAAATTCCATGAAAAAACAAAATGACCTCTCCAAAAGAACTGAACAATAAATGTGAAAGTAAAAAATTCTCTATGCGTATATTTAAAATTTATTAAAAAAATTATAATGATCGTCCTATATGGCTTAGTTTTAGAGAAATTCATAAAAATACAGTTTATTTTTATACAACTAAGTTATACTAACAATGTGTTTATATATGGAATATTATTATTAATATTTCCAAATGTTTAATTCATATTTTTAGTCCCATTAAAGGTTTAAATATTCATATGTACTAATGGTAATATTTAATGGAATGGCTAACCATTAAATACAAGACAATTATTAATTTCAATTTAAATGTTTCCTTTCACTATTTTTACAGGTTTCACAGCGCAGTGTATTTAGCAATGCAGTTGTGCCCAGCTAACAAATTTAGCGGATAAATTCTCTTTATAAACGAATTTAAAATGTGTTTTCACACCTATAAATCTATTTTTTATTAAATTAACTACATGAAATTTATACACATAACTAAAATTAAATCATTATTATTTTCACAATACCTTTAATAAGAAATCTCAGTGTTTTGAATAAAAATAAATCGAAATTATATTTATTGTTTAAAATATAATATTAAGCAAACGAAATATTTTTGTGAACACATTTAATAAACTCGATGTACAACATATGTTAATAATGTTGAACATAATGTTCGACATATTGGACATATATTAAATTTATCGCCTCATAAAATAGGGTAGTTCATTTTTTCAATCCCATGGAAATTATATAAATAATAATTGATAACTTGTACAAAAAAAATACATGAATTGGCTACTTGCCAAGTTCATTATTTTATAATATGTAAATTAGTGTTATACCAAGAATGAATATCAATCCTAGCATACGAGTATGTTACGTGAATGGTTAAATCTATACTATAGAATATGTATGATACAAAACTATGGAGGACAAGACAAAGAAAAAGAAATATTACCATTGTTTTATTTGTAATTTGAAACAAGAAATTGGCAAAATAATGATTTGAAATATCCAGTACGCTTAAAATAAAGAATTTTCCATATCAATTATATAGATTGTGCCATTCGTACTTCAATATTTAAACAACGTTAAATTTGTTTTATAATATATAAATGGAGTTCTTAGAATAATTGTTAATGTGAGCTAACAGACGTAAAAAGGAGATGACGATTTTCCAAATATTTTGTTTCTGCTTTTCGACGACGAAAACTCAAAAAAGTAATCAAGGTACACGCTATGAAGATTTTGAATAATCTCAAGTCAGTGTCAGTATTAAAATTGTAATATTTTTTTATTATTATAATAATTGAGCCCATGACATAAGAAGTTGGTTAGAATCTTCTATTCAGTAGAACCATAAGATGATATTAAATCTTCTAAGAAATTACAAATTATTGATAACATGGTATTAATTCAGACAAAAGGAAATTTTTTTTTTCTTTAAGTACATGTATTTAAGTGTACTTTAATAACCATGTTGGTCATCTTTCCTACATATCCAATAAATGTCACATTAAATAGAGAATTGCAATCGAGAAAGGAACTGATTTAAATAAAAAATGACGGGATTGTATTAACTCACAAATTAAACTCTTTTGATCCATTTCAGTAACAATTTAAAACATAAATACCTTCAAATCGCAGGACATCGTTTCAATTTATATATTGTCCAACAAAATTTCGAACATTTTTATTTAAAGGTGTTACATATTTATTATTTCTGGAATTACAGACGTTAAAGATTCCATTGCTTCTTCCACACGAAATATAATAGTAAGAAAAAAATACATCGCCACACGTAACATCGTACAGGCCAAAAACGTTACCCTCATAAAGCTTGTTATAAATGACTTCTTCTCTTTACTTGTGATGTAACCTAAAGCTCTGTCCATTTTCATCGAGATAATAAAATTAATTTTAGAGGACTTGCCTCCCTCCTTCGCTTATTTACAGGCCGGGTATCCACAATCCATGTTCGAGTGAACTTACATTTATCCTACTTACATCGCATGAACAACAATTTTTTTTTTCTCTCGATAATCTCTCGCTAGAAACATTTAGATAAGGGTCACGTCAGTTTCAACGCGGAGCTGAGACGCGGTAACTTAACGAGATTATGTAACTCAGACAAGTTATATGTTTAGAAACTTCCGAAGTGAAAAGAAACCAACGATAGTTCAGTGAGTGACAATTTCTTAGAGTTTCTATACATTTACTTTGTGGATATTTTTTGCAAGTATGTTAATGTAAACTTCTATATTGTGAGAAAACTGTCAAGAGAAGTTTCTATTTTGGTAATTAACAATTACCCTTAGTATAGAAATATTTTTTGTTAATTTTTCTGCTTCACCATTTAATATGTTGCAAATGCCTAGTATTGGTCTCACTTATAAATCATATTAAGTTGGACAGTCAGACTTACAAGTATACGAATAAAAAGAGAAATATTAATTTCAAGACTACCTTAGGCAATATTTAAGCGATCTATTATTGAATTACCTTCGTTAAGCTGAAAATCAAAAGAATTCATATAATTACAGATAGAAATTAAGGAATGAGGGTAACAATCAAATATAGATATTTGAATATAAAATGGTTATTGATATATTTTTTAAATTGGCAATTTTTATGTGACTATTTATTAATTTAAGTAAATTGACAATATTTCCTTAGGTTTTGTGGTCAACGCTAATATAACATCGCTGTTCTGCTCCATTCACCGTTCCAGAAATGGGGTCATAGTGTTGCTTAGTAGTTCACGATTTATTGCTAGATGATATTTATCCAAATTACTGTGTTTTGGTTTTTCAATTGTATGGAATTGCTCTGTGAGTGTATTATCCTATTCGTCATTATTACCAAACTCTTTGTTATTTGTTCTTCCATATGCCCAGGGATTTGGGTAACACTGTAAGTTGGACTTGGGGTTTTTAAGAAACAAATTAAATTAAAAAAAAAAACTAACCGTCCGCTATTTTATTTCCAGTTTCGATATAATCCACAAATGCTCAAATTCATTAAAGTTGAGTTACAAACACAATATTTTATTTCATTACCATCGTAAAAATATATCGTAATTAATCATTTTCTCACTTACTCACTTTCAGTTTAAATCTGTAATAAATATTAAATGTCTAGTATGAATATAAGTTGAAAAAATTGTACAATTCGATTTTAGTTGATATTCCAATACCATTTTATGTCAGCTATAAATATTATTAATTAATAACAATTACATAATTATATAGCAGACATAAAATATCAATTTTTTAATTCGATATTTTAAATTATTTTACTCGACACACTTTTTTTTTATCTATACATACAATGAAACTGTAACAGATTGAATTCTCTAATTGGTGAATATTTTGAATAGAGTAACTGATTTAGTGCATAAAATGGTAATGGAAGCCTCCAGAAAACATGCTTTCAAAATTTTTACTTATGTCTCTTTCAATCTGCCTGCCACTTTGTTCCTCAATCACGCAAAATTTATTAGATTTTATATATATACACACACATATATATATATATATATATATATATATATGTAAAATTCCGAATAAGTTTTCTGGGGCCAAATTTCACATTTCACGCGAACAAAGTAGCGGGCACAGCTAGAAAATTTTAGATTCGTAAGAGATCAACCAATGAGTTTACATAAACTAGAAAAACTCCGTTTACCTATTAAAAATATATTAATTGAAGTAAATAAAATTATTACTAAAATATTAGTGGTTTTAAACTATAAGTCTGGGTGGTTTTAATATTGGTACAAATTATACAAGGTGTTAAATGAAACGTTGCCAAATGAAAGGTTGCAAGTTTTAAATGTTCATACTTAATTAACTCCTTACATCTAGCTCATTAACCTTATTTATTAATTACATCTAGCCATTCTATTAAACTATTCAATAAAACGACAACTTAAATTCTCTTTATTTTTTATATCAAATTATTAAATTACTTTTAAATTCCAGTGCTCGTATTAAAAATGGAAAGAGTATGCCCGCCAGTAATAACCTTTTTGCTACAATTGCTGAAATATTTCGTAATTCAAAAATTGTGTACAAAATGATAGAATATTTTTTTGATCCGGGTAGTGTTTTGTTTGTAACTTCTTTACTATCATTATTCTATAAGAGCACAGTTGTGTTTTACTTCAGGTCATGTTGCAAACTCTCGCAGCCATCGCTCTCGCAACCAAATCAATCATCGCTCTCGCAACCAAAACTCCATAAGTTTATCTACCATTTCTAAAGCAAAACGCTTTTACATAAGGTTACTATACGCATTTGTTTACTATACGCAGGTTTAAGGTGCCTCAAATTGCATGCACTTTGGCGTTAGATGTGTTTTAGTGCTACTCTAGATCCAAAGCGTCTGATCTGCAGTATCAACTGTTCTTTTGTGCTATTAGAAAATCATATTTTCTCTGGTTTATTTGTACCAGTACTAATGGCTGGCTGATCATGGATCGTAGAAAGAAGATATATAACCTTATAGGACTTAGGTTGGAAAAACACCAAAGTTGTATCTTGTTCAAAGCAAACGATTTTATTACTTATTTTCATACCCTTGCAATTCAAAACTTTATCGGCAATTTGACCCTTTTTACAAAATCTTTAGTCAATAAGGACAATTGAAGAGTGTATCTAAAATCGTTAGTCAATAAAGAGAATTGAACAATATAGATGTAAGTGAAACTGAGGTAAACAAATTATCCATTGTAATATTCCTTTTTTTTATATAAGAGCTTAACAATCTCTTTCACAAACTAATTTGCCAAGTACTCATTTATAGTGTTCGTGTTTTTTTTCTGCATATGTTATATTTTTTTACCACGACATTTGTAGATAACGTAAAACAAATAATTAACACCTGTTATATCATATTTCCTAATGAATTTGCGAAACGTAAAGTTATAGAAATGAACCCTAGACTCCCCAATAACCTAAAATTCATAAACCAAATATACCCATACGACCTGTTATCTCATACACAAATGCACCCTCAAAAAAATTTGCTGTCCACCTTAATAAAATCTTTAGAAATGAAACAGGATTTGCGCTTAAATATACCATTAAACTCTCTAGATCTCTGTAATAAAATTAAAAATATAAACCTAACAATTTTAAATTAGTATCAACTCCAGTAGTAAAAAGCCAATTGTAAATTAGTATCTCTCGACGTAGTAAACTTATTTTCTAATATACCCCCAAAAGATTGTTTAAATATTATTTCAGATATCTTAGAAAAGAAACGGTTAAACCCCATTGAAGCATCAGAAATTAGAGACCTCTTTAAATTATGCATGGACCAAAATTATTTCTTATTCGATAAAAATGTTTTTCAACAAGTTAATAGTCTTGCAATGGGCTCCCCCCTCAGTCCCCTTTCAGCCGAGTTATTTATGAAAAATATAGAAACCAGCCTCTTAAACAGTAAATTAACGACCAATATATTATACTATTATAGATACGTTGATGACATTATTATCTGCTGGAAAGGTACACAGCGACAATTAGACAAGTTTGTTAACTTTGCCAACTCCCTACACAACAATATCAAATTCACTTTATTAGTAGAATCCGATAATAAATTAAATTTTTTAGATATTACAATAGAACGCAAAAATAATAAACATAAATTTACTATATTTAGAGAAGACACATTTGCAGACTCCATAATTAATGGTCATTCTCAACAACCTTGGTCCCATAAGTTAGCAGCCTTTCATTCCATGATTCATGGAGCTTTAACCATCCCTCTAGAAAAACCTAATTTACGTAAAGAAATAAAAACTATAAAACAAATCGCAGGAAATAATAATGATAACCCATCAATTGTCACAAAACTGTACCATAATAAATTAAGAAAAATACTAATACAAGAAATATACTCAGTCGTACCAAATAATAATATTTACTATAAATTTATCCCATATATAGGTAACATATCTGTCAAATTAGGGAAACTCTTAACTAATAATAAAAATATAAATAATACAACACGTGCTTATAGTACTTTAAATAACTTGGATAAAACTCTTATTAATAATAAAGAAAAAATAGATAAACATAAAAAGAATGGTATCTATATACTTGAATGTAACGACTGTAGTAGAGTATAGATAGGTCAAACAGGAAGAGATTTTACTACAAGATATAAAGAACATATTGCCAGCTGGCGAAATAACAAACCAGACACATCTCACTTTGCTAAACATCTTATTGAAAATAATCATCACCCCCATACTGATAATGGCCCCTATATATTACAAATAAATACAAAGATAATAAACATAATATCCTAGAAATATCAGAAATAAACAGACATAAAAATACACCAACGTTAATATATTAAATGAACAACTAAATATAATATCATCACCCATACTTAATATCTTCTAAACATAATACAATTAGACAACATTGATACTACAGTATTTTTCAAATTGTTTCAGCCTACATACACATATAAATATTAGTATATAAAATTAAAATAAATATATAAATTAATAAAGAAATTAATATATGAATAAATAAAACCGGAGATATGTAGAATTACTGGCATAACCTTGTTCTTACTTTCAGATACCCTTGCTTTTGTTTAAATATATTAGCGAGAATAACTTCCAGTTAATTTTATTACATACACCGGAACATTTGCATTGTACAACCTCATAGAATAACAACAATTGAACTTATTATCCTCACTAAAATAATGGTATATCGTATAACTCTCAGAAATATAATAAAACCTACACCGCTCCCCTACAATATAAACAATAAACTCACTAACACAACCAGTGGGAAAACCCACACAGACCAGTCTTCCGCTATTGTGTTTTAAATATATAAATGCTGTCGGATGTTCCTAAGAGTTATTCTTTGCTAATATCCCACCTGACCATGTTGTAATACAACGAAACCTAGATCGTGGTAAAGAACTTATAGAAAGTAGAAATAATACTACATCACGTAATTGTGAATAATGAATTTCTACAAAATGAACGCCAAATATATTCAATATATTTCGCACTTGAATCCGCTATAATTAAAATTTTCAAATTGTTGTTTGTTGTTTGTTAAGCTTGTTGTAGAGATGGAAATAACCGTTATTTCCCCATACCTATTATAATGAATGATATCATTATTCAATAACATAGTATCATACCTGTTAAAAATGACATGTTATTGGACATTATTGAGAATAACATTTGTTCAATACGTTCTTAAACGATATGTTCCATGAAATTAATTTTCCTTCTGCGTGTGTATACAAAATATGTACAGTACATGCGTACTATAATTGTTATCTATACTAAATACTACTAGAGAAACGCTATTTCAATTTTAATTTGTTTTTAGATAGAATATAGGAATTTTTTTGTGAACGGTTTCAGTCTATATTTGATTAAATTATGTTAAAAGAAAGCCAGGTAATGGCCAATACGCTGAAAAATTACATTTCGAACCACATAGTATTTTTCTAGTTCGATAATTTAAACAAAATGAAACAATAACAGTGAAAACTGATTGAATATAACATAAACAAAATTCAAATAACAAGTATAGATTTGAACTTTGTAGTAATAAATTGTTTATTATCATTCGGTAAAAATTCCCTGTCATTCGGTAATGTTCCATCAACACTAAACAAAAGAATAAAGCATAAAAAAATAATATATAAAACAATGCATTGCATTAAGAAAAGGAACGCCCTATTTCTTGCTTTTTTTATTCAGACGACGAGTGACGGCCGCTGCCTAACAATAAAGCAATATAATATTTTAACATGTTACCATGCGTAATGTTCGTAATAACATAGTGCGTTCATTCCAATCGGTAATAGGTATGAATCACGTAACAGGTATGAATACGTTCTAATAACAGATTATTAATCTTTCAGTAAAGTTCGGTGTCATTCGGTTATGTTCGGTAAATATGAAACGAAGGGCAATGCGAAAACGTGCTGTCTCGCTTTATCTTTACTCAGCGAGTGACAGCCATTGTACTGGAGCTGCTTGACAATACCGCCGTAAAATATTATTTTAACATGTTAGCCGAGCATAACGTTCTTTAATAACATAGTATCTGTAAATCGCAATAACATAATATATTCTTTTCAATCGCTATTATGTTATCCATACCTGTTACGCTATAATAATATAATTCTGTCATCGCTAGCTTGTTGGGTACATACCTGCCGATAGAGATAGAGTTATTTATTCAGTGTTACATAAAAACAACGATTATAATATTTCTTAAGTCGTTAAGTCAAAGATATTCCGTGATACAACCAAACATTTTAGTACACATGTAGGCTTTACAATTGGTTGTACTTATTTCAGTATAAAATACAGTTATCGGTAATTGTTAATACACAGATAATAACCTAACCAAACTCAATAGTGCCTAAGTTACATTTGTGGACGTTATTAAAATAGTATATTTATGAACTGTGGACTCAGACTGTCTGAAATCAACATCGAAATTTTGGTACACTGAACAATGCTTTCCATAATTTCTTCGGTAATATACATATTTCTACAGCAATATCTGTGGGATCTAGCATAAGATCTAGCATATATATATATATATATATATATATATATATATATATATATATATATATACTATGTTAAAACTATTTAAACGTACTGGGTTGCGAGGCTTTACTGCATTTGTCTTTGCCACAAAGATAATACTTATTCAATGATTTCTGCATGTAGCTGCACTTGATGTCATTTAGCCTGGAATTTATATGATTCGAGTAGAATTTACTTTCGTCGGAATTTATGATGAATTGTCGCCTATCGCTGTGACGTGAAATGCAGGTATGGGCTTTAGAAAAATGTGAAGATTCCTAATCACTTTCGTTTCCATGGATATGTAACTTCAACTTAAAATTATCTTCTTCGTCCGAATCTAAAATTTGTATTTGATCATCAGGATATGAATCAAAACCAGACTCTGCGAAATACTGTTCAATTAGAACCCTTTGGTATCTGAAACCCATATGGAAATAAATAATATGAAGTCAACATTTTGTTTAAAAATACAAAATGGACCACAAAATAAATATAATCAAATGGTAAAATAGACAATTGATATAAATCATTATTCGACTGTTATTAACACAAACATTACGAAATAATTAAAGCAAAAATAAATAACACGATATTTATCTGGAAAAAAAGTTTAGTACGCTCTAATTTTCCATCTCATAGGCAACGGTTGAATAATATACCTCAATAAAAAAAGCGTACTCCCACATTGAATGCATACGGGTCACTAACTTCTTGAATTAGGAAAGTACCCACCCCCTAGGGGCAGCAGGCACTGGAAATGTATTCAACCAGCATATGCGCGGAGTGCGGGTAGCCTAATAAAATAGGATAATTAATAAAGTTTAATTTGTGGAAGAGAATATATTGAAGAAATTACTTGATTGTTAGGACTAACTTTTACGATAGTGATATTTATTGGGCTAGAAAATTTTATCTTTAATCATTTCTTTAATAAACTGATTTCCCACGACAGTTATAAGACATAAGTATTTAATTCCTTAAAATACTTATGTCTTATATCTGTCGTTTCGCACTTAAAAGAAATTGCAATTCGTTTTAAATTTACAATTATCAAATTGATACAAAAAACTATTTCGCTTATGAAGTCTAAAAAGTTTTTCGTTGATTTTCCAACATAATCTGAATGATTTGACTATAGTTTGAAAATGACTTAATGCAATAATACATTAAGAAACCGGAGAAAAAATAGGTATATAACGGAAACTTCAGGAAATATATTTAAGCCTAGACAAGAAAATACCATAAATATTTAATAACATGTAGTCTATTTAGGGGACTATTTAAAGATTTAACATACACTCCCAAACTTTCACTAATGTGGAAGGTGAAATCTTATTTGGATCTGAAATATGGTAAGTTGGTAAGTAGTCCAGAAAAATAATTTTCAATACCTTTTTTCAACTAACATTTTTACAAAAATTAAAAATGAAAAACTAATTTTAAGCTTTTCATCCAACATTTTAAAACAAGTGTTTGCACTTATTTAAAGATAAAATTCGGTTTTTTACTATTTTATGACTAAAAATACATGTTGATATTGAAATATAATTTTTTTGAGATTTCACCATCTATTGCTGACGAATAAATTGATATTTTACATCACATTTATTTAAAAAAAGTAGAGTACTAAAGAACACATTTGAGTTCAAATATCCCCAAAGAAAAATTGAAATATTTTATAACAAAAAAAGAAAAAAGAAATGAAGCAAAATCTGTGTAAGAATGTGATCGGAATAAAATCTTAATAATTTGCAGACTGCCACCAAAATACGGTCTGCCAAAATGTCTCTCAAGCATTCGATTACAAAGACAAGGTTTTAAAACGATGAAATGGCATTGATAGTAAAAGTGAAGCAGTGACTTTAATATTTCAGGGAAAGAGATTTATTATGTACTGATTGAAAGATAAAACAACTTTTCATTTGAGGCTTTAAAATAATAATGCAGCTAATTGACGGAAACGAATTGAAGAGACGCTGTGTCACAATCACTCTTATTCTTGACGTTAATTGACTTTATGCGTACTTTAAGTTTAAAAAGCGGACGAGAGAAAATTGTGAGAAAATTACAAATAACAACGCGGTTGTATTAAATTAAGGAGTTGTTTATTGTGCATAATAAATTTAAAAGAATTGTCCAGAGAGACATAGAAATTGGAGAAGATTTCTGTGTCTCTCTGGAAAACTGGGCGAATACCAAATTTCATGAAATTACAGAATAACCTCTCCACCACCTTCCAATTTGCAAAACAACTAAGCAATAATTGCGAAAGTAAGAAGTTATCCATACGTAGATTTAAAAAAAAAAGTATAATGATCGTCCTAGACAGCATAGTTTTAGAAAAATTAATAAAAAAAAGAATTTGGTTTTTTAAACCTGTGCTGTCTAATAACAATATGCTCAAATGTGGAAAATTATTATTAATATTACCAACTGTTTAATTCATATTTTTAGCCACTTTAAAAGTTTAAATCTTTATATGTACCTAATGGTACAGGAAATACCTTGTACTTAATGGAACCTAACCTAACCTAACCTAACCATTAAGTGCAAGAGATTTATTAATTTCAATTTAAATGTTTCCTTTCACTATTTTTACAGGTTCCACAGCGCAATGTATTTAGCAATGCAGTTGCGCCCAGCTGACAAAATTAGCAGATAAATTCTGTTTATAAACAAATTTAAAACCTGTTTTTACGCCTATAAATTTATTTTTTATTAAAATAGTTACATGAAATTTGTACACATAACTAAAATTTTGACAATCAATATTATTTTTACATTACTTTTAATATGAAATCTCAGTGTTGTACATTATAGCAAGTAAAATGTGTTGTGAAACGAAATATGATTTTGTGAACGCATTTAATAAAATCGACAATAAATACCTATTTGAAAAAAATGTTTGACATGTCCGAGGGTGATATTGAACGATCTTTTTTTCAATTTATCCCTTCGTGATACAGGGTAGTTGATTGTTTCCAATGCCTTCGAAATTATATAAGTAATAATTGTTCTCTTAAAACTAAAAAAATCGTGAATTGGCTACTTGCCATATTCATTATTTTATAATATGCAAATTAGTGTTATACCTAGAATGAATATCAATGCTAACATACGAGCAGGTTACGTGAATGGTTAAATCTATGCTATAGGATATGTATGATACTAAACTATGGAAGACAAGACCGATAAAAAGAAAAATTACCATTGTTTTATTTCTAACTTTTAAGTAAGGAATTGACAAATTATTAATTTTAAATATTTAGTACACTTACAGTGAAGAACTTTCTATGTTAGTTACGGAGCTTGCGCCATTCCTACAAAAAAGGTAGGTACTTCAATTTATATGAAAGGTTAAGTTTGTTTTGTAACATATAAATGTATTTCTTAAAATAATTGTGGAAAAAGGGGATGACGATTTTATAAGGATTCCGTTTCTGCTTTACGAAAACGGAAATTCAAAAAAGTAATCAAGGAACACGCTAGAAAGATTATAAATATTCTCAAGTCAATGTCAGTATTAATATAGTGATATTTGTTATTCTTTCAATAATTGCGGCTATGACATATGAAGTTAGTTAGCATCTTCAAAATTAGTATTAATATATAAAGAAAGAGATATTTTTTTCTTTAAGTACATATATTTAGGTGTAATTTAATAACCACGCTGTTCATCTTTCCTACATATCCAATAAATATCACATTAAATAGAGAATTGCCATCGAGAAAGGAACGAGAAATGTTATTTTATATAAATCAACTTATTTAAATGGAAAGTGAAGGGATTGTGTTAACTTACAAATTAAACTCTTTTGATACATTTCAGTAACAATTTTAAACTTAAATAACTTCAAATCGCAGGACATCGTCCCTATTTTTATATTGTCCCACAAAAGTTTGAACATTTTTTTTTAAAGTTGTTACATATTTATTATTTCTGAAATTACAGACGTTAAAGATTCCATTGCTTCTTCCACACAAAATATAATACTAAGAAAAAATACAACGCCACACGTAACATCGTACAAGCCAAAAACGTTACCCCCATAAAGCTTGTTATAAATTACTTCTTCTCTTTACTTGTGATGTAACCTAAAGCTCTGTCTATTTTCATCGAGTTAATAAAATTAATTTTAGAGGACTTGCCTCTCTCATTCGCTTATTTACAGGCCGGGTCTCCACATTCCATGTTCGAGTAAACTTACTTTTATCCTACTTACGTCACATGAACAACAATTTTTTTTCTCTCGATAATCTCTCGCTAGAAACATTAAGATACGGGTCACGTCACTTTCAACGCGGGGCTGAGACACGGTGACTTAACGAGATTATGTAACTCACACAAGTTATATGTTTACAAACTTCCGAAGGGAAAAGGAACCAACGATAGTTCAGTGAGTGACAATTTCTTAGAGTTTCTATTTATTTTGTGGATATTTTTTGCGAGTATGTTAATGGAAACTTCTATATGGTGAAAAAACTGTGAAGACAAGTTTCCATTTTGTAAATTAACAATTACTCTTAGTAATGAAATATTTTTTGTAGATTTTTAGGCATCACCATTTAATATGTTGCAAATGCCTAGTATTTGCCTCACTTATCAATCATATTAAGTTGGACAGTCAGACTCACAAGTATACGAATAAAAAGAGGAATATTTATTTCAAGACTACCTTAAGCAATATTTAAGCAGTCTGCAATTGGATTTCCTTCGTTAAGCTGAAAATCAAAAGAATTCATATAATGACAAACAGAAATGAAGAAATGAGGGTAACAATCAAATATAGATATTTGAATACAAATGGTTATTGATATATTTTTTAAATTTGCAATTTTTGTGTGACTATTTATTAATTTAAGTAAATTGACAACATTTTCTTTGGTTTTGTGGTCATCACTAATATAACATCGCTATTCTGCTCCATTGACCGTTCCAGAAATGGAGTCATAGTGTTGCTTAGTAGTTCACGATTTATTGCTAGATGATATTTATGCAAATTACTGTTTTGGTTTTTTAATTGTAAGGAATTGCTCTGTGAGTTTATTATCCTATTCGTCATTATTACAAAACTCTTTGTTATTTGTTCTTCTATATGCCTAGGGATTTGGGTAACACTGTAAGTTGGACATGGGGTTTTTAAAAAATAAATAAAAAACTAACAGTCCGCTATTTTATTTCCAGTTTCGATATAATCCACAAATGCTCAAATTCATTAAAGTTGAGTTACAAACACAATATTTTATTTCATTACCATCGTAAAAATAAATCGGAATTAATAAGTTTCTCACTTACTTTCAGTTTATATCTGTAATAAATATTGAATGTTTAGTATGAATATAAGTTGAAAAAATTGTACAATTCAGTTTTAGTTGATTTTCCAATACCATTTTATGCCAGCTATAAATATTATTAATTAATAACAATTACATAATTATATAGCAGACATAAAATATAATTTTTTTAATTCGATATTTTAAATTATTTTACTCGACACACTTTTTTTTCTTTTATCCATACATACAATGAAACTGTAACAGATTTAATTCTGTAATTGGTGAATATTTTGAATAGAGTAATTGATTTAGTGCATAAAATGGTAATGGAAGCCTCCAGAAAACGTGCTTTCAAAATTTTTACTTATGTCTCTTTCAATCTGCCTGCCATTTTGTTCCTCAATCACGCAAAATTTATTAGATTTTATATATATATATATATATATATATGTGTGTGTATATATATATATATATATATATATTTATATGTATATATATATATATATATATATATATATATGTAAAATTCCGAATATGTTTTCTTTGGCCAAATTTCACATTTCACGCGAACAGGTAGCGGGTACAGCTAGAAAATTTTAGATTCGTAAGAGATCAACCAATGAGTTTACATAAACTAGAAAAACTCCGTTTACCTATTAAAAATATATTAATTGAGGTAAATAAAATTATTACTAAAATCTTAGTGGTTTTAAACTATAAGTCTGGGTGTTTTAATATTGATACAAATTATATAAGGTGTTACATTAAAGGTAGCCAAATGAAAGGTTGCAAGTTTTAAATGTTCATACTTAAGTAGCTCCTTACATCTAGCTCATTAACCTTATTTATTAATTACATCATCACTAGCCATTCTATTAAACTATTCAATAAAACGACCACTTAAATTCTCTTTATTTTTTATATCAAATTATTAAATTACTTTTAAATTTCAGTGCGCGTATTAAAAATGGAAAGAGTATGCCCGCCAGTAATAGCCTTTTTGTTATAATTGCCGAAATATTTCGTAATTCAAGAATTGTGTACAAAATGATAGATTATTTTCTTGATCCGGGTAGTTTTTTGTTTGTAACTTCTTTACTATCATTATTCTATAAGAACACAGTTGTGTTTCACTTCAGGTCATCCCGCAAACTCACCGTGTTTCATCGCTCTCGCAACCGAAACTCCATAAGTCCATTTACCATTTCTAAAGCAAAACACTTTTACATGAGGTTACCTATACGCATTTGTTTACTATACACAGGTTTTAAGGTGCCTCAAATTGCATGCACTTTGGCGTTAGATGTGTTTTAGTGCTACTCTAGATCCAAAGCGTCTGATCTGCAGTATCAACTGTTCTTTTGTGCTATTAGAAAATCATATTTTCTCTGGTTTATGTGTACCAGTACTAATGGCTGGCTGATCATGGATCGTAGAAAGAAGATATATAACCTTACTGGACTTAGGTTGGAAAAACACCAAAGTTGCATCTTGATCAAAGCAAAATATTTTATTACTTATTTTCATACTCTTGCTATTCAAAACTTTATCGGCAATTTGACGCTTTTTACAAAATCTTTAGTCAATAAGGACAATTGAAGAGTGTACCTAAAATTGTTAGTCCATAAAGACAATTGATCAACATAGGTGTAAATGAAACTAAATTATGGGTTGTAATATTCCTTTTTTTTCATATAAGGGCTTAACAATCTCTTTCACAAACTAATTTGCCAAGTACTCATTTATAGTGTTCGTGTTTTTTTTTTGCATATGTTATATTTTTGCACCACGACATTTGAAGATAACGTAAAACAAATACTTAACACTTGTTATATCATATTTCCTAATGAATTTGGGAAACGTAAAGTTATAAAAATGAACCCTAGACCCTCCAATACTCTATGGACAATATAAAATTCATAAACCAAATATACCCATACAACCTGTTATCTCATACACTAATGCACCCTCAAAAAAATTTGCTGTCCACCTTAATAAAATCTTTAGAAATGAAACAGGATTTGCGCCTAAATATACCATTAAAAACTCTCTAGATCTCTGTAATAAAATAAAAAATATAAACCTAACAATTTTAAATTAGTATCAACTCCAGTAGTAAAAAGCCAATTGTAAATTAGTATCACTCGACGTAGTAAACTTATTTTCTAATATACCCCCAAAAGATTGTCTAAATATTATTTCAGATATCTTAGAAAAAAAAAGGTTAAACCCCATTGAAGCATCAGAAATTAGAGACCTCTTTAAATTATGCATGTACCAAAATTATTTCTTATAAACAGTAAATTAACGACCAATATATTATACTATTATAGATACGTTGATGACATTATTATCTGCTGGAAAGGTACACAGCGACAATTAGACAAGTTTGTTAACTTTGCCAACTCCCTCAACAAGAATATCAAATTCACTTTATTAGTAGAATCCGATAATAAATTATTTTTTTAGATATTACAATAGAACGCAAAAATAATAAACATAAATTTACTACATTTAGAAAAGACACATTCGCAGACTCCATAATTAATGATCAGTCTCAACGTCCCATAAGTTAGCAGCCTTTCATTCCATGATTCATGGAGCTCTAACCATCTCTCTAGAAAAACCTAATTTACGTAAAGAAATAAAAACTATAAAACAAATCGCAGTGAATAATAATTACAACTCATCAATTGTCACAAAATTGTACCATAATAAATTAAGAAAAATACTAATACAAGAAATATACTCAGTCATACCAAATAATAAAATTTACTATAAATTTATCCCATATATAGGTAACATATCTCTCAAATTAGGGAAACTCTTAACTAATAATAAAAATATAAATAATACAACATGTGCTTATAGTACTTTAAATAACCTGGATAAAACTCTTATCCATGGAAACGAAAGTGATTAGGAATCTTCACATTTTGCTAAAGCCCATACCTGCATTTCACGTCGCAGCGATAGGCGGCAATTCATCATAAATTCCGATGATAGTAAATTCTACTCGAATCATATAAATTCCAGGCTAAATGACATCAAGTGCAGCTACATGCAGAAATCATTGAGTAAGTATTATCTTTGTGGCAAAGACAAATGCAGATGGTCAGTAAAGCCTCGGAACCCAGTACGTTTAAATAGTTTTAACATAGTATATATTTGCTAGATCCCACAGATATTGCTGTAGAAATATGTATGTTACCGAAGAAATTATGGAAAGCATTGTTCAGTGTACCAAAATTTCGATGTTGATTTCAGAGTCTGAGTCCACAGTTCATAAATATACTATTTTAATAACGTCCACAAATGTAACTTAGGCACTATTGAGTTTGGTTATTTACTCTGTTTATTATCTGTGTATTAACAATTACCGATAAGAACTGTATTTTATACTGAAATAAGTACAACCAATTGTAAAGCATACATTTGTACTAAAATGTTTGGTTGTATCACGGAATATCTTCGACTTACCGACTTAAGAAATATTATAATCGTTGTTTTTATGTAACACTGGATAAATAACTCTATCTCTATCGGCAGGTATGTACCCAACAAGCTAGCGATGACAGAATTATAACGTAACAGGTATGGATAACATAATAGCGATCGGAAAGAATATATTATGTTATTGCGATTTACAGATACTATGTTATTAAAGAACGTTATGCTCGGCTAACATGTTAAAATATTATTTTACGGCGGTATGGTCAAGCAGCTCCCGTACTATGGCTGTCACTCGCTGAGTAAAGATAAAGCGAGACAGCACGTTTTCGCATTGCCCTTCGTTTCATATTTACCGAACATAACCGATTGACACCGAACTTTACTGAAAGATTAATAATCTGTTATTAGAACGTATTCATACCTGTTATGTGATTCATACCTATTACCGATTGGAATGAACGCACTATGTTATTACGAACATTACGCATGGTAACATGTTAAAATATTATATTGCTTTATTGTTAGGCAGCGGCCGTCACTCATCGTCTGAATAAAAAGAGCAAGAAATAGGGCGTTCCTTTTCTTAATGCAATGCATTGTTTTATATATTATTTGTTTTATGCTTTATTCTTTTGTTTCGTGTTGATGGAACATTACCGAATGACATGGAATTTTTACCGAATGATAATAAACAATTTATTACTACAAAGTTCAAATCTATACTTGTTATTTGAATATTGTTTATGTTATATTCAATCAGTCTTCACTGTTATTGTTTCATATTGTTTAAATTATCAAACTAGGAAAATACTATGTGGTTCGAAATGTAATTTTTCAGCGTATTGGCTATTGCCTGGCTTTCTTTTAACATAATTTAATCAAATATAGACTGAAACCGTTCACAAAAAAATACTTATATTCTATCTAAAAACAAATTAAAATTGAACTAGCGTTTCTCCAGTAGTATTTAATATAGATAACAATTATAGTACGCATGTACTATACATATTTTGTATACACACGCAGAAGGAAAATTAATTTCACGGAACATATCGTTTAAGAACGTATTGAACAAATATTATTCTCAATAATGTCCAATAACATGTTATTTTTTAACAGGTATGATACTATGTTATTGAATAATGATGTCATTCATTATAATAGGTATGGGGAAATAACGGTTATTTCCATCTCTACAACAAGCTTAACAAACAACAATTTGAAAATTTTAATTATAGCGGATTCAAGTGCGAAATATATTGAATATATTTGGCGTTAATTTTGTAGAAATTCATTATTCACAATTAAATGAAACTACGTGATGTAGTATTATTTCTACTTTCTTTAAGTTCTTTACCACGATCTAGGTTTCGTTGTATTACAACATGGTCAGGTGGGATATTAGCAAAGAATAACTCTTAGGAACATCCGACAGCATTTACGTATTTAAAACACAATAGCGGAAGACTGGTCTGTGTGGGTTTCCCCACTGGTTGTGTTAGTGAGTTTATTGTTTATATTGTAGGGGAGCGGTGTAGGTTTTATTACATTTCTGAGAGTTATACGATATACCATTATTTTAGTGAGGATAATAAGTTCAATTGTTGTTATTCTATGAGGTTGTACAATGCAAGTGTTCCGGTGTATGTAATAAAATTAAATTAGTGGCATAACCTTGTTCTAACTTTCAGATACCCTTGCTTTTGCTTAAATATATTACCGAGAAAAACTGGAAGTTATTCTCGGTAATATATTTAAGCAAAAGCAAGGGTATCTGAAAGTTAGAACAAGGTTATGCCACTAATTCTACATATCTCCGGTTTTATTTATTCATATATTAATTTCTTTATTAATTTATATATTTATTTTAATTTTATATACTAATATTTATATGTGTATGTAGGCTGAAACAATTTGAAAAATACTGTAGTATCAATGTTGTCTAATTATATTATGTTTAGAAGATATTAAGTATGGGTGATGATATTATATTTAGTTGTTCATTTAATATATTAACGTTGGTGTATTTTTTATGTCTGTGTATTTCTAATGTTTCTAAGATATTATGTTTATTATCTTTGTATTTATTTGTAATATATAGGGGCCATTATCAGTATGGGGGTGATGATTATTTTCAATAAGATGTTTAGCAAAGTGAGATGTGTCTGGTTTGTTATTTCGCCAGCTGGCAATATGTTCTTTATATCTTGTGGTAAAATCTCTTCCTGTTTGACCTATCTATACTATACTACAGTCGTTACATTCAAGTTTATAGATACCACTCTTTTTATGTTTATCTATTTTTACTTCAACTTAAAATTATCTTTTTCGTTCGAATCTAAAGTTTGTATTTGATCATAGGATATGAATCAAAACCAGACTCTGCGAAATACTGTTTAATTAGTACCCTTTGGTATCTGAAACCCATATGGAAATAAATAATATGAAATCAATATTTTGTTTAAAAATAAAAAATGGACCACAAAATAAATATAATCAAATGGTAAAATAGACAATGCTTTCAAATGCATTACCTATAAATCATTATTCGACTGTTATTAACACAAATATTACGAAATAATTAAAGCAAAAATAAATAACACGATATTTATCTGGAAAAAAAGTTTAGTGCGCTCTAATTTTCCATCTCATAGGCAACGGTTGAATAATATATCTCAAGAAAAAAAGTTTACTTCCACAATAATACATACATACGGGTATGCATACGGGTCACTAACTTCTTGAATTAGGAAAGTACCCACCCCCTAGGGGCAGCAGGCACTGGAAATGTATTCAACCAGCATATGCGCGGAGTGCGGGTAGCCTAATAAAATAGGATAATTAATAAAGTTTAATTTGTGGAAGAGAATATATTGAAGAAATTACTTGATTGTTAGGACTAACTTTTACGATAGTGATATGTATTGCGCTAGAAAATTTTATCTTAAATCATTTTTTTAATAAACTGAACGTATTTAATTAATTCCTTCAAATACTTATGTCTTATATCTGTCGTTTCGCACTTAAAAGAAATTGCAATTCGTTTTAAATTTACAAGTATCAAATTGGTACAAAAAACTATTTCGCTTATGAAGTCTAAAAAGTTTTTCGTTGGTTTTCCAACATAATCTGAATGATTTGACTATGGTTTGAAAACGACTTAATGCAATAATACATTAAGAAACCGGAGAAAAAATAGGCACACAACGGAAACTTCAGGAAATATATTTAAGCTTAGACAAGAAAATACCATAAATATTTAATAACATGTAGTCTATTTAGGGGACTATTTAAAGATTTAACATGCACTCCCAAACTTTCATTAATGTGGAAGGTGGAATCTTATTAGGATCCGAAATATAGTAAGTTGTTAAGTAGTCCAGAAAAATAATTTTCAATACCTTTTTTCAACTAACATTTTTACAAAAATTAAAAATGAAAAACAAATTTAAGCTTTTCATTCAACATTTTAAAACAAGTGTTTTCACTTATTTAAAGATAAAATTCGGTTTTTTACTATTTTGTGACTAAAAATACATGTTGACATTGCAATATAATTTTTTTGAGATTTCACCATCTATTGCTGACAAATTAATATTTTACATCACATTTATTTAAAAAAAAGTAGAGTACTAAAGAACACATTTGAGTTCAAATATCCCAAAAAAAAAATTGAAATATTTTATAATAAAAAAGAAATCAAACAAAATCTGTATAAGAATGTGATCGGAATAAAATCTTAATAATTTACAGACTGCCACCAAAATACGGTCTGCCAAAATGTCTCTCAATAATTCGACTACAAAGACAGGGTTTTAAAACGATGAAATGGCATTGATAGTAAAAGTGAAGCGGTGACTTTAGTATTTCAGGGAAAGAGATTTATTATGTACTGGTTGAAAGATAAAACATTTTTCGTTTGATACTTCAAAATAATAATGCAGCTAATTGACGGAAACAAATTGAAAAGACGCTGTGTCACAATCACTCTTATTCTCGGCGTTAATTGACTTTATGCGTACTTTAAGTTTAAAAAGCGGTCGAGAGGAAATTGTGAGAAAATGACAAATAACAATTGTTGTATTAAATTAAGAAGTTGTTTATTGTGCATAATAAATTTAAAAGAATTGTCCAAAGAGACATAGAAATTGGAGAAGATTTCTGTGTCTCTCTGGAAAACTGGGCGAATACCTAATTTCATGAAATTTCAGAATGATCTCTCCACCACCTTCCAATTTGCAAAACAACTAAACAATAATTGGGAAAGTAAGAAGTTATCCATATGTAGATTTAAAAAAAAAAGTATAATGATCGTCCTAGATAGCATAGTTTTAGAAAAATTAATAAAAAAAAGAATTTGGTTTTTTAAACCTGTGCTGTCTAATAACAATATACTGAAATGCGGAAAATTATTATTAATATTATCAACTGTTTAATTCATATTTTTAGCCACTTTAAAAGTTTAAATATTGAATATATTTGGCGTTAATTTTGTAGAAATTCATTATTCACAATTATATGAAACTACGAGATGTAGTATTATTTCTACTTTCTTTAATTTCTTTAACCACGACCTAGGTTTCGTTGTATTACAACATCTTCAGGTGGGATATTAGCAAAGATTGCTAATATCCCACCTGAAGATTTCATATCTTTGCTAATATCCCACCTGAAGATGTTGTAATACAACGAAAGCTAGGTCATTTGGGATTTTGTGAACGCATTTAATAAAATCGACAATAAACACCTATTTGAAAAAAATGTTCGACATGTCTGAGGGTGGTATTGAACGATCTTTTTTTTAAATTTATCCCTTCGTGATACAGGTAGTTGATTGTTTCCAATACCTTGGAAATTATATAAGTAATAATTGTTCTCTTAAAACTAAAAAAATCGTGAATTGGCTACTTGCCATATTCATTATTTTATAATATGCAAATTAGTGTTATACCAAGAATGAATATCAATGCTAACATACGAGCAGGTTACGTGAATGGTTAAATCTATGCTATAGGATATGTATGATACTAAACTATGGAAGACAAGACCGATAAAAAGAAAAATTACCATTGTTTTATTTCTAACTTTTAAGTAAGGAATTGACAAATTATTAATTTTAAATATTTAGTACACTTACAGTGAAGAACTTTCTATGTTAGTTACGTAGCTTGCGCCATTCCTACAAAAAAGGTAGGTACTTCAATTTATATGAAAGGTTAAGTTTGTTTTGTAACATATAAATGTATTTCTTAAAATAATTGTGGAAAAAGGGGATGACGATTTTATAAGGATTCCGTTTCTGCTTTACGAAAACGGAAATTCAAAAAAGTAGTCAAGGGACACGCTAGAAAGATTCTAAATAATCTCAAGTCAATGTCAGTATTATTATAGTGATATTTTTTATTCTTACAATAAGTGCGCCTATGACATATGAAGTTGGTTATCATCTTCAAAATTAGTATTAATATATAAAGAAGGAGATATTTCTTTCTTTAAGTACATATATTTAAGTGTAATTTAATAACCACGCTGTTCATCTTTCCTACATATATATATTTAAGTGTAATTTAATAACCACACTGTTCATCTTTCCTACATATCCAATAAATTTCACATTAAATAGAGAATTGTCATCGAGAAAGGAACGAGAAATGTTATTTTATATAAATAAACTTATTTAAATCGAAAGTGACGGGATTGGGTTAACTTACAAATTAAACTCTTTTGATCCATATCAGTAACAATTTAAAACATAAATAACTTCAAATCGCAGGACATCGTCCCTATTTTTATATTGTCCCACAAAATTTTGAACATTTTCTTTAAAGTTGTTACATATTTATTATTTCTGCAATTACAGACGTTTAAGATGCCATTGCTTCTTCGATACGAAATATAATACTAAGAAAAAAATACACCGCCACACATAACATCGTACAAGCCAAAAACGTTACCCTCATAAACCTTGTTATAAATAACTTTTTCTCTTTACTTGTGATGTAACCTAAAGCTCAGTCCATTTTCATCGAGACAATAAAATTAATTTCAGAGTACTTGTCTCTCTCATTCACTTATTTTCAGGCCGGAGTCTCCACAATCCATGTTCGAGTGGACATACTTTTATCCTGCTTACGTCACGTGAACAACAAATTTTATTCAAATTTATTTCTAAAGTTGAACAGCCAGAAATAAAAGTATAAGAATAAAAAGAGGAATATTTACTTTAAGTTGGCCTTGCGCTATATTTAAGCGGTCTGCAATTGAATTACCTTCGTTAAGCTGAAAATCAAGGAATTTATATAACGACGAATAGAAATTAAGAAATGAGAGTAACAATCAAATGTAGATATTTGAACAAAAATGGTTATTTATACGCTTTTGAAATTGGCAATTTTTATGTGACAATTCATTAATTTAAGTAAATTGACAATATTTCTTTCGGTTTTTGAGGTAATTGCTAACATAACATCGTTATTCTGCTCCATTGGCCGTTTCAGAAATGGGATCATAGAGTTGCTTAGCAGTTCAAGATTTATTGCTATTTTGTTTATCAATTGTATGTAATTGCTCTGTGAGTGTATTGTCCTATTCGTCATTATTCCAAAACTCTTTGTTATTTGTTCTTTCACATGCCCAACAATTTGGGTAATACTGTAAGTTTGGCATGGGGTTTTCAAGAAACAAATAAAAACAAATAAAAAAAATTAGAGTTTGGTATTTTTTTTTCCAGTTTCGGTATAATCCATAAATGTTCAAATTCATTAAAGTTTAGTTGTAAACACAATATTTTATTTCATTACCACCGTAAAAATAAATCGGGTTTAAACATGTTCTCACTTACTCACTCTCAGTTTACATCTGTAGTAAATAATGAATGTTTAATATGAAAATAAGTTGAAAAAATTGTACAATTCTATTTTAGTTGATTTTTCATTACCATTTTATATCAGCAATAAATCTCATTATTTAATAACAATTACATTTTTGTATAGTAGACATAAATTATCAATTTTATAGTTCGATATTTTAAATTATTTTTCTCGACACACTTTACTTTCTTTTATCTATACATACAATAAAACTCTAACAGAGTGAATTCCCTACATGGTAAATATTTTAAGAAGAGTATTTGATTTAGTGTATAAAATGGTAATGGAAGCCTTCAGAAAATCTGCTTTTAAAATTTATGTCTCTCTCAACCTCTCCGTCACTTTGTTCTTTAATCACGCTAAATTTATTAGACAGATTTAAACAAACTTTTTTATAATAATTGTTTACACGCCTGGCTTGGTGACTATATGTTCATATATATATATATATATATATATATATATATATATATATATATATATATATATATATACATACATACATATATATATTTCGTCATTCAAAAATTGTTAACAGAAAGAAAGAATATTTTTTGATCTGGGTAGATTTTTTTTGCAGCTTCTTTACTATCATAATTCTATAAGAGCACAGTTGTGTTTCATTTCAGGTCATTTTGCAAACTCACCGTGTTTCATCGCTCTCGCAACCAAAACTCCATAAGTTCATCTACCATTTCTAAAACAGAACTCCTTTTCATGAGATTTTGAATTTCACAATCCTATTCAAGGCGTAATGAATATATTTGTTTAGTATACGCAGGTTTAAGGTGCCTCAAATTGCATACACTATGGCCTAAGATGTGTTTTAGTGCTACACTGGATCGAACGTATCTGATCTGCAGTATTAACTGTTCTGTTGTGCTCTTAGAAAATCATATTTTCTCTGGTTTATTTGTACCAGTACTAATGGCTGGCTAATCAGCAGTGTATCCAAAATCGTTAGTGAATAAGAACAATTGAAAATCACAGGTGTAAGTGAAACTGAGGTAAAGAAATTATCGGTTGTAATATTCCACTTTTTCATATAAGGACTCACCAATCTCTTTCACAAACTAATTTGCCAAGTACTCATTTATAGTGTTCGTGTTTTTTTCTGCATATGTTTGACATATATTTCGCACTTGAATCCGCTATAATTATAATTTTCATATAATATTTGTTAAGCTTGTTGGGTATATACCTGCCAATAGACATAGAGATGTTTGTCCAGTATTACATAAAAACAAGGATTATAATATTTCTTACAATTGTTGATAAATTTTCCTAAGAAATACCCGATTATCGTTAAGTTGAAGATATTCTGTGATACAACCAAATATTTTAGTACACATGTAGGCTATATAGTTGGTTGCACTTATTTCAGTATCAAATACAGTTCTTATCGGTAATATTTAATACACAGATATTAAACAGTGTAAATAACCAAACTCAACAGTGCCTAAATTACATTTGCGGACGTTATTAAAATATTATATTTATGGACTGGGTACTCAGACTTTCTGAAATCAAAATCGATATTGGTACACTGAATAATGTTTTCCATAATTTATATGGTAATATACATATTTCTATAGCAATATCTATGTAATCCAGCACAATATTACTATTTAAACAAAAAAAATGTTATTACCATTTAAACGCACGAGTCGGTTGCGAGGCTTTACTGACCATTTGCATTTGTGTTGGCCATAAAGATGATACACAATGACTTCTGCATGCAGCTGCTCTTGATGTCATTTGGCCTGGAATCCATATGATTCGAGTAGAATTTACTATCGTCGGAATCTATGATGAATTGCCGCCTATCGCTGCGACGTGAAATGCAGGTATCGCCTTTAGAAAAGTGTGGAGATTCCTCATCACTTTCGTTTCCATGGATATGTAACTTCGAATTCAAATTATCTTCTCCGTCCAAATTTAAAGTTTGTTGAATATATTTGGCGTTAATTTTGTAAAAATTCATTATTCACAATTAAATGAAACTACGTGATGTAGTATTATTTCTAGTTTCTTTAAGTTCCTAACCACGACCTAGGTTTCGTTGTTTTACGACATCTTCAGGTGGGATATTAGCAAAGAATTCTTTGCTAATATCTCACCTGAAGATGTTGTAATACAACGAAACCTAGGTAGTGGTAAAGAACTTAAAGAAAGTAGAAAGAATACTACATCACCTAATTTCATTTAATTGTGTTTACAGTTTTGATTTGATCATCGGGATATGTATCAGAACCAAACTCTGCGAATTACTGTTTAATTAATACCCTTTGGCGTCTGAAACCCATGTGAAAATAAATAACTTAAAATAAATATTCTTATTAAAAATACCAAAATATATCCAATATATATATATATATATATATATATATATATATATATATATATATATATATATATATATATATATATTATACCATAACCACAAAATAAACATAATCAAATCGTAAATTAAACAATGATTTCAAATGCATTACCTACAAATCATTAATCGACTGTTATTAACACAAACATTAAAATAAATTCGAAATAATTAAACCAAAAATAAATCGACAAAAATTTAGTATGCTCTAACCTTCCATCTCATAGGCGACGGTTGAATAATATCTCTCAACAATAAAAGCGTACTTCCACCTTGAATGCATACGGGCGACTAACTTGTTGTCTTAGGAAAGTACTAAGAGGGGGAGTGGCAGCGGGTGCAGCAAACGTATTCAACCAGCATATGCACGGGAGTGCGGATAGCCTAATAAAATAGGATAGTTAATAACGTTTAATTTGTGGAAGAGAATATATTGAAGAAATTACTTGATTGCTAGGACTAACTTTTACGATAGTGATATGTATTGCGCTAGAAAATGTTATCTTAATTCATTTCTTTAATAAACTGAACGCATTTAGTTAATTCCTTCATGTACTTATGTCTTATGTCTGTCGTTTCACACTTAAAAGAAATTGCAATTCGTTTTAAATTTACAATTATCAAATTGATACAAAAAAATAATTTCGCTTATGAAGTCAAAAAAGTTTTTCATTGGTTGTCCAACATAATTTGAATGATTTGACTATGGTTTGAAAACGACTTAATGCAATAATACATTAAGAAATCGGAGGAAAAATAGGCATATAAGGGAATGTTCATGAAATATATTTAAGTCGATTGACAAATAGAAGACTAGATAAGAAAATAACATAAATATTTAATATCATGTAGTATATTTATGGGACTATTTAAAGAATTAACCTACACTCCTAAACTTTCATTAATGTGGAAGGTGAAATTTTATTTGAATCCAAGATATCAGCTGGACTGAAACAGATTCGAACCTGAATTAGTCCACAAAAATAGTTTTCAATACTTTTTTTCAACTAATATTTTTACAAAAATTAAAAAAAAAAAAAAATTTAAGCTTTTCATTAAACATTTTAAAACAAGTGTTTGCACATCTTTAAAGATAAAGTTCGGTTTTGTACTATTTTATGACTAAAAAGACATGTTCATATTGCAATATAATTTTTTTTGAGTTTGCACTACCTATTCCTGACAAATAACTTGATATTTTACCCCACGTTGATATAAAAAAAAGTAGAGTACTAAAGAACACATTTGACTTCAAATATCTTCGAAGGAAATTTGAATTATTTGATAATGAAAAAGAAAAAAGAAATAAAACAAAATCTGTGGAAGAATGTGATCGAAATAAAATCTTAATAATTTGCAGACTGCAACCAAAATGTAATCTGCCAAAATGTCGCTCAATCATTCGACTACAAAAACAATGTTTTAAAACGACGAAATGGCATTAATTTGAGTATAAACGCTGATAGTAAAAGTAAAGTGATGACTTTAGTATTTCAGGGAAAGAGATTTATTATGTACTGATTGAAAGATAAAACAACTTTTCCTTTGATGCTTTAAAATAATAATGCAGCTAATTGACGGAAACAAATTGAAAAGACGCTGTGTCACAATCACTCTTATTCTCGACGTTAATTGACTTTATGCTTACTTTAAGTTTAAAAAGCAGTCGAGAGTAAACTGTAAGAAAATGACAAATAAGAACGAGATTGTATTAAATTAAGAAGTTGTTTATTGTACATAATAAATTTATTGGAGAAAATTTTTGTATCCAAAAATTGGGTGAATACCAAATTCCATGAAAGAACAATCCCTTAATTTAATGAATGGCTAGCCTTTAAGTACAAGGCAATCATTAATTTCAATTTAAATGTTTCCTTTCACTATTTTTTAAGGTTTCACAGCGCAGTGTATTTAACAATGCAGTTACGCCCAGCTAACAAGTTTAGCGGATAAATTCTCTTTATAAACAAATATAAAACCTGTTTTCACGCTTATAACTCTATTTTTTATTAATATAACTACATGAAATTTATACACATAATTAAAATTGAATAATTATTATTTTCACAATACTTTTAATAAGAAATCCCAGTGTTTTTAATATAAATAAATTGAAATTATATTTATTGTTTGAAATATAATATTCAACAAATGAAATATTTTTGTGAACACATTTAATAAACTCGATGCACGACATATGTTAATAATTTTCGGCATAATGTTCGACATATTCGAAGATGGTATTGAATGATCTTACATATTTCAATTTATCGCCTCGTAAAATAGGGTAGTTGATTTTTGCAATCCCTTGGAATTTATATAAATATTATTTGTTAACTTAAACAAGAAAAAAATACATGAATTGGCTACTTGCCGAGTTCATTATTTCATAATATGAAAATTAGTGTCATACCAAGAATGAATATCAATGCTAGCATACGAGCAGGTTATATCAATGGTTAAATCTATACTAGAGAATATGTATGATACAAAACTATTGAAGACAAGATAAATAATAAGAAATATTATCATTGTTTTATTTGTAATTTAAAGCAAATAATGGACAAAATAATAATTTGAAATATCCAGTACGTTTACTGTCAAGAATTTTCTATATTTATTACATAGCTTGTGCCATTCCTACAGAAAAGGTACATACTTCAATATTCATGAAAGTTTAAGAGTTTATTTCGTAATATGTAAATAAATTTCATAGAATAATTGTTAATATGAGCTGTTAGACGGCAAGAGATGATGACAATTTTAAAAGGATTTCGTTTCTGCCTTTCGACGATGGAAACTCAAAAGAAGTAATCAAGGGACACGCTATGAAGATTTTGAACAAACTCAAGTCACTGTCAATATTAACATTGTAATATGTTTTATTCTTTCAATAAATGAGGCTATGCATATGAATTGATGATAAATTCTGTGGTAATTCACTATATATAATGAAAATTGGTATTAATATCCCAAAAAGGAAATATTTTTTTCTTTTTATAGGTATGTTTAAGTGTAATTAAATAACCACGCTGTTCATCTTTCCTACATATCCAATAAATGTCACATTAAGTAGAGGATTGTAAACGAGAAAGGAACGAGAAATGTTATTTTACATAAATAAACTGATTTAAATCGAAAGTGACGGGATTGTGTTTACTTACAAATTAAACTCTTTTGATACATTTCGATAACAATTTAAAACATCAATACTTTCAAATCGCAACATATTGTCTCTATTTTTAAATTGTGCCCCAAAATTTCGAACTTTTTCATTTAAAGGTGTTACATATTTATTATTTCTGCAATTACAGACGTTAAAGATTCCATTGCTTCTTCCATACGAAATATAATACTAAGAAAAAAATACACTGCCACACGTAACATCGCACAGGCCAAAACCGTTACCCTCATAAAACTTGTTATAAATGACTTCTTCTCTTCATTTGTGATGTAACCTAACGCTCTGTCAATTTTCAACGAGATAATAATATGAATTTTAGAGGACTTGTTTCTCTCAATCGCTTATTTTCAGGCCGAGGTCTCCACAATTCACGTTCGATTGAACTTACTTTTTGAACCTACTTACATCACATGAACAACAACATTTTTTCTCTCCATAATCCCTCGCTGGAAACATTAAGACAAGAGTCACGTCAGATCTAAAGCCGGGCCGAGACACGGTGGCTTAACGAGATTAGGTAACTCACACAAGTTATATGTTTACAAATTTCCGAAGGGAAAAGGAACCGACGATAGTTCAGTAAGTGAATATTTCTTAGAAGTTCTTTACATTTACTTTGTGAATATTTTTTGCAAGTATGTTAATGTAAACTTATATATTGTGAGAAAACTATCAAAAGAAGTTTCCATTTTCTAAATTAACAATTACTCTTAGTAATCAAATATTTTTTATTCATCTTTGTGCTTCACCATTTAATATGTTGCAAATGCCTAGTATTTGCATCACTTATCCTTCATATTAAGTTGAACAACTCAGACTTACAAGTATTCGAATAAAAAGGGGAATATTTAGTTCAAACCGACCTTAGGCAATATTTAAGCAGTCTGCAATTGAAATACCTTCGTTCAGTTGAAAATGAAATGAATTCATATAATGACAAATAGAAATTAAGAAATGAGAGTAACAAACAAATATAAATATTTGAATACAATTTATTATTGATTAACTTTTTAAATTGGCAATTTTTGTTTGACTTTTTATTAATTTAAGTATATTTACAATATTTCCTTCGTTTTTTGTGGTCATCGCTAATATAACATCGCTATTCTGCTCCATTGACCGTTTCAGAAATAGGGTCATAGGGTTGCTTAATAGTTCACGATTTATTGCTAGATGATATTTATCCAAATTACTGTGTTTTTGTTTATCAATTGTATGGATTTGCTCTGTGAGTGTATTTTCCTATTCGTCATTATTGGAAAACTCTTTGTTATTTGTTCTTCCACCTACCCAGCGTTTTGGGTAACACTGTAAGTTGTGCATGGGGTTGTCAAGAAATAAATAAAAATAAATAAAAAATAACACTCCGCTATTTTTTTTTCAGTTACGGTATACTCCATAAAACCAATTCATTAAAGTTGAGTTATAAACACAATATTTTCTTTCATTACCATCGTAAAAATAAATTGGGATAAATCATTTTCTAGTTTCAGTTTAAATCTATTATCAATTTTGAATGTTTAATATCAAAATAAGTTGAAAGAATTGTGCAATTAGATTTTAATTGATTTCCATTACCAATTTATGTCAGCTTTAAATTTCATTAATTAATAACAATTACATATTTATATAAGTGAAATGAAAAATTTATGATTGGTTATTAGCAGATATAAAATATCAATTTAGTCTGAGTGGTTTTAATATTGATATGAATTACCCAGGTATTAAATGAAATGTTACCAAGATTACATGATACTTAATTACCTCCTTACTTCTAGCTCGTTTACCTTATTTAGTAATTACATCATCACTAGCCATTCTGCTAAACAATTCAATAAAACGACCACTTAAATTGTCTTCATTTTTATATCAAATTATTAAACTAATTATAAATTCCAGTACACATATTAAAATTGGAAACAGTATGCTCGCCAGATAAGTGTGAAGATTCTTCATCACTTTCGTTTCAATGGATATGTAACTTCGACTTCAAATTATTTTCTCCATTAGAATCTAAAGATTATATTTGATCATCAGATATGAATCAGTGGTAGACTCTCTGAACTTTTAATTAATATCCTCCGCCTTCTGCCACGTTATTTAAAACCTTGTGGTAATAACTAATATGAAATCAGTATTTTGTGTAAAAATAGAAAATGTACCACAAAATAAACGTAATCAAATAAAATAAACAATGCTTTGAAATCATGAATCGACTGTTATTAATACAAATATTACGAAATAATTAAAGCAAAAATAAATAACACGATCTTGATAAACAAAATTTAGTATGCTTTAATCTTCCATGTCCTAGGCGACGGTAGAATAATATCTCTCGAGAAAAAAGCGTACTTCCACATTGAATGCTTACGGGCGACTAACTTATATTAGGAAAGTACTAAGAGGGGGAGGGGCAGCGGGCGCTGGAAATGTATCCAATCAGCGTATGCGCGGAGTGCGTGTAGCCTAATAAAATAAAATAATTATTAAAGTTTAATTTTTGGAAGAGAATATATTGAAGAAATTACTTAATTGCTAGGACTAACTTTTACGATAGTGATGTTGCTTGTTCTAGAAAATTGTATCTTACTTAATACTTATCTTTTATATCTGACGTTTCATACATAAAAGAAATTGTAATTCGTTTTAAAATAAATTTACAAGTATCAAGTTGATACAAAAATTATTTGGCTTATGAAATTTAAAAAAATTTCCTTTGTTTTACAATATAATTTGAATGGTTCAGCTATAGTTTGAAAACAACTTAATGCAATGACACATTAAAAACCGGAGGAAAAATTGGCATATAACGAAACCTTCATGAAATATATTTAAATGGATTGACGAATAGAAAACAAAACAAAAAATAACATAAATATTTAATACCACTTAATCTATTTAGGGGATTATTTAAAAAATTAATGTACACTCTCAAACTTTCACTAATATGGATGATGAAATCATATTTGCATCCGAAATATCAGCTGGACTGCAACAGACATGATGCAGATTCAAATCTGAATTACTCCAGAAAAATAATTTCCAATAAATTATTTTTACAACTAATACTTTTTACAAAAAGAAAAAAAACTCAAATTTAAAGTTTTCATGCAATGTTTCAAAACAAGTGTTTTTTTTCCATTCATTAAAGATAAAGTTCGGTTTTGTACTATTTAATGACTAAGAAAGAACATTGATAGTATAATTTTGATTTTTTGATATTTCACTATATTAATAATTTAATATTACACTAATATTTTACCCCACGTTGATTTATAAAAAAGTACCCTACGTTGGTTTACAAAAAAAGAACACATTTGATTTGAAATATCCTCAAAGAAATTTGAATTATTTATTACAATAAAAGACAAAAAGAAATAAAACAAAATCTGTGTACGAATGTGACCAAAATAAAATCTTGAAAATTTGCAAACTATCACCAAAATATGGTCTACCAAAATGTCTCTCAATCATTCGACTACAAAAACAGTGTTTTAAAACGACGAAATGGCATTAAATTGAGTATAAACGCTGATAGTAAAAGTGAAGCGATGACTTAAATATTCTGGGAAATAGATTTATTATGTACTAGTTGAACAATAAAACAACTTTTCGTTTGGTGTTTCAAAATAATAATGCAGCTAATTGACGGAAACGAATTGAAAAGACTCTGTGTCGCAATCACTCTTATTCTCGACGTTAATTGACTTTATGCTTACTTTAGGTTTAAAAAGCTGTCGAGAGGAAACTGTGAGAAAATGACAAATAATAACGCGATTGTATTAAATGAAGAAATTGTTTACACATAATAAATTTATTGGAGAAAGTTTTTGTGTGCTAAACAAATGGGCGAATACCAAATTTCATTAAAGAACAAAATGACCTCTCCAAAAAACTGAACAGTAATTGTGAAAGTAAGAAATTCTCTATGCGTATATTTAAAATATATTAGAGAAGTTATAATTATCGTCCTAGATGGCATAGTTTTAGAGGAATTCATAAAAAAACAATTATTTTTTTACAACTACGCTATACTAATAATATGTTAATATATGGAATATTTTTATTAATATTTTCAATTGTTTAAATCATATTTATAGCCCCATTAAAAGCTCAAATATTCATCTGTACTAAAGGTACAAGAAATCCCTTATATTTAATAGAATGGAAAACCATTAAGTACAAGGCAATTATTAATTTCAATCTAAATGTTTCCTTTCACTATTTTTACAGGTTTCACAGCGCAGTGTATTTAGCAATGCAGTTGCGTCCAGCTAACAAATTTAGCGGATAAATTCTCTTTATAAACAAATTTAAAACCTGTTTTCACGCCTATAAATCTATTTTTTATTTACATTAAATCATTATTATTTTCCCAATACTTTTAATAAGAAATCTCAGTGTTATACGTTACAACAAGAAAAGGTGTTTTGAATAAAAATAAATCGATATTATATTTATTGCTTAAAATATAATAGTCAGGAAACGAAATATTTTTGTGAACACCTTTAATAAAGTCATCGAAAAATACCTGTTTTAAAAAATGTTCGATATGTTCAAAGGTATTGAATGATCTTGAATATTTCAATTTATCGCCTCGTAAAACAGAGTAGTTGATTTTTCCAATCCCTTGGAAATTATATAAATATTATTTGTTAACTTAAACTAAAAAAATACATGAATTGGCATTGGCAAATACATGAATTACTTGCCTAGTTCATTATTTTATAATATGAAAATTAGTGTCATACCAAGAATGAATATCAATGCTAGCATACGAGCAGGTTATATGAATGGTTAAATCTATACTATAGAACAGGTATGATACAAAACTATGGAGGACAAGACAAATAAAAAGAAATATTACTATTGTTTTATTTGTAATTTGAAGCAAGAAATTGACAAAATAATGATTTGAAATATCCAATACGCTTACAGTAAAGCCTTCTACATTAATTACATAACTTGTACCATTCCTACAAAAAAGATACGTACTTTAATATTTATGCAAGGTTAAATTTGTTTTGTAATATATAAATCTAATATTTTTTAATATGATCTGATGGATGGCAAAAGGTGATGAAGATTTCGTTTCTGCTTTTTGACTACGGAAACTCAAAAAAAGGTAATCAAGGAACACGCCATAAAGATTTTGATTTATATCAATTCAATGTCAGTATTAAAATAGTCATATTTTTTATTATTTCAATAATTGAGCCATATACACATGAAGTTGGTTAGCATCTTCTATTCGGTAGAACTATTAAACTTTATGTAATCGAAATTAGTATTAATACATAAAGATGGAGATATTTTTTTCTTTAAGTATATATATTTAAGTGTCATTTAATAACCACGCTCTTCATCTTTCTTACATATCCAATAAATGTCACATTAGGCAGAGAATTGCATTCGAGAAAGGAACGAGAAATAGTGTTTTATATAAATCAACTGATTTAAATCGAATGTGACGGGATTCTGTTTACTTACAAATTAGGCTCTTTTGATCCATTTCAGTAACAATTCAAAACATCAATAACTTTAAATCGCAGGACATCGTCCCTATTTTTATATTGTCCTACATAATTTTTAACATTTTTATCTAAAGGTGTTATATATTTATTATTTCTGGAATTACAGACTTTAAAGATTCCATTACTTCTGCCGCACGAAATTTAATACTAAGAAAAAAGTACACCGCCACACGTAACATTGTACAGGCCAAAAATGTCACCCTCATAAAACTTGTTATAAATGACTACTTCTCTTTACTTGTGATGTAACCTAACTCTCTGTCCATTTTCATCCAGATAATAAAATTAATTTCAGAGGGCTTGTTTCTCTCGGTCGCTTATTTTCATACCGGCTTCTGCACAATCCACATTCGTGTGAACTTACTTTTATCCTACTTACGTCACATGAACAACAATTTTTTCTCTCTCGATAATCCCTCGCTGGAAACATTAAGACAAGAGTCACATCAACTCCAATACGGGGCCGAGACACGGTGACTTAACGAGATTATGTAACTCACACAATTTATATGTTTACAAATTTCCGAAGGGAAAAGGAACCAACGATAGTTGAGTGAGTGACAATTTCTTAGATATTCTTCACATTTACTTTGTGGATATTTTTTGCTAGTAGGTTAATGTAAACTTATACATTGTGAGCAAATTATCAAGGCAATTTTCCATTTTGTACATTAGCAATTATTATTAGTAATGAAAATTTGTATGTTCGTTTTTAGGCTTCCCATTTAATATGTTGCAAATACCTTACGTTACTTTACTTACGTTTGTATTACTTACCCCTCGTATTAAGTTGAACAGTTAGACTAACGAGTATACGAATAAGCAGAAGAATATTTATTTTAAACCGACCTTAGGCTATATTTAAGCGATCTGCAATTGAATTACCTTCGTTAAGCTGAAAATCAAAAGAATTCATATAATAACAAATAGAAATTAAGAAATTAGGGTAGCAATCAAATGTAGATATTTGAATGCAATTTGTTATTGACACACTTTTGAAACTGGCAATTTTTATGTGACGATTTATTAATTTAAATAAATTTATTAATTTAAGGCAATATTTCTTTCTGTTTTTGTGGTCATCGCTAATATAACATCGCTATTCTGCTCCATTGACCGTTTCAGAAATGGGGTCATAGAGTTGCTTAGTAGTTCACGATTTATTGCTAGATGATATTTAACCAAATTACTGTGTTTTTATTTATCAATTGTATGGATTTACTTTGTGAGTGTATTATCCTATCCGTCATTATTTGAAAACTCTTTGTTATTTGTTCTTTCATATTTTAAATTATTTTACTCGACACAGTTTTTTTCTTTTATCATTTCCTTTTTCATATACAATAAAACTGTAACAGAGTGAATTCTCTACATGGTTCATATTTTTATGAAGAGTGATTGTGTTACTGCATAAAATGGTAATGGAGGCCTCCAGAAAACCTACGTTTAAAACCTGTGCCTCCCTCAATCTGTCTGTCATTTTGTTCTTCAATCACGCAAAATTTATTAGGCAGATCATAATGAAATTTTTTATGGCAATAGTTTATATCCCCGAATTGGTGAATGTATATTTATATATATATATATATATATATATATATATATATATATATATATATATATATTACGATACTGTGAACGTCATCTCTTAGCGTTTTTAGTAAACTTTACGTTCATAGAGTTCCTAGAGAAGAAAATATAAAAAACAATATTAACAAGAAATTCCTAATAAGTTTTCTTGTAACAAATTTCACGCGAACAAAGTAACTGGTACAGCTAGAAAATTATAGGTCCGTAAGAAACCAACCAATGAGTTTACATAAACTAGAAAAATTCCGCTCACCAACTAAATGTATACAAATAAAATTATTACTTCAATTAAGTCTGATTAGTTTTAACGTTGATACCAATTCCCAAGGTATTAAATGAAAGGTTGCAAAAATTACATGTTGATACTTAATTAACTCCACTTCTAGATCGTTAACCTTATTTAGTAATTACACATCACTAGCGATTGTGTTAAACTATTGAATAAAACGACCAATTAAATTCCATTTATTTTTTTTTCGAATTATTAAATTAATTTTAAATTCCAGTACACATATTAAAAATGGAAACGGTATGTTAGCCAAAAATGGCGTTTTTGCTGTAATTGCCGAAACATTTGGTCATTCAAAATATGTGTACATAAAGAAAGAATATTTTCGTGGTCTGGTAGTTTTTTTTTGTTTGTTTTTGTTTTGTTTGTTGTTTTTTTGTTCTGCTTTACTATCATTATTCTATAAGAGCACAGTTGTGTTTCACTTCAGGCTATGCAGCAAACTCACTGTATTTCATCGCTCTCGCAACCGAAACTCTATAAGTTCATCTAACATTTCTAAAGCAAAACTACTTTTTATGAGATTTTAACCTTCACAATCCTATTCAAGGCATGATGAATATATTTGATTACTATACGCAAGTTTAAGGTGCCTCAAATTGCATGCGCTTTTTACTAGGAAGTGTATCCAAAATCGTTAGTCAATAAGGACAATTGAACAACATAGGAGTAAATGAAATTAAGGTTAACAAATTATCCATTGTAATATTCCATTTTTTCTTTATAAGGGCTTACCAACCTCTTTCACAAATTAATTTGCAAAGTAATGATTTGTAGTGTTTGTGTTTTTTTTTCTGTATATATTTTACGAATATTTCGCAATTGAATCCTCTATAATTATAATTGTCAGATGATATTTGTTAAGCTTGTTGGGTACATACCTGCCAATAGAGCTGAGCTCCCTGACCACAACAGCAACCACAGCTATTAAACCAATGTTACATAAAAACAAGGATCGTAATACATAATTGTTAATAAATTTTTCCAAAAAATTCCCAATTTTTATCGTTAAGTCGAAGATATTCCATGATATAATGAAAAATTTTAGTACACTTATAGGCTTCATAGTTGGTTGCACTTATTTCAGTATCAAATACAGTTCTTATTGGTAATAGTTAATATGCAGATAATAAACAGATTAAATAATCAAACTCAATAGTGCCTAAATTACATTTGCGGATGTTATTGAAATAGTATATTTATGAAATGTGTACTCAGACTATCTGATATCAACATCAATATTGGCGCACTGAACAATTTCTTCGGTAACATACACATTTCTATAGCGACGTCTGTGGAACCTAGTATAATATATACTATGTTATAAGTATTTATATGTATGAGTGAGTTGCGAGACTTTAAGGACCGTCTGCATTTGTCTTTGCCATAACGATAATACTTACTCAATGATTGCTGCATGCAGCTGCTCTTGATATCATTTGCCTGGAAATCAAATGATTCGAGTAAAGTTTACTATCGTCGGAATCTATGACGAATTTCCGCCTATCGCCGCGATGTGAAATGCAGGTCTCGGCTTTATAAAAGTGTGAAGAATCCTCATCACTTTCGTTTCCGTGGATACGTAACTTCGACTTCAAATTATCTTCTCCATTGGAAACTAAAGATTATATTTGATCATCAGGTATGAATCAGTGGCAGACTTTGCGAACTAATGTTTCATTAATATCCTCTACCTTCCAAAACCCATGTGGTAATAGATAATTTTGTTTAAAAATACGGAATGTACCACAAAATCAACATAATTAAATGGTAAAATAAACAATGCTTTTAAATCATTAATCGGCTGTTACAAATACAAATGTTACGAAATAATTAAAGCAAAAATAAATAACACGATCTTTACAAAAAAGATTTAGTATGGTCTAACGTTCCATATCCCAGGCGACGGTCGAATAATATCCCTTAACAAGAAAAGCGTACTTATACATTGAACGCATACGGGCGACTAACTTGTTGTATTAGGAAGTACTAAGAGGGGGAGGAGCAGCGGGCGCTTGAAATATATCCAATCAGCATATGCGCGGAGTGCGGGTAGCCTAATAAAATATAATAATTATTAAAATTTAATTTGTGGAAGATAATATATTGAAGAAATTACTTGATTACTAGGACTAACTTTTACGATAGTGATGTTGGTTATTCTATAAAATTTTACCTTACTTAATTTGTTTGAAAAACTCAACGCATTTAGTTAATTTCTGAACATTCCTTCCAATGATTATGTCTTATATTTGTCGTTTCAGACTTAAAAGAAATTGCAATTCGTTTTAAAATAAATTTGTAAGTAACAAATTGATACCAAAAATTATTTTGCTTATGAAGTCTAAAAAGTTTTTCTTTTGTTTTCCAACATAATTTTAATGATTTGACTATAGTTTGAAAACAACTTAATACAAAACCGGAGGAGAAATTGACATATAACGGAACCTTATTGAAATATATTTAATTGGATTGACGAATGGAACTAATTTTAATCTGAGTTAGTCCAGAAAAATTATTTCCAATAACTTTTTACATCTAATACTTTTTACAAAAACAAAAAAAAAATTTAAGCTTTTCATCCAATATCATAAAACAAGTGTTTTCGCACAACGTTAAAGATAAAAATCGGTTTTGTACTATTTTATAACTACGAAAGCATAATTTTTTGAGGTTTCCCACATATTACTGGCAAATAAATTGCTATTTACCCTACGTTGATATACAAAAATGTAGAGCACAAAGGAACACATTTGATTTCAAATATTCCCAAGGAAATTTTAATTATTTATTAAAGTAAAATAAAAAAATGAGATATCACAAAATCTGTGTGTGAATGTGATTGGAATAAAATAATGAAAATGTACAAACTACCGCCAAAATACGATTTGCCAAAATGCCTCTCAATCATTCGACTACAAAAACAATGTTTTAAAACGGTAAAATGGCATTAAATTGAGTATAAACGCTGATAGTAAAAGTGCGATGACTTTAATATTTCAGGGAAAGAAAAATTAGTATGTACTGGTTGAAAGACAAAACAACTTTTCGTTTGATGCTTCAAAATAATAATGCAGTTAATTGACGGAAACGAATTGAAAAGACGCTGTGCTACAATCACTCTTATTCTCGACGTTAATTGACTTTATGTGTACTTTAAGTTTAAAAAGCGGTCGAGAGGAAATTGTGAGAAAATTATAAATGACAACCCGGTTATATTAAATTAAGAAGTTGTCTATTGCACATATTAAATTTATTGGCGAAAATTTCTGTGTTCCTCTGAAAAACTGGGCGAACACCAAATTTCATTAAAGAACAAAATGACCTCTCCGCCACCGTCCAATTTCAAAAACAACTGAACGATAATTGCAAAAGTAAGAAGTTATCCATACGTAGATTTAAAATTTAAAAAGAAATATATAATGATCGTCCTAGATAGCATAGTTTTAGAAGTTAATAAAAAAAACAATTTATTTTTTTTAAACCTGTGCTATAATAACAATATGCGGAAAGTGCGGAAAATTATTACTTTTTAATTCATATTTTTAGCCTCTTTAAAAATTTAAACCTTCATATGTATCTAATGGTGCAGGAAATTCCTTGCACTTAATGGAACAGCTACCAATTAAGTGCAAGGGATTTATTAATTTCAATTTAAAATATTTTCACTATTTTTACAGATTTCATAGCGCAATGTAGTTAGCATTGCAGTTGCGCCCAGCAGACACATTTGGCGGATAAATTATTTTTTGACTAACATTATTATTCTCATAACACTTTTAATAGGTTATCCCAGTGTTATACGTTACAGCAAATAAAAGGTGTTAGGAATAGAAATAAATCAAAAACATATTCATTTATTAAAATATAATACTCGGCAAAATGAAATATTTTTGAGAACGCATTTAATGAAATCGAAGTTGAACAACTATTTAAAAAAATCTTCGTCGTATCGGGTGGTATTGAATCATTTTTTTTCAATTTATCGCCTCGTAAAATAGGGTAGTTGAATTTTTCCAATCCCTTGGAATTTATTTAAGTAATAATTCGTTCATGAAAAACTAATAAAATACATGAGTTGGCTACTTGCCAAGTTCATTTAGTTATTGTATCAAAATTAGTGTTATATCAGCAATGAATGTTAATGCTAACATACGACCAGGCTACGTGAATGGTTCAACCTCTGTAATAGAATATGTATGATGCAAAACTATAGAAGACAAGACCAATAAAAAAAAATTACCATTGCTTTATATGTAATTTGAAGCAAGGAATTGACAAATTTTGAATATCCAGTACACTTGAAGAACTTTCTATGTTAGTTACATAGCTTGTACCATTCCTACAAAAAAGGTAAGTACTTCCATATTTATGAAAGGTTAAGTTTGTTTTGTAATATATAAATATATTTCTTAGAATAATTGTTAATGTGAGCTGGTAGACGGCAAAAGTTGATAACGATTTTACAAGGATTTTGTTTCTGCTTTTCGACGACGGAAACTCAAAAAGTAATCAAGGTACACGCTATGAAGATTTTAAATAATTTCAAGTTAATGTTAGTATTAACATTGTAATATTTTTTGATTGTTTCAATAAGTGAGGCCATGGATAGGAAGTTGGTCAGAATCTTCTATTCGATAGACCATAAGATGATACTAAATATTCTAAGAAATTACAAATTACAGATAACAGCTGTTATAATTCACCACATGTCATCAAAATGGGTATTAATACAGAAAAAAGGATTTTTTTTTCTGTGAGTACATATATTAAAGTGTAATTTAATAATCATGCTCTTCATCTTTCCTACATATCCTATTAATTGTACATTAAGTAGATAATTGCAATCGATAAAGAAACGAAAAATGTCATTTAAATCGAAAGTGACGGGATTGTGTTAACTTACAAATTAAACTTTTTTGATCCATTTGAGTAACAATTTAAAACATATATACCGTCAAATCCCAGGACATCGTCCTTATTTTGATATTGTCCCACAAAATTTTGAACATTTTTATTTAAAGGTGTTACATATTTATTATTTCTGGAATTACAAACGTTAAAGATGTTGCTTCTGCCATACGAAATATAATACTAAGAAAAAAATACACCGCTACACGTAACATCGTACAGGCCAAAAACGTTACCATCTTAAACTTCTTCTCTTTACTTGTGATGTAACCTAAAGCTATGTCCATTTTCATGGAGATAATAAAATTAATTTCAGAAGACTTGTCTCTCTCATCACGCACACCCACAATCCACGTTCGAGTGAACTTACTTTTATCCTACTTACATCACATGAACAACAAATTTTTTTCTCTCGATAATCCCTCGTTGGAAACATTAAGACAAGAGTCACGTCAGCTCCAACGCGTGGCCGAGAGACGGTGACTTAACGAGATTATGTAACTCGCACAAGTTACATGTTTACAAATTTCCGAAGGTAAAAGGAACCAACAATATTTCAGTGACAATTTCTTAGAGATTCTTCATATATACTTTGTGCATATTTTTTGCAAGTATGATAATGTAAACTTATATATTGTGAGAAAACTATCAAAGCAAGTTTTCGTACTACATATTAGTACTTGGCAAATTAGTTTGTGAAAGAGATTGCTAAGTCTTTATATGGAAAAAAATTAATATTACAACGGATAATTTGTTTACCTCAGTTTCATTTACACCTATGTTGTTCAATTGTCCGTATCGACTAATGACCTTGTACACACTGCGTTTTAAAAAGCGTCAAATTGTCGATGAAGTTTTGAATTGCAGGAGTGTGAAAATAAGTAATAAAATATTTGCTTTGACCAAGATGCAACTTTGGTGTCTTTCAAACCCAAGTCTTATAAGGTTATGTATCTTCTTTCTACGATCTATGATCAGCCAGCCATTAGTCCTTGCACAAATAAACCAAACAAACCATGATTTTCTAATAGCACAAAAGAACAGTTGATACCGCAGACCATATGGGTTCGATCCAGAATAGCACTAAAACACATCTAAGGCAATAGTGTATGCAATTTGAGGCACCTTAAACCTGCGTATAGTAAACAAGTATATTCATCACGCCTTGAATAGGATAGTAAAGGTTAAAATATTATGAAAAGGAGTTTTGCTTTAGAAATGGTTTATGAACTTATGGAGATTTGGTTGCGAGAGCGATGAAACACGGTGAGTTTGCGGGATGACCTGAAGTGAAATACAACTGTGCTCTTATAGAATAATGATAGTAAAGCTACAAACAAAAAACTACCCAGACCAAGAAAATATTCTTTCTTTCTGTAAACAATTTTTCAATGACGAAATATTTCGGCAATTACAGCAAAAATGCCATTTCAGGCTAGCATAGTGTTTCCATTTTTAATATGTGTAATGGAATTTAAAATTAATTTAATAATTCGATATAATAAATAAAGAGTATTTAAGTGGTCGTTTTATTGAATAGTTTCACAGAATGGCTAGTCAATATGTAATTACTAAATAAGGTTAACCAGCTAGAAGTAAGGAGTTAATTAACTATCATGTAATCTTAGCAACATTTTATTTAATACCTGGATAATTGGTATCAATATTAAAACCACTCAGACTTAATTAAGGGAATAATTTTATTTTTATACTTTTAGTAGGTAAGCGGAATTTTTCTAGTTTATGTAAACTCGTTGGTTGATTTCTTACGAACCTATAATTTTCTAGCTGTGCTCGCTACTTTGTAGGTCTTTTTTTTAAAGATGTAATCATTGCATTGTTTTCATCTATATTACACATTGAGGGTCGCTTTTATTTTATTGGGTAACAAAATATGCATAATTATTTTTTTTACTTTTTGATTAAATGTTGCGAAGAAGAAGTTGCTCATCTTCTAAAGGAAAAAAGATATTTTAAAATTAAGCGTATGAAATTACGCCAGATTTATAATATTAAGAAGCAGATAATAAATAATAAAATTTAAACCGTAACCGAAAGCCAAAAAAAGAAACTTGAGAGCGGTCTTAAAATAGAAACTGTTTATCTGCCAGTAAACAGTTATATGTCTGTAAGGATGAAAAACGTGGAAATATATAATTGTCAATTTACACGTTTCGAATTATAATTGAGACAAATTGTTCAAATTTATTATCTTAAAATCCGAATCGACCTTACATTTTTCTGTTAAAGAAACGTAAAACTAAAATAAATCGTGATGGTCTTATCTGAAAAAGCTAGGTTTAATGCTTTTGAATTACGTTACCCAGAACTCAGCATGAGGCAGCCTGAAAACACATCCATAAACAAAATATGTTTATGTTTTCTATAATCAAATAGAAAAGATATTCGATGAAAATGGCTTAATAGCTATTCCATTTAACGTTGAAGAAAGCAAATTTTCTATGATTCAAAATAAATTATAAATAGTAGTAGGTTGAAAAAAAACGAGTTGGCGCGTGGAGAAAAGAAAAGAGCCTAGATACTATTGCTGTTTGCTGTGCTGGTGTCGTCGAGAAAATTAAAATTAATCGTAATCGTCTTTTATAATGTGACATTTAAGAAAATTTAAAGTTATTTTAAAGACAATGTATTGTTCACAATCTGTAATCAATAGATACTTGTTTATTTTTAAAAATATTTTTCTGAATTATACACGTTTCATTTCAGTGAAAGTGAAAGTCAATATTAATCATTTTATTTCTACCGTAAAATTTATTCCATGACCCTGTTTATCTACAAAGAGGTTAACGATTTACAAAGATTTATAACTTTATTAGGATAAAAAAGTAAATCTAAAATGTATATGCGTTTGGTGTTTATATTAAAAATTCGATAATGTTTTAAACCTGAAGTACTTACAGAATTATAACATATATTTCAAAATAAGTAAAGAGAAAATTTCAAATATTGAATATATTTGGCGTTAATTTTGTAGAAATTCATTATTCACAATTAAATGAAACTACGTGATGTAGTATTATTTCTACTTTCTTTAATTTCTTTACCACGACCTAGGTTTCGTTGTATTACAACATCTTCAGGTGGGATATTAGCAAAGATATCTTTGCTAATATCCCACCTTAAGATGTTGTAATACAACGAAACCTAGGTCGTGGTAAAGAAATTAAAGAAAGTAGAAATAATACTACATCAAGTAGTTACATTTAATTGTGAGAAAATTTCAAATTGATGCAATCAAAGTCATATTTTACGTACCCGTGAAATGCCATACCTGACAAATTCCTGTACGAAATGCTATCACGCATGTAATTACGACATTTACCCATGTTTTGGAATACTTTTTGAATAATTAATTTATGTAAGTTTAGAAATTATACATAAAATTCTACGAGGTTGACAATTCATCTTATTCAAATGGCGCCCAGGTTACATAGCAAAGTAGGGCATGGTGACATTTTGGAATTAAGAAAACATATAACACAGATGCGATCTCGCTCGAACTATTACAAGTAAATCGAAAGACGAAAAGAGGGAAATGAAAATATGTCCATCTTTATAATTTTCGCTAGATATTGACCGATTATTTCAGTTTCAACTGCTTCTTAATATTATAAATCTGTGGAAATTACAAAGATCTTTAAATGCATGAGAAGCAAGGTATAAACAAGGAACGAAGTCAATAAAATAGATATTAATGATTGTCAAAGGCTCAATTTTTTGTTCAACCTTCTTTATACTCGTATGTTGTATAGTAAAAGTGCTTCAGCTATTTTTATCAGTACATTTTAGCTAGTTTTACACGTGTGTCATGCTAATGTTTTAATTATTTTTTTTTCTAATCGCACCTGTTTTAGCGACGTTAAGTTTCTTTAAATTTTCATTTTCAAGTCTACTTCTTAGATGATAATGTGGAAAACCAGTCATATCTGTGGTTTGTTATTCAACCCTGTTTTATCGTAATAGACATTTTTATATTATATGACTTTGAAAACGAACGAGTTTTGTTAATATAGATATTTATTTATCTACTTTAATGTATCTAGTCAATCTCTTACAGACAACCATAACACCAGTATAACCCCGATCGACGAACGGCCATGAATCAAGCCCGGGTCCCCGCGGTGCGCTGCATCGTCAAAAGCCGTATGCTTTGTGATCAACCCAGCATGTCACGGCGATGGCAGATTTAGTTTAATAAAAATAAATTTATTGCAATTCACTTACGATTTACTATTAAGGATTGACACGCGCTACCGGACAATTGCATTTTACATACCCGACAATACGTGTATATACATACAAAATGAGCACACTCACACACATACGCCTGCATGCGCGTACGCACACACGCACACACGCGCGCCCTCCTGCACGCACGCACGCACACACACGAGTGTGTGTGGGTGCTATGCAGTATCGACTTTGCGGTGTGCCTTTTATATTTCTTATGAATTTATGGATATATTCAAGAGAGGAAAATATTAGTTAAATTTACATATTTAAAATTTAAGGAGCAGATGACGTGTAACAGCATTAAGCTGTTACACGTCATCTGCTGTATCATAACCAAAAATGTGTAATCATAACCAAAATACGGAGTACAATATTTAGTGGTGTTGCTTAATACAGTGGCTATACGTATTTGATTAAATATTAATTTATAAACATTTAAATGTCTAGATTATTTTAACTTACCGAAATCTTTACTCGAACCTACTAAGCCAATCCTTAATTAGATGTCTCAATCACACGATGCCGACTGAATTGAAAATCTTTTTGAAAAAGTAAGTGATATTTAAAATTAAAATATTTCTGTCACACTTCATTTTTTATTCATTAATTTAAAAGCGCTGCAACATTTTCTTATCAAAATTTGGTATTAAAACAAAATACATATTTAAATTTTAAATAATATCATATGTAAAATAAATTATGTTTTAATAATATATCATTAAAATAAAGCTTTATTAAATTATGAATTACAATTATACTTTTTTTACTTGAAAGTGGCCTTAAAATATGAATCATTTAGTTGATATTAAACGAGAAGGTAATGAAAGAAAATAAATTTTAAAGATGGGAAGCCTGAAATGTGATATAATTAAAACAACTATCTTAAAATCCAATTCCACTCTACTTTTTTCTTAAAACGTTAACGAAAATTAAAATAAATTGTCATGATGATCTTAGAGCAAGATATTCGTGAAATTTTTCACAATCAGAATATAATGTAATTCCCTAACTTATGTAAACATATTTTCAGTATAACTAAATGCTGAGTATTCCCACAATATGTTAAATTGCATGCAAAATTATAAAATAAGTACTTTTAATTTTATGGTAAAAATTCTCACCACGCCTCTGAATATATTTAAACGATTAACGACTTGCAAACCTTGAGAAATGTTATTACGATAAAAAAGTAAGTCCAAAATATAGCTCCGGAAAATACTAATAATTAGATAAAGTTTTGAGCCTGAAATTCTTAAAGAATTACAATACACATTTCACAACAAATCATATGAAAAATTTAAACTGAAACAATGAACGTCATATGTGACACACCTTTCTAATATAATACGTGGCAATTTTCTGTGTAAAGCGCTATCATATTTGTAGGCAAGAAACTTAAGCACTCCTAAGGATAATTCTTGAATAATTATATTCCTAAATGTTAAAATTACAAATAAATTAACAAATTCCATGAAGTTTCAGTTTTTTAATGTGGTGTTCTGGCCACACGCAACAATAAGGCTTGGTGACAGTTTCTAATTAAAAAAACATATGAAAAAAATGCGATCTCGCTCGAGCTATTACAACTAATGACCAAAAAGCAAGAAATGAAATTATATGTTGTTATGATTTTAACTTAATATTGTCCGATTATTTATATGTCATCAGATGACATATAAATATTATAAATCTGTGGTTAAAATGACGTAATATTAATACAGCGCTCAAATCAGAGATAGGGCCAGTATTGAATATTACATTCTATATCAATTTCTATACTCTTTTTTATGTGACATGTAAGAGGAAAGTTTAATTCTGGTGGACACGCACATTAATTATCAACATATGTTTTCATTAGATGTGACGATTGGGTTAGATGTCTCTGCTGAATATCTTTCTTAAAGAATTGGTATATATCTATGTATATAGGTATTAGAATTATTAAGAAAAAACAAATTATACGCGTATATATTCGCCAGGGTTCACAAAAGAGCGAATTTTAAACAAGTTTTACTTCCAGCGAGCGAACATGTGCAACTTAAAATTTTAATTTTTTTAGGGATGTATATCCTTAGAATTCCTTTTTACTACGTAAAGCGAGAGAAATTTCTTTCATGTCTGCTATAAATTAAGGGTATAAACGGAAAGTTTTTTAAGAATTAAATAGTATTCTATTTTATATTCTTAATTTTGAATCTGGTTTGGAAAAATCTTAACTTCAAAATATTACATTTTTCAATGTGTTACTACTGGAACAAAGTTAATAGGTCTTTCTCAACATATGAATTTAAAATTTTTACTTATGTGAATAAACTACGTAGTCAGAAGTTATTTAAAAAGAATTTTTCGATTTTAAACTTTAAAACCTTGATGTCAGAAGTCATTTTTTTTTAATTTAATAGCTTTAAATATTTGAAACATTTTAGTTTTCTATTCTTTTCGTATTTATTTTATGTACAATAGATATTGCAGTTATTTCCACCTATGTAAAAAATTGGAATAGGATTTAATTTTAATAATAACTTGTACAATAATTCGTATTGAACAAAATCATTCCTGAAGCATCAATTCAAAATATGGCTAAGTGGAATTACTTTGGAAACTTTAAGAAAATTGGATGCATTCAAAATATGCACATAGCTTTTGAAATTCGATAGAATTTAAATATCTATGTATAGAAATATATCTGTAGCTAAAGTTTTTAAAACAAAATATTTCAAATTTGTTTATATAGATTTGAAGTTGGAAGAAGAGGGAGTACCCGCTCAGGAAAACATAATTATATTTAATGTTTGGTTAAATATAAGTATTTTGATAGAAATGCTCATTGTATAATTGCTTATAACTGATGATGTTTTGAAAAGCGTCATACTAACTATTATTAATAATACCAAAGCCTCCTTTCTCTACTTCGGAAATTTCTGAACTAAACAATTTAAAATTATTCGTATGTATAAATTACAAGAAAAAAATTTTGTGATAAAATAAATGATTATAAAATTAATTAGATAAAATTTTCACTTTTAACTAAAGAATGGTAATGAATGTCTGGGAGATGAATATATTATGAATTATGGCTTTGTTCGAATCAGGATAGAGTCAACTTTTTCAATTTAATAATATAAGCAATCCATTCTACGTGCTATCCAAAAGTATGGCATTGCTACATAGAGACGGGAAGGTTTGTAAACTATCTATTTTGGGTACTTCGTTATGGTATCAATTTTATTTCGTTTATAGGTAGCAAAATTTGTTAAAATTACTGGGCTTTCTAGGTTAATTCGAATACAATTTTAATTTTCCAGTACGTAAGATCAATGAAAAATATTGTTAATTAACTATGGGCAAAATGTTTTTGAAAACGTAGTCCACCAAAAGTAACATTAAATCTATGACAGTTGAAAAATTGATCACAAATAGAAACCAACCTCCTAAATATGAGTGGAACTCGAACAAGATTTTATTCACACTTATGCAAACATAAACATTTGAGTGTACATACAAATGTAAGTATAATGCCGAGTGTATCTTTTACAGGGGTATGAAAATTGCGAATTTCTCAAGTTATGAAATTTAGAACCTTCCCCATTATTCTGCAGCAAAATGTTACTTTAACAGATTTGAAGTTGGAGTCCCCGACTTTTTCAAAACTATTGCTTGTACATATTTCACTTCTTTATTTTTAGTAATGAATTAATTATATTAATTTTTAAACAAAATACTTTTAGATATTTTGTAAATTATATTGTAAATAATACACAACACATATTAAATTTTAAGAAATTCCAATACTTTTGTTTTATTCTCCAGACCTATCATATAAATATTTTTGAGTGTTCACAACAGAAATATTTGCATATCATCATATAACAAACGGTTACTTAAAAAAAAATTTGAAAAACATATTTAGAACAGTTATACATTATTCAAAATAAAACAATTTTTGTAATAATTAGACACAATTAAATTAAACTACGTGATGTAGTATTATTTCTACTTTCTTTAAGTTCTTTACCACGACCTAGGTTTCGTTGTATTACAACATCTTCAGGTAATAATTAGAAATAATTTTTAAACCATCTGCCCCTAAATTTTTATATGTTATAATATTTTAATGTTTTAAATGCGATTTAATATTTTCACCACTCCGCCAAATTTCTATGTAGTAAAATTAGAAATTTTACTACATAGAAAAGTGGCTCTGAAAAACACACAAAGAAACGAATATGTGTGTGTGATTTTGGAAGGATTCTGTTTTTCCCTAGAAATCCCATATGTGAGGTCTTTAAAAAAATGATGCAAAACTAGCTTTAAAATAGGTCAATGACATTGCAAAAAAAAACATTATTTTCATGATAAGCTTCATATGTATTAATTTTATCGTAAAAATAATGTTTTTTTGTGCAATGCTTGTTTTCTATATTTTATTTAAAGATTAATTCGTATTCAAAATTAAAATACTAATTCAGAGACAGATTAAATAAAATTACCATATTATTAAACTATTCATCCCTGTATCTCAAAATGCATTTGATATGTCAGAAATTTCCATAGAATATGGTATAAATTATTGTAAGTAATTTCCGTATGATATAATTGATAAATTATTATATAAATATATTTAATTTCTTCAAGTTTCCGACAGTTTCTTTAAAATACTTCAAAAATATTGCTTTGAAATATTGAACAAATTACAATAAAATGTTTCCTTATATAAATTCATTTAGTTTAATACGTTAAAACACTTTGTTAAATCTCATTAAGTTTATTACGCAGTCATTTTCTTTGAAAATCCGTATTAGTACTTCTCCCTATTACTACGTTTTTTAATTCACTTCCGGTATTTAAAAAGTTGGAGCAAGTTCTAAGTCTCCAAATAAATTATTTTTTTTTAATACCATGTAGTAAAAGATGTGCTATAAATTTATGTGCCTTTGTATTACATTGTAACTCCAGCCTTATTAAAATTACAATCATGTATTTAAATAGAAGTATGTAATCAAGTGACATAAATAAAGAGAGGCCAAATAAAACATGTTTGAATTTCTTTGTGCCACTCATTGCGTGATTCACGGCATTGCCTTCATCAGCTATCCTACATATTTTTTCATTTTGATATTTTCGGTGTCACATAAACAAAAAACTGTTTTTTGAGTTTTTGCTTAGCCAGAAAATAATTAAACTTTGGAAATTTACTCCATGAAAAATCGATTACTGTCATAAAATTGACTTTTCTTCTACATAAAAATATTTAAACACGTTCGTTGAAATAATTAAACACTGACATTAAAAATAAAAAGAGGTCAAGGCTAAGCTTGACAGCTTATTTTGATATTAAAATGTGACAAAACACTTCTTAAAAATGTTGCTGGTCTATAAGTATTTAATCAACTATAACATCTAATGTAATAAGTACTCTATCTAGTAAGTCTATAGTAATGCTGACAAACTTTTTTCTATTTCTTTAAACTATTTTTTATTCATTTAGTTTGATATCCTCATGAATATGAGCATAAGATATATTTATGATTTTACTTGTCAATCAAAGAAAGATACATTTCATTAACTAGCCCGGTTGTGGTTTAAAAAATACTTCAGATAAAATATAATAAACAAAATGAAAATTATAAATAAAGAATGAAAAAAAACATAAGAAACCAGTCAAGAGAATATAGAAAGTGCAGATAGGGAAATGTAACATTATTTCCTTAACTCAAATTTTGAATAAATATAATATTGACAGAGAATTCCTGAGAGAACATCATACATAATATCAACTTTTGAGCAGATGTAATGTAAAAGTGTAAATCTGAGTATGAGAATAGTGAGCTATGTATACGAGTAGCTGCTATAGGGCGGTTAACTAATGTGCAGTTATTACTGAATAGAATCTTCAGCTACTTAAATCATGACCTAAACCCAAAAATATTGCAAACATTGAGGACGATAAAATATCAATAGTGTAATACAGATAATAGTTTCATAAGAGGTTTCTAACGACAATGAAAACGGCGACAAAATTATACACGTTCTTGTATATTAAAATTAAATAAACTCCTTGTTAGATAAGAAATTAAATAATTTTTTATTTTCAATATATTTTATAGTTAAATTAAATATATTCTTTCTAAGATAAAAAATAAAATAATGAGTTATATTACAAAGTCATCATAAAATGATAACCTCTCGCCAATTATTTATTACAAAACTATGCAAAATTCTACAACAACAATGTTAAATGAGTAAGATCACATTGAAAAAAATGAAGTCAAAAAAATTCAACAAAAGCTAAAGCGAAAAGATTTTATTACAAAAATGGTCAATGAGTGAGATCAAATTGAAAGATGAGATATCAAAAAGTTTCAACAAATCTAGGTATAGAATTGATATCATTATTCTCATTTGAACGTTTCATGTTTCAATGTTAAAGGCTGTGACCGACAAATTTTTGACTCACCAGTTTAACTTAATGTACAAGTAATCAATTACCCCACCATGACTGCATTCAACAGTTGAGCATAACGCTATCAACTCTAACAACAGATAAGTGCACATAAAATCCAATTTATTTTTCGGTGCTTTAAATATTGCTTTACTCTTTTTTGAGTGAGAAAATGGACGCCGATTGGGAGAACAAATTCAATGGTAACTAGAATACAGTAATATATGCCAGTTACAAATGAATTTGGATCAAAGTGGTGCTTATTATTTTCCTTATTATAGGGCACCCATAGAAAATCCTATGGATTATTTGGACTATTTATATAGCTTTTGCATATACTAACTTTCCTCAAATATGTTAATAAGATAATAGAGTAAAAACGAAAGAATACCCTGTAGGAAACGCAGTATACATGTACACGAAGCCATAATAAAATATTCTGGGTAGTTGTTAAAAAAAAAATACTACGACATCTAGCATGGAAAACTCCAAGCTTAGATCATTTCTTTATAGGCTCGTAACGTTCTGTCAGGTTCGAAAAATTATGTGACTTTCCTGCATTCAGATAATTGAAGCAAAACAGGAAGTATTTCGCATAAAAAATAATTGGAACGTACTGAGACCGTTCAAAGATATACGTTCCGATATCGTTCAAAGATATTCAATAAACCATATAACATATCATACAAAAACAGTTGTTTTCAGTGTACCAGGCCCTTGCAAAAAAAACTTATTATGGTGAGAGTTGCCAGAAACCAGATATGATTGATGGAATATATGAAGAAGCAAAAAGAGAGTTCCTGAAAGAATTTGCATTGACCTCTGAACAGCAGCATGATTTAGAGCGCAATACAATCCAATAAAATGCTAGTCCACTTTGGTTAGAGCGTAGGAGGAAGTTATTAACAGCTTCTTCATATTGTGCAAGAAACGTGTAAATACGATTTGCACTTCATTAGTTAAAAAATTATTTAAATATTTTGTACGGGAATGGTATGAAATATTTGCAATCAATAAAACATGGAAAAAGCAATAAATACACTGCATACAGGGAATTAGTATCACTCTTGCATATCAACATTCAGGAGTACCGTTTATTCATTGATAGTTAATTTTCTTTCCTAGGAGCCACACTATACGATTAGTACGCAGACGGCATTTTAGAAAATAAGTGCCCATTATCTAGCTTCAATTTGCATCCAGATGAAGCAATGAAACATACAAATTTGAGATTATGGTAAAATTTTCACGAATAAAAACATCTGTGGTTTCATCAGATACGATAAATTTAGTCATACGTCGTGGCCACGACGTCTGCCTCTTTGCGGTCTGGATTGGTCCTAATAAATTAAAATATGAATTCATTGTGAACGACAACCAATTCTGAAAATATAACATGGAATCATATTTAGTGAAATTTTACCAAAACTGTATGCTTCCAGGATTTGTGGATCCTCGATTATGGAGAAAATGAAATTAAAAGAACGATCATCACATTCCATTAGTGCTAAGATTTTGAAAGGGAGAAAATAAAAATGATCAAAATAAAAGTTTTCCATGTGAGGCCTTGGTACTTTTGTAGACATTTTTTCTTAAAATATATATTTTCGAAATAAAAAAAATATACTAATGGTTTCTTGTTAAGGAGTACTAAATAGTACTAAATAAAAAGTTTTCATTCTGAAAACACAAATGTAAAACAAAACGTATTTAAAATAAAATTTCGCACATAAATTTAATTTCAATTAGAGAAATTTACCACTCATCAGATAAGTCATTTGGGGAAACTAACGCAAACTTTACTCGTTTAGGAGTCGAACATGACATCGCATGTGTGGCGGTGAGAAGAAAAAGTATCACGAGGAGACATGGTAAATTTAGTATTTAATAATTTTTCATTTATCTTCGTGATTTTTAATAATTAACAATCTCATATTTTTGTTTACGCGTTCATACAATATTGTTTCTTTTTTAATTTGCCTCACATACGGGTGATATCTATTTTCACGGGGGTCACGAGAGAGGAGTTTCATTCGTTTGTGATTCTCTTAGGGTTCATAATATGAAATATTTGAATGAATCTAAAAATATTTGCCTTGCGTTTACCCTATTATTTTGTCTTTTATATTGTTATAGATTGAAGGCGATCAAATCCATAACTAGCTATTACTGCCTCGATAAATCCGCACATAGAAGAAAAATATTGTATCATTCTGGTTATCTGACCTAGTCAACGAACGAAATCCGAATTCAAAACGGGAATAACACTAATATTATAATTGTTGTTTTGATATAATGTTAATAACAAAAAATAAATGAAGCGGGTGACTAAAGAAATAATATATATAACACATTAATTAATTTTAGTTACAATTGCAACCAATTTATAGCCTATGCACATTTACAAGATAATGCGGATAGACTATAAATTTGTTGCACACCAACAAGCAGTAATGCTATGCGTGTATTGGTAATTTTACGACTAGTAAATAATTGTTCTCGAGCAGCGGGATTTTGTAAATACGTCCGTAATCTGTATTCATTGGCTTTGTCTAAGAATTTATACAGTTGATTATTTTGACGGAAATCAAAACAAATTATAACTTATTTTCTTTTAAATATTTACTTAAGTAATATAATTCGACAAAAAATAATATTTTTCATGATATTGTCTGTAGTTAGATTTTACACTCATAAATTTTATTAGTTTAACGGAAAAAAAATTTTTAAATTGATCATTTTCAGGACATTGTACAAAACCACTTTAAAGATGTACGTGATAAAGGTGCAAATGTAGGGAGTAATATGTAGGGAAAAAAATATGTAGGGAGTAATATAAAATGGTAACCTACCTACCAATATAGTTATAGTTGCAATTGATTCAGAAGGCACAGTTGGTATACCTATACTACTACACCCTTTTATTTAAGCACGTCTTTTATACTGCTGAAGAAACACTATTAATTTATTTTTTGTTTTTCATCATTTATCTACAGAAACAATTTTGAGTTTCCCACTTTCTTAAAATACGTTTTGTTTCAATTCATTTTACTTTTTTTCTCTTCATTTCTTAAATTTTGAATATTGAATTTCAATTTTCTTATTCACATCGCCATATTTTTGATGTTACTCTCATTTTTAACTAGGAAAATTGACCATTCATCACTTCTGTCACTTCATTTTTCAATCTTCCAAAGTAGTTTCTATAATTTATTAATAATTTTATTTAACAGATTATTTAGTAATGTCGATTCTAATTTATATTAATATGTTTAAATAACCTGAAATATCGCAAAATGTATTGTTAGTTTTTAAAATTATTGCTTTTGTTTATTTCTCAAAGACTGTCAGATTATTAAAATTAAAAAAAAATGATTAATAAATATTGTTCGTATAATAATTAATTGGCAAAATTTTAAATTAATGTATTGCTATATGATACTACATACAACTAAATATAGGTACAAGTGTAAATGTAGGTTTAAAATATGTTTTCTTTTTCACCACTCTACTGCAATTATTTGATATATGTATTAAATTTTTTATATAGATTTCTTTAAAGAATTATAAGTATCTTACTTACTATGACGAATGACAAATATAAAAATTACAATGAAAACTTGCCATAAAAAGATACTTCATCGGTTTTTCTGTTGTCGCACTCTCATTCTAAGTGGGGCAAGACATAAAATGGCAGCATACATAAATAGCAACGTTATTTTTAGCGTCTTGACGCTGCCTGAAGTAATGTTTTATTGCGTCGTTATATGTTGACTGCTTGCCACATTAGGCCAAGTGCAGTCGGTGCAGGCACTTGCAGTGCCTGATGACCTTCCAAGAGACATTTATTGTAGATTTAAGGAAACCTCAAAAGTTATGCATTACACTGAGTAAGTGGATGTATTATTATGAATACTTTTATGCATTAGAGACAGAAAGTCGGATATGGACAAAATTTACGTTGTTACGATGAGATCACTTCGAAGTACGTGTTAAAAATGAAGCGAAGTGAAGTGGAAATAGAGATGATAAAAAAATATTAACCAAAAAATTTGTCGAGATTAAAAATAACTTAAATAAAGAAAATATATGGAGAGAATAAAATAAAATTTTTTGAGTAACTTACGATTTCCTCTAATAGGAAGTTTTATTCAAAACATAATATAATCAATGAGCGAACAAATTCTGTAAACGTTATTCATAACGTACATAACACAGAAATTGTTTGCTTGTCCAAGGATATAAAAAAGATGTTCGAATTGTTTTGTATATCGAAAATTCTACAAAATAAAATAACATAGTCATCGGCCTTGGAACTCATAGTTACGTTTTCTAATGACTGATTATTTTAGGTCTGTGCTCTGATACAAATAAACACCTACGGTTAGATGTTCGTAAGGTTTCAATTAACTTTTTATTTTCCAAAATGTTACATGATGAGATTCTGAAAATTATTTGGGTTATTTTCTGGGACAAACTTCAATTTTATAACTAACATCGTTGGATACCTAAGAGTAATTCTGTTCTGTGATAAAAACAATGGAAGAACCAATGCTCCGATATGTTTGAAATAATTGCTAGCCGGAGGCAAATATAATTCAATGAAGTTATTGAATACATCAATACTTGTGGAAAAGAATTATTTAAATGATTGGATATAATAATTATTGTATACGAAATAAATAAAACAATTACTCTAAGTAAATATCCACATCAATGGTATACTTTACAATAAAAAACTTTGCGAAATTTTATTATACAAATGAACAATTTCTTCATCTATTTTTAGTTTTATATAGGTAGTAGTTATTATTTTTTGTTTGTTATGGTTAGTAGTAATTATTCAAAATTACTTTTTATTTAAACACGAAATTTTGCGTACTAAGAAAATGTGCAACAAAATCGAAAAATATTTATGGATATAATACAATTTTAATTCAAACAACGACATTAAAATATCTGGCGAAATTAAAATGTTAAAAGTTGGGATGGCATATTTCGTGTTTCATTTTGATACAAACAGTCTCTTATTTCATGTTTCTATTCTGTCTAAACGCCTTCAATTATTTTAATGATGAAAGCCTGGAATGATATTTGTTATAACACTAGTTTTATAAAAAAAGTTTCAGTTCAGACCCTCTAAGAAACCGTTTACATTTTTTGTTGTGGAATAAGTTGTGTCGGTTTTAGAAATAAATTATACAAATCATTCTAATAAAATTTTTTTTCCTGCCAAATATTAAATTTATTGTTATGGAATAAATATTGTGTCAGTTTTAGAAATAAATCATACAAATCATTCTAATAAAATTGTTTTTCCTACCAAAAATTACAAACAATTGCATTTCAAGAAGCGGTGCTGGACTCGAGAAGGCTGAAAAACAAATTAGTATTCCAATTTAAAAATATAAATAATTTCCCGTATTTAGTGAAAATTATTTCTCGATTGAAAGGTGTTTTTCACAAAACCCATTTAAGAAATTCTCTGCTCACAACTTTAACTCGACTTACAATAACGATATATGTGAATAATATGGAAAATTAATGGTTAATAGATTTTTTTAAATAAGTTCGTATGTCCTATGTTCAACTCATTTCGTTATAATGGTTTTTACAATCTTTCATTTATTATAAAAACTCATAGAGTCCATTTTCATTTACATATATATATGTTTATCCTATATGTGAATCTAAAAGTATCGACGAAACGGTCTTTAAATACTAAAAGAGATTTATATAATGTATTTAAAAATAGTTCCACTATTTCACTGTTGGGAGTCCGGAGAATCTATAATACACGGACACACATGTACACACACACACACACACATATATATATATATATATATATATATATATATATATATATATATATATATATATATATATATATATATATAATATATATAATATGTCATTCAATTTCATAAAAATTCCTTGGTATTATTTAAGTTTTATGACACAATAATTACTGCTGAAAAGAACGTAGATTTTTCTTTCCAAGCGATCACAACCAATATTATAAAAAGTTACATACGAGTACTGTTTACTTGATTAGTTATAATTCAATCACGTTGCAAAGGTTCTAAAAATTATATGTTCATTGTGACACATAGAATGTTCACAGAGTAGTTAAAAACAAAGAATTTTCGTCTAGAAAATTTTCCACAATTTGGCAAACGTAATCGGTTTTCAGAGGATCATTATGTAATAGTTTCACGGTGTCCATTTCATTCTTCCTAAAGTTTTGTACTCTATGGGTCCAAAACCTAACCCTATTATAATGACAATATAATTTTTCCTTCCGTCTGTTTCTCTACTTATCTGTCGGAGGACTTGAGACAAAATTTTAAATATGTAATTTTTTAAATTATTTAAAATTTTGTTAAGAATTATCTGACGTGTGGTAATGCAATGAAAATCGTGTCGTGTCGGACATTATTGAAAACATATATGGTATGATGGAGCACAAATTAGTCTTTTAATTCTTTCTCTGAAAAATAACGATTTTATGAAATTGATGCATTTCCTTACCCTGTCCATCTTAAATTTATTTCTAAAAACTTATTATATAGAAAGTTTTAATTCAGTTCTTAAATGTTTTAATTAAAGAACAAATGGTATCCGCCTAAGGAAGAGAAAGGTTATAAGGAATAAAACCAAAGAATTTTTGAATAATTCAAATTTTACCCCTGTAATACACATTTTAGGCAATGCAATTTTACGGAAAGTAACATTTATTTGGATTAATTTTTATTTCTATACAGTTTACTAGAAACACTATAAACCTTTAAGTAAGTCTTAAACTTTTCATATCTACGGTAGTGTGTGCAGTGTATTTAATGTAAATATAAGTTTAATGAAATACGTCATGATTCAAAATAAAATCCAAATTTTTTATTTATTAATTAAACTATGAATTACGATAACAATTTCTTTTATTGGCAATAACCATGAAAACCGAAAAAATTGTTATTTTACATGTAAGGTATAAATAGTGACATGAAAAATCGTTAATTTCAAAAATATATTCGTAATACTTTATTTGCCCATATCCATAAATGTTTGTTCATCATCATCTCTAATTGTTAATTTCTCAGAATATTAATTCTTTTGGTTTCTAGCTTAACACGGTGAACTTTTTTATAAAATGAAAAATACAATTTTCTTGTTGCCGCATATTTTTGCTGCTTTTGCTTTAATAGGCAACTTCTTCATCAAATTATCTGTTCTTAGAAGTTTTATATTTTCAGTCAGATTTGGGCTCAAATCAATTTTAGAGAAAAATAAATGGGGGCCCTGTTTATTTTGTTCTTTTGTTCCCATTACGGGTTTTTCCTCTTATCCTCTATTCCTCGTTACACATACGTTTGTGACTTGATATTTTCTAGATATTTTTCCTATAACATAAATTGTTTTCGAGAAAAATGAAAATTTTTTTGAAGGTTTATCATTATTTAAAAATTTATGAATTAGACCGTAGTGCACAATCATATGTCTAATTTTTATTTAAGTGCGTACGCATCTAAATAGATATAAATAGCACAAACAACACTCGGACAAATTAGTCCTAACCAAAAAAGGATATTTGAACTAATCTAAAACAATATCTATCTAGATTCAAACTTATCGTAACTACCGATTAGAAGAGTCATGGTTCACATCAATATGGATCAAGCCGTTAAATCAATGGTTTTGTGTTCTGAATTTTTCAATTAAAATATACTCCTACTTTTAAGTATAACATTAAAATTAACCTTCAAAAATCTTTCCTATTTTCAGATAACGAAAATAGTTTGACAAATTTCCGCTACAGACAAAAATTAAACACTGTATTTTATAAAAACTAACGATATCTTTTGTAACATTTATTGTTTGCTAAATATTGTGTACAAAAGGATACAAGATTGTTTTAAACCAAGAGAAACTTTAGTTTAGAAAATTGAAATATTATTTAATTATTATACTTTAATTATTTTACTTTTATTTATGATTCTATGTATAAATTTTTTTTAGAATTTAAATTGCGCTAAAATAGAAATGACATTAGATCGACCTAGATATACATTATATAAAATTTAAACAATTTTCTCATATAACCCGAAGAGTAAAATTTCAAATAAACTTTGTGTGGATCGATGTTTGTTGAAAATTTGGTTCGTTTTGATTTTAAGCAATCAAGCAAATTGATCATCATCCAACAACTTTAACATTTTGCTCTCATCATGTAATGTTATAAAGTGACAGTTATTTTTAAATTTTGTCACAATGTTATATTCGTCGGGACTTAGATCTATTGTTTAAGGCAAAATGGTGTAAAATCAAAAATAGCAAACACATTCACAAAGTTTGGCCGAGGGTTATCTATACCTATCTTAAGAACTCTCTAAGTGCGATAGTTTGAACAACACTGCGAGTCATCTTTTATCGCATATAAATGATAATGTTCATAATTTACATGTCATATCGCAACCTAAGTTTTAAAATAGTTGTTGATGATACGGCTGCGATCGTTTCTTTAAACACACTTTTAATTTACGTAGAAGTTATGAAAAAAGACCAAAGAAGAAGTTTAAAATATTTAGTACACTTCGTAAAAGACTAAAACATTGAAATAATTCATAGTAAAATGGTAAAACAGCATGTGGTGCAATTTGAACGATTTTCGGAAATAAAGCATATCACGTTATAACCTTCCGGGTTATAACGGGATATACTTTATTTTTGTTGCATTTTACTCGCCATGCCAATAGAATAATATTTGTATTTCTATATTATATTGCAAGTACTCTTAAAGCTGAAACTTACCAGCAATACCATTTGAGGAGAGAACTAAATTATATATAAACGCATTAAATAAACTAAGTAAATACAATTAATATTAGAAATTAATCTCAACTTCATTTTTTCTAAAATATTTAAATGTTACATCTTTTATTTTTTTGGAAAATACAAAAAATATATATTTTTACACAATTAGTTAATCTATTACTATAAAGTAAGTGCCTGGGTTGTAAACTGAGTTTACAATTGAATTATTCTTCTGTAAACTTCCTCCTGTGTATAAACATAATAAAGTAAAGTATGTCCGTGGCCTGTATGGAACTATCAGCTTTTGAATTATGCTGTTAATTCCGTTTGCGCGGAAGTTCTGTAAAATCAAAAATTTTATAAGAAAGAATTGAGCATAGCTTAGAAGGGTTTCGCGTTATTTAATTCCTTACATGAAAATTCCCAGGTAACGAAATGCAATAGGAGGAGAAATTAACCGTAATGTTGATGAATACCACATTATTTATTTTTGTGTGTATAATAATCGTTATATTACAAGGTTTTCCATTTTATGAGATACGCTATGAGGTACAGCCAAGGTCTCATATAATTTATTTAGAAATTTGGTGCTAAGGATCATCATTATTAAAGTTCATCATTATCATGTTAGTTTTAGAAGAAAATGTTTAAATGGAAATCAAAGTAGCATATTAGATACGTATTTTAGAGTAAATTATGCTATTATCGTTTTCCAGATAAGATGATGGAAGAGACGCCCACAGCTTATCGTATGACATTTCCGTATTTCTTCTTTCTTCCTCAGTAATTTATTTATATTCATGGACTCTTTTAATTTTTAACATTTGCAGAAATAGCTTCTTAGTAACTACTAATTATACACATGTAATGAAAGCGTATATACATGATATACGCTTTCATTACCTACTTATTCCTTACGACTCAGTGTCCAAATAGATTCTTTTTTACTTTTGCTATTATACTTTCTTCCATTTCGTACAATTATCATTTGCCGCAGATCAAGCTTTTTGGCGATATTATTGTCATTTAATTGACTCTAGTTTATATTTCACACAACTATTTAAACTAAATTAAAACAACCGTTAGTAGCACACAGTAGTTAAGTAGCCAGAAACATAAAGTGCAAAAAACAAAACAAAAGCGGAAGCACATGAATTGTTATACTTGGAATTCCCAAAATTAAATGATATTGTAATAGTTTTATGACTGTTGGTTGTCTGTGAGACGTAATAAAATTTAATAAGAAATAAGAAAACCTATTTAAACAAAAAAAGACTACTTTGTACTGATTATGGTTTAGAAACGTTTTCATTTCTAATGTGGGATGGTTGTAGAGACATAAGATACATCAAAATCCGGTATAACTGTGTAAATGTATTTTACTGGCTTAAAAATTGTACGTAATTTTTTGTTTTTGTTCCAGTGACCAATAAGAATAAACAAAGTTTTGAATAATCGTTTACGTGTTCATTTTAATATATATTATGATATGATGTACAATAACTTATTTATGTATAAATTAACGTAAACAAAATCGTACACAGGGACCCTCATATTTTTTTGTGATTTTTCTTAATTGTGATAGTCTAAAGTTAAATGCTTAAATAAGGCATCCCTGTTTTAAAACGTATATGATTAAAATCACAACCAAATTTGATTCCGATAGATTTAGTTACTGCACAATTATTAAACAGTACATCGTATTTAAAATAGTTATATTGGTTAACGTGTAAACAAAACATCAAAAAAATTTGCGCACACTGAACGTGTCAAATGCAACCAAGTGTTGAGGTAGAATGGGATGGTCTTGTAGCAAGGTTGGAAGCTGTAAAGCAAAAACTGAATACAGTTACATATCTCACTGGAAAGCAGATCAAAAATTGTACATATAAGCATCGTTTTGATCGTAGGATTTTTTTGTATGGGAATGATAATACCATTTTAATTAAAAGCGACTATTCTATTGGCAATAAAAATTATTTAAATGTTTATTTTGGAATAAATTAAAAAGTTTTCGAAACATAACCTGATTAATTATTATTGAGATCCAGAAATAATCTACTCTATTTTTATATATACCATGTTGCAATATTTAAACAAAAATCGTAATCGCTATAAAAATTATGTACATAGCAAATGATACAATATTCAATCCACGTGATTAAATATTTTCTAAATTAAGTAAAGTGAATAAAATTACTTGGATTGGATAAAACTACATTACACTATTTATTCCTCCTAATAGGAAAAATCCGACTAAAATCAAAATTTTTAAAGCAAATTCGATACAAATTTTGAAACCTGTCATAATTTTACATTATGTTAAGTTTATCTTTCAAAACTTGTTCACTTAGTACCCATGGCAGGTTTTAACGGAAAATCTTAATCAATATGTAAAGTTCTATAGCCGTCACATAAAATTTGTTTGTCCATGTTAACAGATTATTAAGGTGAATCAGACACACCCCATTTGTGAAACTTAGTTTAGTAGGGTGTTAAGAGGAAACGTCTATATACATATTTATATTTTATAAATTGCACCCTAATCTTCTTACTCGGAATTTCAATTTAATACTAATTTGTATGCAGTTTAAATACAATTTTATATCACTGGGTAGAATATGGCGGTCACTACGCGATTTATAGTATATTTAGATAGCCATACTCATTATTACAAAGTTATTATTACAAAAGTCCAGTAGCGTATTATATATTAAAATATGTCCAGTAGTTTGATCTCTAGGTTGTAACGTCTATACTTACACATTTGCTTGCATATATATGTATACAAATATGGAAATTCATAACTATCGTTTTTCGGTTTTGTCATATATACCAAACATTTCTTGCGCCTGCTGCTTGGTTCGTGTAGATTTCTGCATAGTGCCACGGATTTGATTCACAAACAATAACGTTCGAGTCTTAAGGTATCCTTGATTGTACGCCCTTACTGTGTGCGAAATACCCTTAATCTTTAATTGCATGTGACCTATCCTTCATGTTTCATAACTGCGTCTCAAAGTAACTTCATATTTAAGCTGAATCTCTGTGACAGTCTTGACAATTTCTATTCATAAAATATTAAGCTCGCTCATTGGGATCTTACGGCTTGAGCACTAATAACTGAATTTCAAGTCACTCAGTGAATATTTGGTCGGAAGAAAGGAACAACATGGGGACAAGAATTAACTTAGTAGTTTTTGAGTACCGCTCTAATAAATATATATATATATATATATATATATATATATATATGTATATAAATATATTTATATATATATATATATATATATATATATATATATGTATATATATATATATATATATATATATATATATATATGTATATATATATATATATACAAACATACATACATACCCACATGTGTATGTGTTTTTGGGTATGTATATATTTACTTCTCCAGCTTCGCCGCCGATTTCGTTCGCCTGGAATTCGAAAAAAAAGCATCTAAGTCAATATTATCAGTATTGAAAGATATAAAAGAAACATCGGGGTGCCGTGCGAATGTGCCAACTCTCACAGCACGGCTCATCCAGTAAATTTTGCTTGATTGAAGAATAAATTAACGGACAAACAGATAGATAGTCTGACAAAAATTCTTGAAACAGCTTTCATAGCTTCTATGATTGTAATTGGGCAACCAACCTAATAATGTTGTATTCTCTACATTTTTCGCCGGTGGTTCATTCACTATACTTGTACTGCCATACCTTACTGCTACAACTTCATCGCAATTGGTTGCATCGTAAATACGATATAACCGAATTATGATTTGTAAAGTATTTTATCAAGTGACTGAAACATTTGCAAACTATCATTTTTTATATCTCATAAACCTACTTATTGTCACTCTAGTGCAAACACACACACACAGTTGAAACAGTTGCAAACTATCAATTTTTATATCTCATAAACATACTTATTGTCACTCTAGTGCAAATACACACACTCACGCACACACACATGCGTAAGCATACGCACGCGACCGCGCAAGCGTACGCACATGCACATGCACACGCACACACACACACACACCCACACTCATACCCACATCCATACTCACAAACACACATGCACACGCACGCACGTTCGCAAATACACGCACACGTACATGTACACACACGCACACACACGCACGGACACGCACGGACACGCACGCACTCGCACACAGACACACACGCACACACGCGCACACACACACACACACGAATGGAGAAGTCTACCTCCAATATGCTACGTAATGCATTACTCTGTGTTTATCTATTCATGTGCAGCCAATATTAATACAAGTTTTATTTAGAAATATATTCCATTAGACAACATAATATTGGACTTAAAGTTTGAAGGTGTTTTAAACAAAAATCTTTCTAGTATAGAAAATAACTTTTACTAGTAATAAAGTAAAACAAAACGTTTGAATTACAAAGATCTAATTTATTGTCTCGTATTAAATTTCGCTTAATTTCACTGAAAATAAGCCTTTGTCTAAATGTTCGCAGAGATATTTTGCAATAAAATTCAGAGTTATTCGTACTAAATGTTATACATTTATATATATAAATTCTATATCGAAAAAGTAATGTACCTTTAAATTAAAAATATAACAAAGGTTTGAAATACATATAGGGCAGACATTAGGAAAAATTTATATAGACCTTCTTCTTGTTCTTCTTCAATGACTTGACAGCCCAGGATGGGCCTTCCGCAGAATCAATTCCCAAGCTTTCCTGTTCTTGGCCAGAGACACCGAGTTCATTACATTTAGGATTTTTAAGTCTTTTCCAGGCAGTCGAGCCACCTAAGTTTAGGTCTTCCTCTATATAGACCCTCTCCTCCTTATATTATATTAAATTACTATGAGGCAATATTATTGTTATATGTTAGGCAATATTACTTCATATCATAATTAGGGGTAAAATGAAATATTCATATTTAAAAGAATCACAGGAGAACGTATTCTTGAAAAAATGGTTAAGAAAAATTTGCTGGTAATATCGAATACTTTATCAACAATGAAGTATATATTTTTGGAGCTTACTCCTTAAGCATGGTTTTTCATAGATATGAAATTTTATAAGGAGTAAAATCAGCATTTCAGAGCGTTAAAAAAAGTGTGACCGTTAGGTTCTGATAGTACGACGTCCATAGCGTTAAAAAAAGTATAACCGTTTGTGCAACATTTTTGCTCGTCTTTAGAGTGAGATACCAATATGTTTATTATTTGGCATTTAGTTATGGCGTAATCGCAATGACTAAGCATGACACACATAATTTACTATCGTTTGCTTATATAAAGATATAATCATTAAATGTCATAATGTGTGAATATTTGGTGTTTTCTATCCTAAAAAAATAGAAAGTCTCTTTTAACTTTTACTTCTTAGACGTTTCTAAATGGTTTTTAATTTTGTTATATAAATTTGACATTTGTGTTTTACTTGAAAATAATTATATTGTCAGCAATTCATATTATTCATCACATTATAGTGCTCATTCATGTATCGCTTTCTAAATAAACCTGATTTAATAAACCTAATTTAGCTTAAGTTAAATGTGTTTTTAACCTTACAATGCAGTTTTATTTACTTGCTTATTACATTATTGGACAGAATTTATTACTTCCTGCTTGCAGGTTTTAGACTAATCCGGCGTAGGATATAAATTCGTCCGCTTAAGTGTATTGAATTGTTTCTTAGGTTTCGTAAGAGCAATTTGTCAATTTAGTATTTGAGAATTATTTTTAAAAGTTTACACATTACAACTTTTTGTAATTAACAAAAAAATTCATATAAAGTTAATTGAAGGCATTTTGATTTCAACCCTCTGTAGGCGATTATTGGGTCTACTGATTGTTAGAAAAAGTAGTTTAAGTCATAAATACTACGAATATTTTGCATATAATAAAATATATATAAGCCGTCTATAGGGGTTGAGAAATATCATTAATAGAATATTTGATTTTAAAAATTAGGCATGATACCTCGATTGTGAAACAAACGCTACTTTATTTTAATTTTCCATACTAGCAGCCCAGATTTTGCTTTAATGACCTTAGATGAAATACGAAAATATTATGTAAATGTAGTTTAATTAAATAAACTATAGTTGGACTTAGAATTTTTTTTAAAAACTGTTATGAAGATCATTCAATTATTAATTTTATAATCTAATATCGGTACACTAGTAGATTATTCGATTATGGAAATCATTAGTGATCAGCTAATATCATTATAAATATTTATATGTACTTCGTGTCTGTATTAAATATTTACAAATATTAATTCTTGACAACGTAAATACATTGCTTATAAGTATCTTTCACCGGCATAAAATATAGTGTATATTTAAAAAAATAAAGCATTTACAATAATCGCTATAGTTTTACCACACCCCTTCTTGTGTGCTTGGGAAAACCCTATTTTTTCATAAGTTTGTGAAATTATGTTTTTTGTATTTTTTATTATACCTTTCACGATACACTACCTAAAATTGTAAAAAATAATGTTCTTAAGGCCCTGATTACATATTTACAGCGAAACAAATTTAAAATTAATTTACTCTTTCTAAAACGGCATGTATATATTGTGGAGTTTTAGCTACTGATATATGTCCTGCTTAATATATTTTATTACTATACCGAATTTCAAGTTCCTCTGTCTAGCTTTTTCTGAGAAGAACGATTGTGACAGACAAATGAGTTACTTTAAAAAGGTACCGTTTTTTTTCTTTTTTGCTACGAAAACTAATAATCAATAGTTTTCAAATGGTTTTTTAGTTTTGGCGTAAGTTTTAGGAAAATTCATAGTTATGCTTTTTCGCCCTAATTTTGATTATAATAGTCTCAGAAAAATGAGTAGATATATATATATATATATATATATATGTCTTGAATGAATATATATATATATATATATATATATATATATATGTATATGCCTGAATTGTGTGTATCCATGTGAGTTCAACAAACGAGTCTTCAAAATAAAGTCAGGTTGACGTCAAATGATTAGATAAAGACAAACAGATACGCCAGTTATTTTATTACGCATCAATGTTTTTCCTACTGAAGAATGAAACCATAAATGTTATTACATTTATACCAATAATCTAATTAAAAATCTTTGTTTGCTTCAAATACAACTCACTGAATAATTGACTATTGTGAAAAGAAAAAAAATTATATGTATTTAAATAAAAAAATTACTAGCCTTGCCACTGTATTTTATCACTAGTTTTGTAACTAAATTGTCTTCATTTCACACAATTCAGGTTATTATTTTAAAACAATGATATTTTACGAAACTGGATAATCAGATCTGTAACCCATTTATTGTGTTCAGATGGGTATTTAGAAAAAGGTCAGTTGCCTACGGAATATTTTAAATCTTCTTAAATGGTACTATACAACTGCTAAAAATTGTATGTACTAGTAATACAATGTAATATTTAGGTGCGATTTTCTCTCATGACGAGTAATAAACAATACAATTTTTGTTTTATCATAAACGAAAATTAACAAAATTCATGCTCAGAAATATGTAGGAAATAAATGAACAGCGTGTTAATGTCGTATATATACAGAGATATTCCAAAAAAACATCCAAAAATACTTTCCCTTCTCTTACTTCTTAAACTACTGAACCAAGAAATATGAAGAATATTTTGTTTTTAAAAGCCTACGCAAAGATAGTAGAAAAACTATAACTATGATTCTATTTATAGTCATAGTTTACCTACGATAATGAATGCGTCGTCCCTATTTAATTTTATATGTTGGTCTTAAGCATTTTTGCGTTAATAAATTTATGTGAAGCCACAAGCGAGATACAGAATCTCGATGCACGAGCTAGATTAAAGGTTTTTCAGACGGTTTTTCATTAATGTTCCGAATCAACCATTAACGAGCTATACGGTTTTTCATTAATGTTCGAATCAACCATTTCAAAATTAAAAACAAACACGAAATTAGCTTGCCCTTTTATTTAATATTGTTTGAATTGTCTTTTGCAATTTCATTCACAATCTCTGCCACACTTTCACAATAATATTGACAAACCGAAACAGACTGTTTCTATACTAATAAGTTTGCTTTATGCAGTTACACATTTAGAGCGAATAAGAAAAATATATACAAAAATAAAATAGGTTTACAAAAATTAAATTGTATCATTTCAAAAATATTTAAAATAAATGTTATAACCAGGTCCCGCTCGGCTTGAAAGCCATGTTTTCTGTGTCATAAACCATTTTTTGAATTTCGTAATGAAATACCAACAATGGAAACCTTACAATTTTGTCTTCATCATCTGTCTATCTGTCCGTCGGTATGTCTGTATATCACAGCCATCTTCCTCGAATACTATTGGCACTATACATATAGATGAAATTTGGATAGTGGGTGTCTTTGATGAACTATTATACGATGAAAGCGTGGAAATAAAAAAAAATATATTAGGGGTAGTACTCGATACATGTAACTGAGGGATAAAATCCAGTGCAAATAGCTGTGTGGCGTATTGTTATATAGGCCTTAAAAATGATATAAAGTTTCCAAAATATTTGTTTTAATTTAAGTCAATATTTGGTGAGATAAGCGCTTTTGTAATTTTAGAAAGAGCCCTCTCTCCTAAATTCCCAACTAACCTGTTCAAAAATCTGAAGAAAATGAGGGTAGAACTTAAAATAAACTTTCAGCGAACATTATTTTTTTCAAAGACTCGAAAACTGCACAATATATCTTACTGTGCAGTGTTTGAGCTATGGCATATTTTCGGTGCAGACCGCATCAATAACTTTGTTTTTCAGTGTCTGAGAAATACAAATCTGTAAGTTTAATATTGTTTGTTGCTGCGGCATTCTTTGTGCATGAGTCCGGTTCACATAGAGCCTGTTTGGTTAGAGTTATATATACTCACCTTTTAGATGGTAAACGGCTGTTTTTTAATAAATGTCTACTGCAGTACATCATAGCTAAGTAGATTCTACTAGTTTACGAGTTATAATCGACCATTTATTATATTAACATGGGTTTGTAAAAAGTCTTATTAATAATTAATTCAATTTCAATTAATAAGTAATTTTTGATAATTGTAAAAGTAGTATAGATTCCATAAAAAAAATAATAACCGTAGCTGGAAATAATGATTGTTATTAGGCATGTTAAAATACTTAACACATATATATTTTCTATCTTTTCAAACTTTCTTTAAGATAATAATAATATTAGTTTTATTAATTCCTCACAATAAATATATCGGCACAATTTATGTATATTTACTCTTATGTAATGTTAATGTGTTAGTTATATTTTATTTTATGTTGGAAGTTTTGTGTTATTGTGAGAACCACCTTTGGCGATAAAAGTCTCCTTCAAAATCTTCCACACTTTTTTGTCCTCGGGTTTTCCAGATCTAGACCGGCACTGTTTATTATGTCTGCCTTTTGAGTAGTGTTTTTCTGTCACGTTTTCTATGTAAAATGGGCAAATTTGTTATTCTCTGCGATTACTTTTTATCTGTATGGTAATGACATGGTCTGCCCATTTTCACTTTGTGAGTAATACTTGTTTTGTTTCACTTTTTGCTTTTTCGATTTCGCTAGTAGTGGCGTCTTTCACATGGTTCTTCATTTTTACGTTCATATAGCTTTACTTGGTTCTTCTTTCACCTACTTTTAGTTTGTTTAGAATTTTATGAGTCGTTTTGTAGGTCTGCAGGTTAATAATTAATGGAGCATCTCCTAATTGTTGTGATGTTAATACTTCAATATTTGAATACATTTTCAATAATACTCGTTCAATATTTCTGGAAATTCCCTATTAATACGAAAGAAATTAAATTCAAATAATTTTGAATCAAAGATTAAATTTTTGTTTTTCTTGGTTTTCAGAAGGTGAACTTAGCTTATTATATAAAAAAAACTACGTCAAAATAGAGTTGTGCTTAAACGACCATAATTTGTTTAATTGTATGATAAGAACTATATATTTGATAGGTTAAAAGTTAACCCACAAAAATTGATATGTGATTCATTTATTTGAAGATATTTTAATTTTTCGTCTAAACCTAAAAGTATTGTATAAATAGATTATAAAAAACGTTAAGTAAAAATAAAGGAATATTTAAAAAAAATTAACTCAACTATTTCTTAATATCTACTGTGCGTATTTCTTTATTTACTACTAAAAAATAAACAAAAGTCGCTCAGTTTAAAATTATATAATGCATATTTTTCATCTACACTTTTAGAGGAAAACATATTTATTTAATTAATCTTGAATTAAATAATCATTACTTTAAACTTTGACAGTTTGCGCAGATAAATTTAATATTCGCTTCAATTGAAAATTATAATATTTTTAACATTCATTCCTTTTCAGTCTTTCCGTTTTAATTATTTAATAAAGTGACTAATATAGTTTCAGGAGAGAAAAGTCAACATTATACGACAACAAATATTTAAAGGTAGTAGTTTTCTTATTATTTATTCTCCATTCATCATTAAGATGCGTCATTTCAGGTAATTCTTCTGTTACTGGAAAAATATCATTCCTCAATTCCCTTTTTCCCGATCCAAACAAATACAAATGAATAAATAATGGTACCCAATTTTGCCCACAGACCGAATACCAAATTTTCATAGGAATAGTGAAACTAAAAGTGTGATGAAAACAATTTGATCGTGTTTTATTAAGTTTAAATTTTATTCTTAGGGATTCCTTAATATCACAAAGATATGTTACTGTGATATATTTTTCTTCTCACTTCGTATTTCCTATTTACTACAAATTGTTGTATAAGTATAATTAACATTTTGAAATAAAATAAGTAGATACTACCATGAGTGATCAGCAGAAATCAGCAAAATTAATTTTATACATTTCAGTTACAATATAAAGGTCCTATCTGTTTTAACGAAACCAGGAAAGACTCAAAGAGAAATAAAGGAGCTACAACAAAATACGAATTAAATAGATTATTCAAAAGTCTCAATGCCCCATTATAAATGATTATACTTTGGTTTAAGTAGTGATGTCACTTTATTGATATTGTGCTTTAGTTCCCTTTATTCTTTACCGCATCTACTGTACGGAGCATCAAGCTAAACGTTGGAGCGTAATCTCAGAATTTTCTTTTAAATGCCTATAATACGCTTTTTAACGACATTGCATGCTATTCAGTTAACATTTTGAAGAGCGAGAAGTATGTTTTCTGTTTTACTAAGCGATATCTTCGTGTACGCTCTTCATACATCTTTAGAATTCACAAATACTTTTGAATTTTACAATTAAATTATGTGTCGATTTTTTTAAACTCTACGGCAATTTTGATTCATACTGATTTTTCAATAAAACTTGCTAAGAAAATGGCAATAATCAAATTCACTATTCAACCAGTATCTTAAAATTTTGCACGAATTCAGTATTTTTCCTTCTAGTAGTTATGACGTTGATATTTTAATTTGATGTCCTACTTTTTGTTTTTGAATATTAATGGAGTAATCTATTAATAAACATTATGGCTAGACATAACAATATATTCTAATCAACTATAGAGAGAAATACGTAGAATATTACAGTCTCATTCATTTTCAAAAACGATTAAGGGCAAATTTGTAAAAAAATAATTTTGTACCAGCTCTGAATTAACTTCAAAGACGTGATTAAAATATTTTGTGAATTCATATTCTTTTTCTTTCATTTTTGTTCAACCTTCCTCATAATAAGAAAATGATAATTTACTTATGCAGAAAAATAATAAAATAAATATTGCGTACGTTAGAAGTGAAAGCATCTTGCTTTTTAATAGTAAGCGTTCAGTATAATCACGAACATTTATAATATGTGTTGGAATATACTAACTGACTGAAATTTCTTTTCTTTGCCAACTATTTTTTTAGTTAGCTTTTGCAATTAAATGAGAAATTGTACACTTAGCTAGAATATATTTATTTCAAAGCTATAAATTTATAATATTTATTCTCAGGGTATCCTCTTTATATTCAAAAAACAAAAAATGAAGATACCTCTGATCAATGAGAATTAAAAAAATTAATCAAAAGTAAATAAATTTCATAATTTAAATATTTTCAGCAGGTTTCATTTAATATTCCGTACAAATTTAAATTGTCTTATAGTTTAAACAAACTTAAGGCGAAAACTAAGTATGATAGACAATTGTTTATAAATTTTGAGGATTAGCGAATAGAGTAGACGAATACATGACTTAGAGCAAGACATGATTTACTTATGTTTCTTCAAAATGTAAATTTGAGAGTATACATTGTTATTTGGCTCCTTATAGGCATGTGATACCATTTAAATATTTAAGATTACATTGAAACATTTAACTTGGTCTTAAGCTCAAAAACGCAGCAAAAAATAAAGGGAACAGAAGAACAATATAGTATATATATACATAAAACGTTATTATCGATGTAACCAAGACGATAAATTAATTTGTAATATAATATCCAGACATTTCAGTTACCTAATTATTGTTATGCAATCGGTGTAACTACTTTCTTGCCTCTATGTCTTTTGGAGCTAGGATGTAATATTGTTGTAATATTACATTTTAATGATTGTAATATTACATTTTCCTGGTAGTTTTTAAATGTCAAACTTAAAAAAAATGTGTATTTTTATTTCAATTTGTATTTAAAAGTTCCTATATTTTTACCTTAATCCGATTTCATATGAAACAATTTTGTAATGACAACATGCACTGATACTATTCACAGTTAAGCTATCATTGCAGTAATCTTATTGTAGATTAAGCTTACTTAAACACTTCGTTTTACCAATACACTGGCTGGTGTTTTCCACCTTTGCTTCATTTCAATTGTTACAAATGACTTCGTGTTCCTTTAGTCTTTGTGTCACTATGGTCTGCAATTATGTTATTCCAGCAGATAGTATTGTTGTAGCTACATGTACATTTTTTTGTAATAAAACTGTTCACTAAAATTGAAGAAATAACTTTGTTGAACAATATCGACCAAATATGATAGTTGGAAATATATTCATCTCATGAAGAATAAATGGATGAATGCATGTAAAATCTCGACAAAAAATATTTAAGTTTATTTCATAATTATCTAGTACGCCGTCTAATAATTTGAACTCTTAATGAAACAAAAAATCAAAACTTGTCAATGTAATTATGCTATTATTACCAAAATTCACTCTTTATTTTAATGAAACGTTGCCATTTGGTAGGCAGTTACAAAATACTTTTAGCGTAAAAATCTAAAAATATAGGTAAACAAAATTAACAAGACTTTTTAAAAATATTTTATACTATCCGTTTTTATACTGTAAAGGATTGCTTAGAACTATGAGCCGGTGATATTCAAATAACGCAATGTTGGTTATATAAAGTGGATCTAACGTGGTAATGGAAGTGTGAAACTTTGTATTTTTACTTCTTACCTTGTTAGCTTTATTTCCTCGTGATGGTTGATAATGGATATCTATAAACCGTGTTTCATTTAAACATCGTTTTAATCATCTATTATTCATTTCACTAGTTTAGATCTTATACTTACCGCTTGAAATTGTTGAAGGGCGTATCTGCTAGCTTTTTTATTTTTCAGAAGAACAGTCTCTTAGTTTATTTTCCGCAATTTTGCCCAATGGGAATACCTTTTTTGCCCTAAGAAACTTATACAGAGTGAACCTATAACCAACATATTTCCCCCGAAATTTATTCTAATAACTGACAACCCTGATAAACCTACCAATAGTTTAACATGGCCTTTCCAGCACCTAGGTCAGGTTTGTTTCCGAAATCTATTTTTGCCCTGCACTAAACGTTTGGCGTTTGTGTGTATGATTAACATATGAAACCCACTATCCATTACCTGTTACTAATTACTTCAGACAATAACAGTGAGGTTATTGTCTATTATAAATCGAGAGCATATGAATGTAATCATGCTTTGTAAAAAATATTCTGAAACTTTCGATCGATTATCTTTTCGATCGAAAGATTGGTCATCTTTCTAGAAAAATCCAAAATTTTTGCTAGAAATTATTAATAAAATCCATGTATTCTCAATTTTTTTCGAAAAATATTTTTATTCTTTAGAATGTGGTATATAGAACATGATGGATAGACGAAAATGTCAATCCTAATGTATCGTATTTAACGCTATTTAATAATATGTAAAACTATCTTACCATTATGTGCACGACGTTTTTAAAATTATCCCACGTGATTATCGCAGTTGCTGCCAAAACAATTTCTCTACAATTAAATAAAATACTAACCATCAATATTATTGATTATCGAAATATGTATTTAAAGGCTTCCATAAATTTTACCTTCAAACATGTTAACTTCAGGATATATTCATTTTATTGTTAGAATAATTGTTCATATATATATATATATATATATATATACATATATATATATATATATATATATACATACATATATGTCGACAGCTTTGGTATAATGATATATTAAAGGGCAATTGTGGGTAGATAGATTTGAGTTTATAATTAATTCGTGAATTCTGTCGACCCATCGACATGAAATCTTGTTGGACAGGAGTCAACCTGTACATGACTATTTCTTTTACGTGTTGCACTATCCTCCAGCTCACCGTACGTTGGCAGTACTGTAATACTATTACGGGTGAAACTCATCTTATTGGGGCATTGCACTGATGCGCTCATTGCAGCGGAGCGTCGTTTCTCGCTTCAATTTATTTCTAAAATGCATCGCGTTACTGCAGGTCGCTATCTCGTATCTGTGCATAATGCAAATGCATCCACTGCACTGAAGCATATGTTTAGCAGTGCCAGTTTTGTTGCTTTTACTTGTCACCCAAATAGCCCATTTTATTTGATATTTATGTGGTTAAATAAGCTTAAATTGTTGTTATGGCTTATGTTCACGAGTTCAGGTATTTGAATTATATAATATTTTAAATATTCATCTGTATGCGCAACCATTTAATGTGCATGGATTTTTAACAAAGTTTCGTTTATTTTCAAACTTTTATCTAAAAATTGAAATCTTAAAAATCTTAATCATCACAAAACAATAAATTATTTCTTTGTAACAGTTCAATAAAATTTATTTTATTACCTGATTGCATGAGCAAAAGGTTAGTGATGTTTTCCAACTATACGTAGGTAAGTATTTGTGTGTAATAATAGTACCACTCTAGAGCCTAGCCAGTTATTTGGGTTTTGATACCTTATGTGTCGTTGGATTGGTCACAGTTTCCAAATACACGTGGGATACATGGCGTCAACAAAATTCCAATAGGGCGGAATCTAATCTTTCTTCCTATTTCCTGCTGACAAGTGGTCGTTTCGTTCTGAACGGTGTGGGGAATTTAGTTCGAGATCTATATTTGTTTAGAAGTAAAGTACTCTGAAGGTTACTAACTGTAAAAATATGATCGCGTACTGTAAAGCTAATAATGATAAATAACAAGTAGTACCAAACAGCTGGATAGGCGAGTGGAAACACGTTCCAGTACCAAGGGATAATTGTGAGTTGGAATATCACCGCCATGACTATTTTTATATCTTGTTTTTTATTAACTGCAAGATAATATATAATTTATTAGTAATATTGAAATGAATTAAAGTTTTTTGTAATTCACTTCACTTATTTATTAAAAATTTACTGAACTTTACATGAGTAAGTTTTAAATACATGTCTAGATATGATGCAAATAAATTACACGTGATAGAAGATGTGGTAAAATTAGGAATTTAATCTTGTACTTTTATTTCAATTAAATACAGAAACTACAATGATATGTACATAAAAAATATACGAAACAAGAAATATTTTGGCTATTTGGACAGTAGGTGAATGTTGATTTCTTCAAGGATTTATTACATTATTTCTTGATTTGAGGGTACTAGCAAACCAATAGGTGTAGTAGTGTTGTAATGTTTTATAAATATTCATTTCATAATGATTAAATTTAAATTTTGTTCATAACTCTTACAGTATTCTGTAAGAGGTATGATTAAAAATTATCGATATTTTATTTAAATTTTCGTTTTTTATGGTTTTGGATATTTTGATTATTTATTCAGATATTTTCAATCTCTTAAGCGCCTAGAGAAAATAAAGTGGTCTCGAGTATGTACTTCGTTAGTGAATAAGTTGGTAAATTAAGGGTATGAACTAAATTGTTAAGACTTCCCGCGTTATTATTAATTACATATTTGCTGAATCCCTTTCCTAAATTAACTATTGCTAACTTGTTAATTGTATGTATCGAGCAACGTCAGACAGCTGATTACTGATTTTCGCTTCTTATTAATTGAAATTATTATTGCTCATAATTTTTGAACAAACATTTTTAAGGACCGATAAATTATATTTCATTTAGCTATTTAAGTTTTTTAACCGGTCGTGCAGTATTAATATTTGTCTGTTTAATTTTTCGTAATTTTTTTTCCAAATTTGGCAATTATATTGCTTCAATTTTTTTAATTAAATTTTTTTATTTTATAGGAAAAGATTTTGTGACTTTTCTATAAAATTAGCCAAAGTACTAAAATACTTCATTTTAAGATGTTAATAAATTCAAGTGCACTTAAATAATGGTAGTTAGGCCCAATTTTCTAGTGTATTAGATCATAGGTAATGGATTTTACTCCAAACACTGACTTTTTTTGTTTATGATCTGACTTTTATATATACTATCTATTTTTACTAGATACGAAAACGCCAATGCTCTGTTCAAACGCCAATGCGTTTGTTCAGCACTAAGGCTGAACAAACAAGAGTTTTGTTACCAATCTTGAACTGAAGAGAAATACCAAGAAAATTGTTTATAGTGAGTACCAAGAAAATTATTATAGGGCGTTGCTTCCTAAACGATCTACTGGGAATGGAGAGATTTACTGTCACCAATTAGATCAATCAGTTAACGTACTAAAGCCAACAGGACGGTCCGAAATTATTTTCTCTGTGATGTTGCTAGATTACATACCGCAAAACATACTCGTCAACGATTGCAGGAATCAAGCTGAATTTTACCAGTACAACTGAATCATTTATCCAAAAATGCTTCAACTGATTATAATCACTTTTCGGAGCATATGACCATTTTTCTGATTACCCAAACTAAGAGAATATTTACATTTTTTTTCTTAAATTATCAAAAAAACATACATAACAAGTTTTTCTATTTATAGAGAAAAAAATAAAAAAAATTTAAAAAAATCTTTTAAAAGTCTTCGACTTTTTTTTAGTCTAAACTATTATATTTTTACGTTGAGAGTATAAAGTTTTCCCCAACATTTTTTTTACATTTAAATCACAAGATTTTTACACTAGTCATAAAATGAGGTGACATGCAATTCATAAATGAAAACAGTATGTCTAGAGTTAGATTTCTTTTTTATATTTTGATGTTCAAATATATTCTTAAGAACAAACTAGATACAAGAATTAATTAACTAATCCAATATATTGTACAACATTTATAAAAAATTAATTCTGAAAGTTAAATTCATTGATTATTTTCCATAGAGAATTATGTAAATGAGACTTATTGATAAATGAGTAACAAAACATTTATTTTTTAATTAATTCTTGATATAGCCGATAGAATAGTAGATATATATTTCTTCACTCAATAAAAGGGCCATTTTAATTTTCATGTATGTTGAATGTGTACTTGACGAATTTGTGGTATATATTATCTCTACTATTTTTTATATTAATAATACATTTTTCTATGTCTTTTCAATTCGCATAAACTTTATAATCCTCCAATTTTAAAATAAAAAACATAATCCAGTAGTAAAGAAGACAATCCAATTAAAAGAGTTTAAAATAAGAATCGATTGCCATATTTCGAAAATTTTACTTTCAACTGAACGAAATAATGGATACCTTATTTATAATTAATTCCATGCAATGGATCGTGGAGATTGTGAATTTCATAAATTCAAATGCAATTTAAATCGTTTAATGTTACAGAAAGGTCATATAAATTTGACAAAAATTAATTTTTTGAAACAAAATTTTTTGAATTATTTCATTAAAGCAATACCACACTTTTATTACCTTTTAAGAATGAAAACATTATAAATACTTATATCTACTTACATGAAATTAAAATATATGTATTTAATATATCTTTAAAATAACCATATAATTCATATACTCATTCTATTGACACGTTTATCCACTCAATTTTTTTTATATATCGTAAATTATTAAAAGTTCAGACGGATTCGTTCACGACATCGAGAGTATATATAAATCGTCCATGTTTTGCGAATTTTGGGTTTGTAAAAGTCATGAGAAAGTAAGCATTTTATTATTCCTGAAACGTAATTCTGACACAACAGATGACTATCGTCGTGCGCAATTAAACCTGCGCAATTAATTTTTCGCTGAGAATATTTAGTGCACCAAAAATACAAACTTTAGTGATAACCAGTGATGACCTGACTATATCGTGCCTTTAACAACCATAGTATATGAAGATAACCGTACCGTCCGTGAATAAACCTCAAAAGAATTTTACGATATTTAAATATTTGGAGCCGAAGTTAAAATTAAAGCAAGATGACGAAATTTTGTACACGATATTTATTAAAATACTTTTATGAAGGAAAAGAAATGAAAAAAAAATATTAGGATAGAAATTTGAGAACAATTTAATCTTACTAAATAGAGGTCTCCTAAAAGTTTAACAATTAGTTTGATTTGAGTACGATAATTAAAATGAAAAATTAAAGGACGGAAGTTGCTAATTAGGTAAAATTTTATACTACTAAAATAAATTTAATACTTTTGAATATTGAATCTCTTTAAAAAAAATTAATCTGAGAAAATGATATTTGGGCTGTAATATGATTTCAATGTTTTACCAATTGAAATCGTTGGCATTTGAGATGTTATACTTTAATATAAAGAAAACGCAACTTTTCCCTTATTTTATGCTAGTTCTACTCACGATTTTCAATACGGAGACCACTGAAAGATGTACTAATTTACTACGATGAAGTAAATAGCAACTAGATTTACTAATTCATTATCTACGAAAGTTATTAAAACACTAACATTTATAACAAATTCAAATTAAAAAAAAATCTGACAAAACAGTGTAGGCTTACATCGAATATACCCCCATGGAAAACAATGCCCACCCTCATGGTTCTGCCCGCATTAAGATTGCTTACTGAAACACATACAACACCACTTCCTCGTTCTACTCCGCAATTCACTTCTGGCCACGACCAACGTGTAGATAACTTCGGGTCCGGGTAGATAACTTTGTTTACCAGAAAAAAAACTTTAAGTTCACATATTTTTTTATTTAAAATACCCATTGCTATTGTTAATATACATAAGTACCTTCAATCTTAAAAGAAGTAACTAGCTGCTCAACGAGCAAGTTTCTTCTTTCTCATTATTGTGTTAACCTATTGTATTAAATATAAGTGGTACTTAGGCTCACCAAATTTTTACAAAGCTGACTGTGTATTTTTAATAAAATATTCATACGAATTGGTTTAAATAAAAAGAAAATAAAAATATTTTTTTGTCTAATAAAAATAATATTACGATATAATATTACGATTTATATGGGAGGGTTATTAATTTAAAGTGTAGATATTTCCATTGTAAAATTTATTCTCCATTTAAATTAACTGAACGCATAATTGCAATTTTACTGCTTAAATTAATAGGCTATGATATTTAGAACTCATTTTATTAGAATTGTTTTTTTATTAATATGTATATATTAATCTAATTTGTAATGGTTTTTGCAATAAAATATTGCTATTGAAAACCTAAATAAATAATAAAATCGTGCCATCATGCGATATTTTATTAATATTTACCAAACCCAAATAATACCGATGCACAAGTGTGGTTTTAAACCATACAAAAAAATATTTTATATTTAAAAAAATAATCTTAGCCATGTTTACCAATGTTTAAGAACCACAACATCTCCTCGTTGGTTTATAGTATGATTTTTACTTCGGGTACGAGAGGACCCGGGTTTAAATCCAGACGAACCTACTATATTTATGTAACGTTTTTAACGTTCCAGGATAGTTTAATCCAGTGCACCGATATTAACGAGAGGATCAAATTAAGTCGGAACGAACGACGAGATGCAAAGTTGGTCAAATTAATTCGGAAAAACCCGAAAATGTAACAAAACTGGAAGAAAGTCAAGCCGCGTCTTGCTATTAGAACATTTTTAATTCTATCCTAACCCCCCATTAGATGTTTCATATCAAAAATAGATTTGCTATATTTTAAACACAAAACATATTTTCGTTTAAATTCGTTTAATTGTTAGAAGAAATTGTTTTCAGATACCATTGGCACTTAATGTCGTATTAAAATGTATCAGTATTACCATGACAAGTTATTATAAAAGTTGGCGCAACTAATTAGAATTAATGGTGCAATACATTCTACACTTTGTTTTAAAAAAAAGAAACTCTATTTTTTTGTGCTCAAGAGCCAATTTCAAATCAATAATTTTACTGAATGAAAATTTATTCAGTGCTTATCAGTAAGACTTTAGATTGAGATTTATGTTATCTAAGTTAGACAGACGTCAACGGATATGAGTAAGAGTGAGACAAATAGTAACACCAATTAATTTGAGGAAGAATGGGACAGATAGTGCCCCTGTAGGAGAGTAAGAGTGAAACAGATAGTGACGCCGTTTTTAATTTATTTGATTTGTTTGCTAGGTCGGTATGGATATTTAATATTATTTTTCACATTGCTCTTGTACTGACGACTTTGTCTTTAGATATTTTGAACTTGATTATCTTACGATTGGGAAACTGAACTGACCTGAAATTTTTCTGGACTTTGATGCTGTGTAATAACAGTTGTGAGCCATTTTTTCCTTGCCATTTAACATGCCTTCTCTATACATCGTATTAGAATACACTAACATGGACTTGATCCACGAAGATGGCAGACGCAACGCTGCAACCAAATTGTATTTAGAGAGTTATCCGAATACTGAACGTTATCCCGATCATGGAGTTTTATGAATGTCAATCAAATATTCTCGGCATATCATTTTGTTAGTCACTTGAGAAATGCAGAAAGACCAATGGTGGACTACAATGAGGTTTTACAAGAAATCGGAGCAGATTATGTTACCCTATTACTATCCCAGACGTATTTCGGGGATTAATTCTTAAAAAAATATTGAAGATCCATAATTCTTAGACAAAATTATATGGCCCGACGAAACAATATGCAAAAGAGAAAGGCATTTAAATCTGCACAATTTATCATCATCTTATATGAGAAGACGAGTCTCAGTACTAGTTTAAAGTACATTTGTGGATGTAATATTAAATAGCCAAGTCACTGGACCATTGTTATTGCTGGAGAACTTGAATGATTATACGTATCTCGAGATTTTTCAAAACCATCAGTCATATTTACTATCAGACATGCCACTAAATATTTTGAATCAAATATGGTATCAAATTATTAACCATTACAATAACTTGCCATGGTAGTGCCGTGTCCTACTTAGTATACCCATCAAGTGCAAGAATAACTCAATAAAAGAGTATGCACATCGACGGATTGGGCGCCCTGGTCCAGTTTTACAATAGCTCCGTTCTCCAAATTTAAGCTGCCTGTTGCAAATTATTAACATATTAAGCGCCGTGAGTATAAAGCTAGCATAAAATAACATTTTAACTAATGTTTAATATATGTACATTTAATAAATATATAAATGATCAAATCCCTCAGTACTCATCAACCCACACGCTATGCGTATACACATTCTGCATAATAAAAAAAGAAATTACAAGGATGAACTTCAAAAAATTAATAGTAAACAATACACCTATTTTTGTGTATAAACAAATGCACTTATCTAAATACAAGCACTCACTACCTAAATACAAGCACCCATAAATTATCCACATAGCGGCACACGCAGCAAGTAACATATACATGTTAAATCATACACGCGTACGCTAAGTTACATCGTCTTTCACACCTTTCCGGCTTACGTACATACACCATCTTTCTTACTTACGTACACACAAGTTCTATATTTGGTAAAATACACTTTTTACACAGCAGCATTGGACGAAATTGCCCTAAAGTTTTAGGATCAATAAAAGTGCACTTCAAACCGTTATGAATCTCCATCGCGTGGAATTCATACAAAAGGCCAGTATTTCATTAATCGCCTTAACATACAGCAAGTAGTAATATTCACTACTCGCGTAAAGACACAAAAGTGTCCAAAAATATTATGTGAGCCATGAAAAAAATATATTTTCATATATTGGTGACCTAAAAAAGCTAAAGGTACTGTTAGCTTAACATCATTAGCTATATTGGTAGCCTATATTTAAATGTATTTTAGCTTAATATGTAAAATTATAATAAAATTATCTTTATAATATTGCAAAGAGAATCAGATTATTAAAATTTTCTTGTGAAGCAACAAAAAAGGCCTTATATACGTTGATACATATGACTTTTTTATTAAAGGTGAAATTAAATAAAACTTGTTTAAAAACTGAAAATAGAATCGAAAACCGAAATAGAATCAAATTCAAATAAGCATTGAATAAGTACGGTATCGGAATTATAAATAATATCTTTGGTAGCTGATAATAACTAATTAACATTTATGATACTCTACAAAGAGAGAGAGTTTTGTTGTCTTTATGTACGTATATTTAAGTATAATTTAATAACCACACTGTTCATCTTTCCCAGATATCCCATAAATGTCACATGAGGTAGTGTAATTGTGAAAGGAAAGAGTAATGCTATTTCATAAAATTGTTGACTTAAAGCCGAAAGTAGCATACACTTGAAAGTTAATCCTGTTAACATAATTAGCTACCATAGTTACCATATTTAGACCTATTTTAGCAACAATTTAAAACACTAATATTTTAAATCTCAAGATATCGCCTTTTCTTTTCCACCGTCCTACAAAATTTATTTTCTTCGAAATTATACACACTCACACACACACATACACACGTGTGTATATATATATATATATATATATATATATATATATATATATATATATATAAACATTATTTCTGGAATTTACGACGTTAATTATTCCATTACCTTTGCTGCACGAAATATAATACTAAAATAATAAATCGCCACACGTAATATCACACAATACAAAAACGTTACCCTGATAAAACTTGTTATAACTGACTATTTTCTCTTTACTTGTGATGTAACCCAACGCTCAGTCCATTTCCATCGAGCTAATAAAATTAATTACATAGGATATGTCTCTTTCAATCACTTATTTCATACTGGTGTTTCCGCAACTTACATTCGAGTGAACTTACTTTCATCCTACTTACGTCACATGAACAACAAAATCCTATTGTCTCGATAATGTCTCCCTGGAAACGTTAAGACAAGAGTCACGTCGGTTTCGACGCGGCGCTGGGACACGGTGATCTAACGAGATTATGTAACTTACACAAATTATATGTTTACAAACTTCCGAAAGGAAAAGAATCAACTGTAGTTTAGTGAGTGACAATTTCTTAGATTCTTCACATTTACTTTGTGTATATTATTTGCAAGTATGAAACTTATATCTTTTGATAAAACAATCAAGGCAACTTCCCATTTTTCAAATTAACTATTATTATTGCTAATTAAATATTTTTTATTCATTTTTGGACTTCACCATTTAATATGTTACAAATGTCTAGTATTTGTATCACTCACCAACCAAAACATATTAAATAGCTAGTCCTACAAATATACTAATAAAGATTTAAGCAATATTTATTTCAAGTTAATTGTTATGTTATATAATTACAGCAAGATCCAAAATTTTTTAAAATTTGTTTATTGAAAATAGATTTTTATTATTTTCCAAACTGTTAATATGACATCATTTTTACAGTTTGCAAGAAACAAATTATTTTTGTATTTTTTAAAAATTCTGAAGTGTACTTACTTTCCATGAAATACTTACTTTCCTGTAATGTTGATCGTATAATTTTGAGAGTGATTTTTATCAAAATGAAACCGTAAATATTTTAATTATTTTTGTCAAAATTTTAATATTATATCATTTTTTATTTAAATAGTTTCACAGACAAATTGTTCGACACGTTTTAAAAAAAATTAAGGGTATTGAAATTATATACTTCTCTTGTAATGTTAATATGTAATTTTTGTAGCGATTTTTACCAAAACTAAACGGTAAATAATATTTTGTTTTTTCTCAACATATTAATATAACATAGTTTTACATTGACTTCATTTTACAGACAAATCGCTTGATTGGTATTTTAATCAAAATGAAAAGTGTGGGGAAATAATTACTTATTCTGTCATGTTAATGGTACAATTTTTAGGAGCGATTTTTATTAAAGTCAAAGAGTATTACAAATTTTAAAACAAGTTAGATATTTATAGTTTGAATAATATATCGAAAGTCAGTGAATTTAGTATACTACCCTGAGCCAAAGTTAAGCAACATCTAGGCCGCCTACAATTGAATCACCCTCGTTAAGGTGAAAATTAAAAGTATGCATGTACTATGTACTGGAAAGTAAGTAGTGGGAAAAACAATCAAATACAGATATTTGAAAATAACTAGTTATTAAAATATTTTTTAAAAAGACAATTTTTGTCACTATTTATTCATTATAAATAAATTAACATCATTTCTTTTGATTGTTGTGGTCATCGCTAAGATAGGAATCCGTTATTATATTTTAAAATTTCAGCGCAACTTATAAAGGCCAAAAGTCATGAAAATTTATTCACAAACACAACATTTTGATTTTATTAGAATCGTCACTTATTTGGTCAAATTAATATTAATAGTTAAATAAACTTGTATGTTACGAGTAGAACTCATACTACAAGGGTTGTATACACATTTACGTACTTATTAGTTTCAAAGGTACGTAGTGTTTTTAGTAAATTATTTGCAACTATAAACGTAATTTTTTTTTAGCATTATTTTTTTACTTCAACATTAAATTGCCTAGGATGGCACTTTCTTTTACTCTTCACTTTTCTATTTTACATTTATCTTTTTTTTATATTTGCTATTTCAAGAAAGACTATAAGAAATATGAGTGTCAAAAAAACAATACTTAAGTAATGGCATTATTGCGATGTACCTAGTAAAACAGGGTTAAAAATGGAAAATTTGATAGTTCACTGAATCGCTTTTTTTTCTACCTGAAAAGTAAACCATTAGAAATCAATTTGTGCTCGACGATACCCCACATACATATTTTTACTATAAGTTCTTAAGTATTTTTTTTACAATCTTCATTCATACAATCCTCGTAATAAATTTTAAGTGCGAATTTTAAGTTTCTATCTTTTTCGTTTGGAAGTTAAAAACTTTACGATTTTGCGCAAAAAACATTGTTCGTCACAATAATAGATTTATATTCGAACTCTTAGGATAATTCTTGTGAAATATATTTTCAAACGGAAGAAAAACAATTCTAAAAGTGAAAAATTAATATAATAAATTTTCAGGGAAAAAATTGTTTGTGTTATTCTAGAATATAGAAAATCTGTATCGAATTTAACATATATATATTTAGAGCCTTCGCAACGTGATTATGTAATAAATATTGAAAGAAACTTTCATACATTCGTGTTTATAATATTATTTGGAACAGAGGGAAATAAAATATTCGGGACTTGTAAACTACAGAATCAAATATATAATAAATAAACCTGCAAACACGGTGTATATATATTTATATATATATATATCTATATGTCTGTGTATGTGTATATCTACTTTGCATAGACGCTCCACTCTCCCAAAATTTAAATAGACTAGCCATATGTATATGTGTTATAAACCTTTTTTTATATTTTAATTATTTTTGAGCAACTAATCGGACCATTCATGTTAAGTTTTTAGATACGAAGACAGAATAAAAAATGACTATATCTTCGCTAAATCAGAAGAACGAAAATTTGTGTAGCTATTTTTTGATAAAGTTCAGAGGTTTTGTTTCACAGAAATAAAAAAAGGGAAAGGAACAAAAAAAAAGTTATTGGTTCATATATACATTGAAATATCCATAAATTTCTTATAAAAAAGTGTACCATTGATATGGGTTTATTTAGCTGGAGTAATTGTTTTACTTATATTGTAAACAATATTCAGCACTCCCCTTTCCGCGTATACTCATATCTTTAATAACTCTTTGGATACAACTCCATGGAGTTTCAAATGGTTTTATCACAGAACACAGAAAGCAGCCTATCGTGAGGGTATAATATCATGCTAATATGAAACAAAAATTTAATTGAAGTATGGTATAATTTTTTTCATTAGATTAATATTTTACGGTGAAACTCATCCCAGAATTATAATTGCATAGATTAAAAATCTTACCTCTCATTTCACATATAAAATATAGTATTACCCATATCACGGCCTTTTCTTAAATTAAAATTTAGCTGTGATTAAGTATAAGTTACATTCTAAAATTCAAATCTGATTGCCTCTTCTAGAAATAGATATATTATAAGACTGTACTTTTCTAAAAAGTAATTATTATTCGAACGGCTCGCTTTCAAGAGAGGACTGATTAAAAATACCTCGAATAACTTCAAGAAAATACTTATATTTTTTATTCACCTTCATCGCCTTGAAACATTCTTTTGAATTTTCATTCCTTCTTTTACTAATCTTAAACACTTGACTTCAAATATTGATTTTTGTTAACTATTTGGTGTCTATATCGTTAAATATTTTTGTTTATGATAGTGTCACCACTTCCTGCACAACCTATATGGCATGTCAAAGTAAATATAAACAGCAATTATTGGAAAAAAACATTTTTGCACTTCCTCTCTTCTATATACGGTGAAATTAATAAAAACGGTGACTCTTTGTTCGGATTTACCATCCGGGAATACCTCATTAATCAACCATGCGTTTCCACCAGCCTAAGAGTGATTCATCATTTATGATACTAGTAGTAATATCTCGTGCAGCCAATTGTACCTAAGAGTACAAAGTAGACTATTTTCGAATCCATTATCCGAGTAATACTTTTCCGACTAAATTAATTTGAAATATCATGGAAATCTATCATGCAGATTATGACAATTATTCTGCAAATGAATGAAATATTAAACATACGTTTTTGTTTGTAAGTGTGTATGTTAAAAGTTTATTGATTAGTGTAATACTCAAAGAGCCGCATTTCAGAACCATCGTTTAAAAATAAAATTTTTAAGTCTTAAAGTAAGTATAAAGAAAATTAAAAACGAGTTTTTTTTAGGCAGCAAATTTCTTTGATGTCTTCTTCACGCTAACATTTTATATTTGATTCTAAACCGCTTCTTTCAATAGTTAATTTTTTTTTTAAAAATTAAAATGTGTTCCAATCTATATCTTATAGAATAATACTTACATTATATTTAATATATTTCCATAAGAGATAGGTACAGAAAATAACAAACTATATTTTTAGATGTTTTTAAACTTATATAAATACAATGACACCTAATTCTTTGCGGATTTGCGTTTGGTTTTGCGGAATTTTAAATATGTAATAAAATTGCATGTAGTAAAGACAAAACACGAAGCGAAACAACCTGGCCTTTAAATATATTATTTTATAGAAGTGGAGTATTGAAAAATTTATTGGATGTTGATGAAAGATGGCTGGGTTAAGTTGTTATGGAGAAGAAAAGCAATAATACTACAGTTACCAAAAAAAAATTCCGCCGCTTTTGCACTAGCTTTGGCTTTATTGTTAATAAAAATTTCAAAAACGGAGTTATTGACTTTGAGGCTGTTAATGAAAGTATATGTAAAATACCTTTGAAAGAAAAACTCCAAAATCTCAGTATGATTTGTGCTCATGCACCTACAGAGCATAAATCTGAACAGGAGAAAGAAACCAACCTTCAATGAAGTACTGGAATCTATTTATAATTGTAGCCCTTCTAATGACATAAAAATGATAATTGGAGACTTTAATGCAAAAATATAAAACATAGGCTACCTGAGGCCGATCATTGGAGACCAGACATTATATTTTGAAAGCAAACAGAATGGAAAGGAGGCAGATAGACTTTACATCTATTAATAGCTTTATGATTGGAGGTATCATATTTAAACATGAGTACATATAAAAAACTACTTGAAAATCGCCAGACGAAGACACTACAAATCAAATTGACAATGTACTGGTTGATCTTAGATACAAGAAAAGCCTGATGGATGTATGGAGCTACGAAGGGGCAAATGCAGACTCAGACCACAATTTGATATTGTCCAAACTCAGATATAGACTAAATTAATCATATTATAAGAAACAAATAGGATACAGATAAACCACTAGATATACAAGAACTGATTAAACCAACGGTTTTGGATAATTATAAATCCGCGCTAAGAGAAATAATACCCTCAAAGCAAAAATTTTGGAGAGAGGATGACGGTTGGAACACATTGAAACAAGTAATAACAGAAACAGCTAAAGAGGCTATTCCCTATATCAAAAAGAATAAATACAAGGTTTGGTTAGCCCATGAGTGCTTACAAACCGATATCAAGAAAAATAATGCTTATAAAATAATGATACAAAAGTATCATACTAGAAATACTGAAGGGATATACACTATATATATAAATATTTATTTAGAAGAAAAAAGACAGACTTTCCGGAGAACAGTTTAGGTATTTGGAGTGCCTTGGGTCTGAAAATAAAACAAGGAAATATTATCAACTACTAAATTATGTACGAAATGAGTTCAACCCGAGCGTAACTACCTATTGAAAAAGAATGTGGTGAACTCATAACAAACCGACCGACGAAGATACTAATTCTCAACAAGCCAGGTATCGTGAAACGGAGAAGACCTGCACTCAGACGGCTTAAAGAAGTCAAAAATGAGTTAAAAATTTTAAAGGTTACCAACTGGAAACATAAAGTATCTTACATACTTCGATGGAAAGCTCGTTTGGACGGCCCTGGCCTGCTCTATGCTGTAGTGCCAAGAAGAAGAATACATGTAATAAAACTATAGAATTGATCAAGATGTGCGCTGCAAATACTTACGAAATAATTTTTAGGGGCGCAGTATAAAAGTAATTTTGCGTGTGTTTTTGAATATGCATCACGTAAAACCAACAATCTTAAAACAGATAGACTTTTTTTTGTGAAGGTGGAGTTGACTTGAACTAATATTTAGTTAATATTTTTCTGTAATCGGTCCACACAACCGAAAGACAAATATAATGTTACCGAAATTCATTTACACTATTTAAGTGTAGCAACAAAGGAGCGCCTATTTTATCGAAGAGTAGTAATTACACCTATCCACATCAATAGATGGCATTACGTATATTTGAAATCATGCAGTGAAGTTTTCCACCCTGACACATATTAGAGAAACGTATGTGATCAGATGTTAAGTGTGGACTGACTCGCAAAGGCTAGGTGCTTGTGTAAGCAATTTCTGTGAAAGAATTTTAATGACCATTTTACTAATGGAATTTTTTGGGTGAGGAGTAATATATTTTCTATTATTAAAATCATTGAACCAAAAAAAATATTTATATTTATATGTGTGTGTATAAAAAAGGCAGTGGCAAATAAAAATTTACAATAGAAATATTTTTCCCGTATAAATTTAGCTACCAATTTTCATCCGATTTCAGACTGAATCTCGTAAAATTCTTAAATACTTGTTACATTATTTGTACTGAAAATAAAAATACTAAATTTTAATTAAACTTACCATCACAATTTGTTTCCCATGCGAATGTAGAAACCACATTTTACCCCCTTAAACGCTGCATATCGGAATATGCTTAAACATTTTATTTCATTTGCAATACAAATATGTTAACAAACTTTTAAGCATATTCCGATATTTATAGTTTTTACACAAACAATCATAGCAATTTTCTTGACATTCAAATTAGCCACTCCTCTTCACCTATTTTCAATCACCACGGGGATTGAACATAGAAATATGCTTAGTTACTTATTTAATTTTTTGTATTGAAAAGTATTAATAAAAATTACCATAAATTATTTTCCTCTATAAATTTAGCCACCCCTTTTCACCCATTAAGGTTGAATATCGAAAAATGGTTAAATGCTGGTTTAATTATATGTACTGAAATGCACGAATACAAATTTTTAAATAAAAATTGTCATAACAATTTTTCCCTATACAAATTTAGTTATACTTTTTCACACCTTAGGGGTTAAATTTTGAAAAATACTTAATGCTTGTTTCATTATTTGTATTAAAAAGCATTATAACAATTTTTTAAGTAAAAATTACCATATCAATTTTTACCCATAATATCCATAAATTTAGCCACCATTTTCCTCTCCTTAGGGGTTAAATCTCGGAAAACGCTTCATACTTGTTTCATTATTTGTATTGAAAAGCTTTATTATCATTTTATCATCATCATCATCATCATCATATCATCATCATCATCATCATCATCATCATATATATTAATACGCTAAGGTTAAGATGTTACTCTCCCTTTTTAGAAAAAACCTCACAACTAATCCACATAAATTATATATCATTTTATAGATAATTGCTTGCTCTACCGGCATCCACAACTAAAAAATTTATTATTGCTGTTGTTTTTGCAAATTAATTAATTATTAAAATTATATACACAAAACAGCAATGCTGCCATCTAACGGCTCAACGTCAATATGACTGACGGTCGGTAAAATTTTTGTTTAATTTCAAAACCACTCACGTATAAATAAAGTGGCGCTTTAGCTCAATGCTTTTGATACTTGAGCCTCTATATGTCAATTTTAGTAAAATAGTTGTTTGATCTCTCATCTGAGCTTCATAATGGAATAAAAACGTAATAAGCAGTGTGCAAAATTAGAAATGAATTGAATACATGCAATCAATTTTGATTTATTAAATTGACTCTAAACACTCTGTTGTAACTAATATGACAGCTGTGAGTTCATTTTCTCATGTGTAAATATTTATAATCTACCACGCAAATTGATATAATGCGAAGACTTCGCACGGGTCACGCTAGTAATTAAAAATTACCATTATTATTTTTTTCAATACAAATTTAGCCATTCCTTTTGACCACGTCATGGCTAGAATATAGGAAAATACTTAAGTACTTGTTTAATTGTGTATACGAGAAACGTTAATAACAATTTCATTCCCGTACAAATTTAATCACCCCTGTTCACCCCTTCAGCGATGAAATATCGGAAAATTTTTAAATATTTTTTTTGAAACACGGTTAACATTATTTACGTTAAAGAGTTGGACACCCAGTTTTAAGCAAAAATTAGCGTAAAAATATTTTTCCAATACGAACTTAGTCACACCTTTCCACCTCCGTAGAGGATGGATATCGAAAAATCCCTTCTTAAACGATGCCTCCATTAACACGCCCTCCAAATTTAAAATTATTATCATAAGTGGTTTGGGCTGGGCGTTGATATGTTAATCGGGACATTGCCTTTTATATATATATATATATATATATATACATATATATACATATATATATATATATATATATATATATATATATATATATATATATATATATATAACGCAATTTCAAGTATCGATACAACATTTCTTTACTTAATAATTTAATTTTTCAACTTAGAAATATTTTGTAAAAAAAATAAAATTACATGTTCGTTTTCACTTAAGTTCCGTTTTAAGCAACACTCACTACAAAGTAGATAGTAGTAACATATCTTTTGAAAAGATGTACATTCATTCATTTAAAAAGATGCACATTATTCGCCCTCTTGATGTTGTCTGAGTACAATAAGTTTACGTGCTCGAAAATCCATTTCACTTTTAACTTATGCCGCTGAAAATATATTAAAGAAAGACAGGCTGGATTGAATCAGCGGAAATATTTCAAGTTCTTGGTTTTGGTTCATATATAGTAGTTATTATCTTTGATTAAACCCGGTGGAGCGATTTCGAAAATCTAGCTAAAAGGAACTTTTTTATTTGTAGTTGGTCGCACACGTATAGTAGAGAAAGATGACTGTTACCTTAAAAGCTACATTATGGTTATATTTTCAGTTATACATGAGTCACATAAATATGTTATCCTTGATATAAAATCATTTAAGGGTATTTTTGAGGCGGTTGGTTGAGTTAGTATTAAATTGTGACTTTATCACACTATTGCTAGTACGATTAACGTATTGTCAAATTAAAATAGAAGTTTGGTAGTGAAATCTTCCCCAGACTTTCGTTTCCCATTGCGTTCATTTTCAATTCGATTTTGCTTGCTGACTCAACCGTTACGAATAACAACGCAAAATACAAACCTAAGTGACATTTCACCAAAGAAAATATGTATGAAAATAGTAAAATTGAAAACACTATTTTCAGCTTTTGCCATAATATTAATGATTTTTGTCATTAACCATTTTGTAAAAAGGTTACCAATCTTTCAAAACAATTGTAAGTACAAATGTAAACAAGTTAAGTGTTTCACTCAATAATATATAATAATTTAATTGATCAACGTATCATCTTTAATTGCATCCAAAATATTACATAGACGGCGTTCAATGTATTTTGAACGGGCATCCCAGGAAGTAAAATATGTTAAATATGGCATTATAAAACATATAAACAAATGTAAGACCGAAACGTCTTCCTTAATAGCTGTTTCGCAAAGTAGTGATTATTTACACTATATACTTACGTATGTAGTGTAAATAAACACCTAATTGTTTTTAAATAGGAAACAAAAATATTACTATGACAAATTTCTGTATTGTGTGATGAAACAGGCTATGGGCTATTAAAATTTAAAGAAATGTGAACCGCAATAAAATTATCACAAGAACGCAAGTAATCTGCGCAGGAAAAATTTGTGTTTTGCTCAGAGTCAATTGAACAAACCTCGTTGAATTCGAAGTTAACGATCTTGAGACGGAATGTGCTTCGCGTATTGATCGCCGGATCACCGGACCGAATTGGTTGCGATATTGACACAGAACACGACTAATTGAACTTCTGCGGATTGACCATTATTTTAAAGAACCTCTATTACATGAAAAATAATAATACACTAATATTATATAAACACAAATAATTTTATATTCCATTAACTTCTACTCCAGAAAATAAGTCTAGCAGGATGTGCTTAAAGAAGAAGCAAACAATTAGGACACAGAGAGAAAGTAACGTTTTTCTTTTGTCTGGCAAATGATAATAATCACGCACGAATAAAATGTATGAAGAGATTTTTTTCAGGTATTTTTGTTACCCAGTTTGGCAGCGTTCAAGCCCCTTTCAATGTCATGGAACATCGGCGTTTTGATATAATTTTGATAATCCAAATGTTACCTAAATGTTTAAGCTTTCCGTAATCTATTCGTTATTTAAAATGTTTTCATGTATAAATATTATTCCTAGCGACAGTCTTTTTACTTCTTTTTTTTATGGCTTTTCTCTGGACAATATTCAAATTGGGTAAATACGATTTATGAGTATGCAGATATTTTCACTTTCATTCGGAAACAAATATATCTTTTTTAAATTATCATTTATAGCTATATTTTTATTATTGTAATGTTAACCCAAAATATGAAGTTTTAACGCAAAGATTTAATTTATTTTATACTAACTTCATACCTTTTATTATTTAATTTCATGTTGTCTGCATTTCAATCTTATTATTGTTTTTTGCGAGTTTATATGTATGTAATCTGAAGTATCGGTAACACATTTTTAACTAATTATTCTGTTAAAAAATCTTATATGAAAATTTTTACCGACATTTTTATTATACTTGTCGTTAAAATAAGTGGTCACTTATTTTTTTGTAATCTAAAATATAAAATAAATTCAAAAACTTTTTTTTCTCAGTTTCCCGGAAACGATCGTCTTAACATTGAGTACATATCTATGAGACACATGGCAATATAATTTAATAGCAATAATTAATAATAATGGAATCACAGTATCATCATCACAGTATCTCACAAATTATGATGATTATATATATGATGATGTGATCTCAACACTCATTACAATGGTTTAGCTCATATCTATATGAACGTCGGCAATTTGTGAAGTATTCAGATGCGTTCTATAAATATATAAAAGTGGACTTATCAGCTGGTGTGCCTCAAGTAGGATTTCGATCTCAATATGTTTTTTCAATGTTTATTTATTGGGTTGTCAGGAATATACACTGAAATTATCATCTTTACGCTAATCAAAAGAACAGGCCCACGAACGACGTAGAAAAAGAAGAGGTCCACTCCGGGATCACCTTGATAACAACATTACGCATCGGAACTGCATGAGCTAATTTAGAAGATAGGAACAAACATAAAAGGCCTGCGAGTCAATACACGTTGTTCAGTTATAGTCATTTAAGTAGGACAGAAGTATTTGATATTTTAACAGCAATTTTAAATAAAATTTACATTTTTTTTGTCAACGGAGGACATTTAACTTTAACTGGCGCCTAACGTGGGGTGGGCATCCAGATTAACTCACTAGAAACGTTTTGTTCGTCTGAACCTTACCCACAAATGAAGAGAAGTGAAGACTTCTCCTTGCAAGGCGAGTACCGGTTAAGCACATGAGACTACGCAGCAACAAGAAGCCACCAGGGATCAAAAGGCATACCATTGTCTCAAAATCATCTAAATGAAATGCATTCTCCTCGTGCCTATAGTAAAATTGTTAATATTTTTTCATTTATATCAAATATTGTCTACAGATTGTTATCTGTTCCATGCTTAAAATGGCTACCATAGTATCCGATAGACAAGACACACGGCATCATCGTCTACAATGAAGAGGTAGGTGAAGAACGAGTGCTAGTAGGATTTTCAAGGGCAGTGGAAAACTTTTTATAAGTAACCCCTGTTTATGAGCAAACAAGAAATAATATAATACTCTCGAAACTGACCAGCAAAGTTGCATGGACAGTATTCGGAGAGAGATCAAATCTTTCATAGGAAGGAATAAAAGAAGTCATCAATAAGCGATTTGGAAGATACAAAATTTAAATTGAAGACTTAGGACGATAGACTTATATCTTTTATGCATGAGCTAAATAGTATTATCATATAAAGTGAGACCCCAAAAGGAATGAAATTAGTAATAGAGCCATTAGCCAGACAGATATTATTAAAATATTTACCACCTGAGTTCTATAATACATTTAGAACAAAAAGTTCAAAAGTAGTGTATGATAAGGCTAGGGGACTTGATCGTGACGATTATGGAATAATAAAAAGGGAGGACAAACCGCATAACCCGATAAACCAACCAAAAATTCCATGTCAAAACCAACAGATAAACCAACAGGAACATTTTTGCAAAAACCCGTATAAACACCTTTTAAATCACCGCGCTACCCACAACAAAATGAACTATTTACCCCACCAATTCCACGATAAGATCGCACATACCCATCATCTTAATTTTCATAAAAATTAAGACAAATGAATCAAAACACAGACGTAACTACGAGGACCGCGCCTCAAAGGGTATTTAATATAAATGCTAATAAACCGGAAGAACAACATTTTCTTGAATTGTGGAATCAACATTATCGTAATCAGAACAACAATGGAGACAATCTCCTTGAAGAAATAAAATTAAACGTCGAAGTCTCCGAAGAAGACGAAAATTTAAATTTAAAGAGAAAGTGGGCCAGTCCAAATAACTTTAAACAAATTATTCAGTATCAACTCCCATATGATATTTTACCAGACGACAGATATACGTTACTACATACGGCGAATGCCCGTTCATTTATGCAACCACGACTAGCTGAACATTACATTAAACAAAGCATAGCAAAATATACTGATAAACTATTTACAGTACAAATGACCCATAAAGCCACTTAACATTAAGGAAAGATAATTTTACCACCGTATAATAATAGCGTTTGGACCTAATACTACGCCATTAAAATTTATAATGTTAGATTTCTCTAATAAATGCGATTATCTGCTCGGTTGGGTGCTTTATCGAAATCAAATATGGCAATTAAACCATGACAGAATATAATTACGATGGACGATTGCATCGTTCCCATATTCCATATAACAAACAACCCTTTATCAATAAACGAAATACTACATAAAAATAGTAGCGCGTTCTATGACACAGTTCTTGAAATAAGCTTTGATACAACATCGCATAACGTTACTACGAATCACGCGACAAATACAAGAAATGTTAAGGAATAAAATGATAAGACCATCAGGCTCGCCTTGGTCTACACCAGCGTATTTAGTTTCGGAACATATAGAAGCAGGACACTCTCCTAAATGGAGTTTAGTAGTAGATTATCGCAAACTCAACGAATAAACTAGAGACGAAAAATTCCCTTCGCCAAATGTAGAAGACATTTTTTCCAAACTAAACCGAGCCAATTTACAACTCCTGACTTAACAGCGTGATACCATCAAATTAAAATTCCCCCAGGAAGTATAAAATTTACTGCCTTTTCCACACCGGCGGATATATATTCATAACAAGAATGCCCTTTGGCCAAAAAATAGTCCCAGCTACCTTTCAGAGAATGATGAATAATATTCTCAGGACGCATTTAGAAGCTTGTCGTGGTTTAGTATATCTAGATGACGTTATAATCTACGCACGAAACGAAAATGAACATCATAAATGCTTAAATGCAATATTAGAAACTTTAGATCAATATAATTTTAAAATAAATCAATCTAAATGTAAATTTTTCCAAACTTCTGTGAAATTTTTGGACATATTATGATATTAACCGGAGAAGGATTAAAACCCTATCCCTAAAAAATAAAAGCAATTCAAAACTTCCCCAAATCAAAAACCATGAAAGATCTCATCTCCAGGGGAGGAGATTAGTATCGTATTCTTTATTATATTAGTATCGTAATCTTTCTTAAGATTAGTATCGTACTATCGTAAATTCATACCCGACCTCTCGAAGATACGCTTTGGTGCAGTTTTATCGCAGGAAAACAGACCCGTAGCTTTGGCATCACGAACAATAAACGAAACGGAGAAAAATATAATATCACCTTGTATTACATGCTTCATTTTCGAACGGATCATCAAACTCGATCACCGATTGCGAAGCTTAAAGAACCGAACTCTAAACGTGATGGCGATTAAAACTACAGGAATACGACTTTGAGTTTAAAAATAAAAACGAAAAAAATAATTACGTAGCAGATGCACTGTTACGTATTGAGTTGAATCATAATTCAGACCAAGCCACAGTATATAGTAATGCTGACTACTCGGATTAGGGTTTATTAATAAAACACGAATACCCGACGCGAAGAATCAGTTACCTATCTAAATCCTATCAAAAAATAATTATCACAGAAAATGTATTTTACCCATCATCTCAAAACAAAATAATTTTTGCTATGTATACCAGAAGAGACTGTCAAAACCTGTATACAAGAAAGTATAATAAAAAGGAAGAATATGTGCGAGAAACTATTGATCGTCTGTCCACATTATCTCAAGGAGAAAATAACCAATCACTTGTGGTATCCATATGAAGACAAAGAAACGAAGATAACAGATTCATGAGACCACACAGAATCAGTCGTTAAAGGATCTCTCCTACACAACATACAAGGTGGCACATACGGTGAAAATAACAGTAACATGAAATAACAGTAACAGAAGTGTTCCAGTATAAAAAAACCAGTAGAAAATAATTATTCTATAATAATGAATACTCAGGATAACTTAATGGAAAGTCAACTAGCACTACTAAAACCCATAATTAGCAACCTCCTAAGCAAGGAATATTAAATAGGATATTAGGAATTATGACATCCCTGACAATAATAATAAACATCCATGAGTTTATTTATGAAAATTTTAAGATGAACCACAGACTGGGTAGGAGGAGTCAAAGAAACAGGCCCACGAACGATGCAGAAAAGAAGAGGTTAACTCCGGGAAAACCCTAATAACAACACTACGCGTAGGAAATGCGTGAGATAATTTAGAAGTTAATAACAAATATCAAAGGCCCGCGAGCCAAGTTCAGTTATAATCAATCAAGTAGGACATAATATTGTGACAGCTCTTTGAAATAAAATATATATTTTTTTAATCTACGGAATGCATTTAACTTTAACTCGCTGATGATTTACAGATATGTACATATACCAACGTAAACTCCATAGCGATCGTTATCAAGACCCTCAGTGAAGATTTCGCTCCAATCGGTCAGCGGCCTTATAAAATGGGTCTGTTAGTTAATCCAATTACGTCTCAAGCTATTATAATTGGTAGCCAAATACCGCTTTCTAAAATTTAAGCTATTAGACGTTCAAACCAAATCTTATCTCTGTCTGCCACTGCTTAACTATGGAGATGTATGCTACCCAGACCTTGCTGGATATTGCCTTATAAAATTAGAACGCCTACAAAATTTTTCCATTCGCTTTGTTTTTGGTTGCAAAAAATTTGATCATGTATCTCTATTCAGAGTGCACCTTAAATGGACGGAACCAGAAGTAATTTTCCTTATAATGGTATGACATTTTTTATTAATTGTTATCTTCTGGATTTCTTTTTTTTTATTAATGTCTTCTACAGACACTGCTCAGATTGTTCATGTAGCAACAAATCCGCCAAATAATATATTATAGTTAAAGTATGTATACCATAAATAGATATACTGCTGAGTAAATCTCTTACATGTAGAAAATTTAGAAATATCACCGTAATTTTCCAGTAAATTATAATTTAAACATAATAATACAGGAAGTATTATTGTTTATTTTCAAAAATTTTACTTTAACAGCTCTAAAGTTGGAGCTCCTGACAACTTCGAAACTATTGCTTGTACATATTTCATGTGTTTATTTTTAGTAATCAATTTAATATATTAATTTGTAAAAAAAATTATTTTTGATATTTTGTAAGTTATTATTTCAAATAAAACCCAACACATCTATTAAATTTAAAAACAATTACATCAATTTAATTTTATTCTCTACACTTTTCATATTAATATTTTTGAATGTTCATAACAAAAATATGAAGTCTGAAATTTTTACATCAAACGGTTTCTGAAAAAAAATTTCAAAAACATCTTTAGAACTGTCTTACACGATTATTCAATTTAAACAATATATTTGGAATAATTAGAAACAATTTTTCAACCACCCCGCCCCTCCCTAAATCTTCCACTTCCATTTAGATTAACTATTGATCTATAGATTTATATGCGATTTAATATTTTCACCACTGTGCCAAATTTCTATGTCGTAAAATTTCTGAGACAATTGGCTCTGAAAACAAAACACAGGAACGAATATGTGAATGATTTTGGTAAGATTACTGTTTTTCCCTCGAAATCCAATATGTGAGATCTTTTAAAAATTAGTGCAAAATTACCTTTAAAATAGGTCAAATACATTACATAATTATTTTTACGTTCAAAATTGAAATATTAATTCACAGTTTAATATTAATTCAGAGCAGATTAATCTGTATTAAATACAATTATCATTTTATTAAACTATTCACAGAAGTATCTAGATTTCAACATACAATTTTTCAAACCATTCTACGAATGAGTTGCATTGTCCGTTAAAAGATACACATTTTGGAAGAAGTTGTGTCTTTTATTTTATTTTACTTTACACTTTTATTAATCTAGTCAAGATAGCATTAAATAACTTAAACCCCTTCAAGAAAGATGAAAAAAATTGTGCTTCAAGTTAAATATAAAATAAACTTAAAATCTGGACGACTAATTAAATGGCATTCTCATTGACATATGCATTGGCATTGTGAATGTCATTGACAAGCGTAAAAACATATTGTAGATAAACTAAAGATTTTTATGCATTAGCCAGAAAGTTCCACAGACTGTTTTTTTATATGTAAAAACAAAGTTCACGTAGATATTGCGAAACTATTTAGAACTGTTTGAAGATGAGGTAGAAACATTTCTTAACAGATTAATAACTACTAGGAAAATATTGGTTAACCGTTATAAACCTAAAACCAAACAAAAATATATGCAATGGGAAATACCAGACTTTTCAGTTCCAAACGATGTCAAACAAATTTTGTCAACAAACAATCGACATCAATAATTATTTGAGTTTTCAGTTAAAATTTTCTGGATAATTAATTAAAAATGCATATCATTGACTTGGAGGCAATGATGATACCATTAAAAAACTATCCATTAATTGTACAAAAAGTTTGTGTACAAAAGCATGCATTGTTAAGAAAAATATTTTGTATAATTAAGACAAAACGTGTGTACACATGTACGTTGAATTTATGGAAGGCATTCAAAAGTGTGGCTTTGAGTTATAAACTCACTAGAATTATTGCATCTTATATTCAGATATGGTGCCTTCAGAATTCCACTTATCCCTGTATCTTAGAAAACATTTAATATGTCAGAAATTTCCATAGAATAAGGTGTTCCAAATATCAAAAGTTATTTCGAATGTCAGAAATGTCCAATAAATGAAGACCTATTAATTAATAATTCGAAGAATAACGCGAGTTGTTCTATTATTTTTTACTGAAATTAATACAGGATTTTTTTGTTAAAAAATTATTTTCTAGCTTCTAGAATATACAATAGTCAAAAAGAGCTAAAGGTAAGTATATCTTGACAATTTGTAGAAAATTCATCAAGAATAGAGGTATATAAAATAGATACATGTAAAGCGAAGAAGCAGGTTAGATACGTCGGCGTAAATTGAAAATTGTGTAATTGCATTAAATAATCTTTTTCTCGATGGTCTGAACTCTATATATTTTATTAATTTTATGCAATTTTCGCATTATATAACTAATAAATTATCTTGGAAAAATATATCAATTCTTCAGTTTTGTGGCCTTTCTTTAAAATATTTTTAAAATATTGGGCATAAATTGCAAATAATTCATAAACGTCAAAAACATTTTATTAACTCTAATTTATTTTATTATGCGGTTTATTTTCCTTATGTTTTATTTGAAACCCCGTATTACAAACTTTACATTTTTAAATTCACTTCAGGTTACAAGTTAGAAGAGCAACTTCCATGTTTCCCAAAAAAAATATTAATTTTATGTCATGCGATGCTATAAAGGATATGCGATAAAGTTAAGTGCCTTAACATTATATTGTAACTCCAACTTTATTAAAATTACAGTCGTATGTTTAAACATAAGTATGTAAATAAAGGGTATAAATAAGAGAGAAACCATTTAAAACGTATATGAATTTCTTTGTGCCACATGTCGCGCGATTCACGACATTGCCTTCGGCAGCTTTTCCACATTTAATATTTTCGGCTTCATATAAATAGATAACAAACTGCTTGCGGCGCGTAACTTTGTACTTTCCCTTTTGTTTTATTAAAATGAAACATGATGCTGGTTTTTGTGAAAAAAACTGTTTTAAATGACAATAAATTATTTATTTTCTGGCTAAGCATTAATGTTTAACCAGAAAATAATTACAATTTTGAAAATTTGCTACAAGAAAAATGAACTGGTGTCATAAAATCGACTTTTCTATATAAAAACATTTCACCATATAAATATATAAATATATTTCACCATCGTGATAGAAATATAAGCTTTTCAATAAACACTAAAATTAAAAATAATAGCACATTGACAACTTATTTTGACATTAATGTGAACGACGTTATACTCCCTAAAAATGTAGCTGCTGTATAACTATTTAACCAACTATGACATCTTACATAATAAGTTCTCTAGCTAGGTCGTTTAAAATAATGTGAACAGAAATCACTAAACCGTTTTTCTTTTTTCTTTATTTCATTTTATATTCATATAATTTGATATATTCGCGAATATAAGCGTAAAATACATTTATGTTTTTTCGGCATATGAAAGATAAATTTTATCAACTATCCCAGCAGTGGATTCAGAAAAACTCTAGGTAAAATATAATAAAATAATAGTAATAAACAATGAAGAAAAAACACAAGAAACGAGTCTATTGAATATAAAAAACGCAAATGGGATTTAGACGTAGAAAGAATTTTTTTTCATTATTTTTTATAAATAGAGAACATGATGTTAAAGGTTAAAGGCTGTGATCCACAAATTTTTTACTCACCAGTTTAACTTAATATACAAATAATTAATTACCCCAACCATCATGACGGAATTCAACAGTTGGACAGATCATAATCAACTTTAACAAAAGATAAGTGTACAGAAAATTAAAAATTTTTCTGGTGCTTTAAATATTGCTTTATTACTTTCCGTTTGAGAAAATGGACGTCGGTTGGGTGAACAAATTCAAGGGTAACTAGAATATAGAACTATATCCTCTTTACCATTGAATTTGGATTAAAATGGTGCTTATTATTTTCGTTATTATAGGATGCCAAAAGCCTATAAATTACTTGATTACAATAAGCTAAATTTCATAGGTTTTATACCTGGAATAACTTTGCTGAAATATCTTAATAAAATTAATGAATTAATAACGAAAGAATATGAAGTCAGTATAAGGTATTCAGAATTGTCTTCAAAAGAAACACCGCGACATTTAGCATGGAAGATTTCGAGCCTTTTTTACTTCCATATGTGCTCTAAACATTCTGCCATGTTCTAAAAATTAAGCAAAACTCCTGCATTCAGATAAATGAGACAAAACAGGGAGTATTTCAGACTAACATGCTATGAAAGGGCAGTAATATCGTATCTAGTATAAAAATATCGTGTATATTTTTGCTATTCTATACATATAACATTTTCCGAGTCCACTTTTAGTCTTCAGTTTCTTTATATGAAATTGTTTATGGCCTTTTTGCGCTATCAAAATAATCTATTTGCACAGTTTGGACATAAATTGTCCATGTGAGTAATATTTTTCCCTTAAGTCAACTCAAATAACTATCTGTAAGGCTAAATAGCATTCTCTGCAAAGCAAACTTTGCAGAGGCCTGATGAGTCCACAAGGAAAATTTCGATGATGATTAATGATGTTAAACTATGGGCACATTGAGCACATAGGGCGAATACATTTCTTTCTCCACTGTTTTGGGGAATTTCAGTCACTGGAGCACCCATTGAAATCTTACGGTCTAGAAGATCAAAATGAAAAAAATAGTCTCCCAAAGAGACAAGATTTTTTGGTCTTCAAAGATTTGACTGCATAATAGATGTGGCATTCCCATTTATTATGGAATCACCAACTCATTTTCCTTTTACACTAGTTTGATTGATTTAAATAAAACAGAAGTCATGGTATAGTCATATTTAGATGTCAATATAGCACGCACACCATACACTTGCAGAAGAAACATTTGTCATTCCAACTATTCACGTTAATTTCCATTCTTTTATTTTTAAAATAGGCCACGTTTTTGCTGGAAGAGTCTTATGTGAGGAAAATTCTACTTCTCCACTCTACGTCGGAGCTTCTTTGGTATCGACCACTTCTATTTATATTCATCTGACCTATATGATAAAGCAAACTCTCCTTGATTCCTGCTTTTAATTATATTCCTAAGAATATATTCTACATAAATATGTGAATTGATATGTTTATAAGGAAAGTTTTACGTAGCATTGTTAAATTAAATATAATCTAAATAAAGAAAGAAGATGAGATGACAACCATGTTCAATGATTATATGATAATAGTGGTTTGTAGAGAACAATATAGTTGCTTGTCATATTTCAAAAGTTTTAGGTGCTTACTGTGTAATATTCTTGTGTACTTTAATAAATGAAAAATATAATTAAAAAAATGACTTCTGTTATTAATGCCATTATTTTTAACTTTATGATTTTTAACACGACCGTAGCCTAATTCAAAAATTAAAACATTTGAAGCCACAGCCATTAATAAAATATATTGAATGAAATTTAATGAAAGTTTATGTATATCATCTACAAGGTAACAGCAATATTTTTTATAACAATTAAAAATTAAAAACTAAAAATATTTTAATTAAGTGTTTAAAGGTGTTTGAATATTTACTTAGATAAAGACTAAAAATGAGTTTGTTATATTTATTAACTAGATTGTATTACTTTGAGAAAAAAATATGTATATTAGAGTATACCCTTAAATATAGTAAGATTCATTTTTAGATAATATATAACCAGAAATACTTTATTTTCTGAAACAAATATCCTAACAAAAATTATTTTCAATAATTTAAAAGGAAGAATAATTGCGTCATCGATTTTTTAAAAATCATTTGTTATATTTAATATATCCAAAAGCGGTTAGATGTGCGACGTTAATGGAACACTGTTATCGTATATAACGCCCAAATTACAAACTTACTTTAATTTAATGTTTTTTTATATTAATGTAAGTTAAAATCCCAAGAGTAAAAAATTGTATGTATTTAGAAAGAACATTAAATAGTTTTAATAATCTTAGCTCATAATAATAATACCTTGTCTTTATTGCACCAATATGCATACTGCAGTCGACTACCATTATCAGTTTGAAATTAGTTCTGCATCGTATTATTGCTAACCACACTTTCATCTCATAAATGCAGATAGCGCAACTGCGGTTTTGCTGCAGCTGGCAAGGAACGTTGAGTGCAATGTTATTAATATCGTGCATGTTATATTTTTCAATCAAGGAAACATTAATTTTAAATAGTTAAATATTATTACTCTATGATTTGGCAATGACTTTTCTCGTTTCAAAATTTCAAAAGAATTTATGTATTATGAATGTACGTAATATTAATATGAATTGCACTACATAGTTACAATGAATAATAAATTTTGTATCAATATATTGCTTATAATATACTTAACTCAAGATTAATAACATCCTACTTCGAAGTAATATTACTTTTCAAATAAACATAATGTTTAGAAGTGAAACTCATTTACAATGCACTTTACATTATAATGAAAATTGTTTTTCATGAAAATTTGTAAAGAAGTGAACGCGATGGGATTAAACGAAGTTCTCAGCAGATTAGAGAATGAATCCTTTATACCAATTTTTTTTAAATAAATTCGTGCCCACGTGAATGTGACTATGAGAGTGATATGTGTTGTGTTCAAATTCATAGAGATCAATGTTATCGAATAGATTAATTTGTGTGAATAAATATATTTTACACTCTTTAAATTAAAATAGATAAACAGGTAGTGTAAATTGTATAATAATTATTATAGGTTTTTCGAATAATAAAAATTTAGTTTATGGAAAGCGACTAATATTTCATGGTTAGTCGTATTTATAATTTTTATCTCAGAACCTAAATTTTTTTATGTGTCATAAATTATTTTCTTGCTAAGTAACTATTTATTAAAAAATAAATGCTGAATCTAATCTGCAAGATAATACGTGTTTAAATTAGAACAGAAATCCCGTTTTTGGAAAAGTGAGGATTGAAACTATGATTGGCTGCTGATACTAAATAAAATGTAGTACTAACAAATATACCAACCAAGTAATCAGTTATATTGTTTAATATTCAATGATTTCTACTAACGAAATTGGCATTGTCTATTACTGAATTTATCAAGTGATGCCGCTACTATGAAACTAATTTTTACCAAGTGTATGGTCGTGCATATTATACAAGATATGAAAAATTCTTACGTTCTGCTATTGGGTATTTATAATGTTGGAGATTTCCATATATCGGATTAATTACAAAAAGTACACATCGAAAGTAACCATTTTCATTTTTGAACCATGATGATAATACACCTAAATTAAATTTAATTATATAACGCAGCCAAGTTGCAATGTAGATTTGTTAATTAGTCCTCTGTTTTGGACATAGAAGTAAAATATTATAATATAATCCGATATCTACAAAATACGTACTGTATGATTACACATTAAACATAAGCTACATTTCAATAAAAATTAGAGCAAAATGTAAAAAAGGCGGTGTTACCATTGTTCTTTGACGTTCTCGTTAGTATTTTATTTATATTGTTTTATTTCGATTTTATTATTTTACTTTCATTAGATCCTTCTTCTAATGAACTACTGCTAGACATAAGCCTCTTCCTATGTGCGTCATTGAACCTAATCTTCAGCTCTTCTCAGGTAATCGCTGTCTAGCTGACAGATCTTGCATAGATTGTCTCTCCATCTAGCCGGGGGGCGTATTGCGTTTGTCTCTATACTGCATTTGTCTAAATGTGGTCTCTTCTTTAGAAGCCGTCCATCCCACCTATTATCGGTTTAACAACAAATGAAACCGGCCCATTGCCACTTCACCTTGCTTATTTTTTGAACTCTGTCGGTGACTTTAGTTCTCAGACGAATTTCATCAAGTCGAGAGTGGGCCGATTTAAATGACACACATGAAATGGACTAGTTGTCATAATTTTCACGTTTCTGTAATAAAACTAGGAATCCTTATAATTCCATCATACCCATATATTCTCTCATCCTTCCATCTTTCTATCCTTCTATCACAGTTTCTATTCATGTGTCGTATTTTGTAATGTTTTAATTCGAATTGTATGAAATTTTGCAAGTAAAGAATGATCACTAATAATATATAGCAAGGTAGAAAAATATGAGTCCACAATAAAGAAAAAAGGATTTTTCTTTGTCATATCCACCATTAAAGTAAAACTATATGTTTAATGAAATATTTTACATTTTTAAATCGAATTAGGAAATTATTAAGCTTTATCGTAATTAGCAATGGATTCCGTCTTTTCTTTAGTTTTTCAGCCATTTACTTGAAAAATGTGAAGAATTTGTTGATAGTTCTAATTAGGAAGTATTTTGAAAGGTAGATAAAAATAAATGAGTCCCTCATATTGTTTCATCTACCTTTCAATTTATCCCTTATTTTATTTTAATCTACCTTTTTATTTTAAAGAGAAAGGAAAATAAGTCAATTGTGAATCATTCATGCCAAAAAAAATTATAAAGAGAAACTTTTGATTGAGTTAATATTTGTTATTAAAAATATTGAACAATAATTTTATGAAAAAAAAATTATAATATTGATATATTAACATCTCCAAATATAAGTATATTTATAAAATGAAGTAATGCTTTTTTACGGTCCTGATACAAGTAGAAATAAATATTTCAAGGATATTAATGGCTGAAACATACATTCAAAACGATACTAATATTCTGAAATTTTACACAAAACATTTAATAACCCATTGGGAATTAAATAAGTCTCTTAATTTCTTAACGTATTCATCAAAAATATTATCAACAGCAACTTCAAAGTAAAAAAATACAGAAGTTTTTACATTAGTGTTCTGCGAGAGATTAACGTAACATAATGTCATCACTAAATGAAAAAAAAACTTCTTATTGCTGACTGTATTGATAATGTATACTTCAAATATGCATTTAAAATTTGCTAACTGTACTGAGAATTTAAAAATAATTTACCCCCAAATAACACTTACATATTGTACGGGCAAACTCATATTCACCATTTACGCGATAATTTATTTTTGTTTCAATGCCACCGTTAGTAACAAATCATTGAACAGCTATTTAATTCTCGAAAGATTTTTCATGAATTCCAACAAGTTCCTAAAATTATCCAAGGAGAAATCGAATCAAGTTTTGAAATCATTATTGAAAGAAGACTGTAAATATATTAAAAAGCTATTTATGTCCTATAAAATTGTGTAGTGATATTGCACAACTTTAACTTTAAAAAGAAATTACTATAAATGACAAAATTGCTTGAATTTTAAATAAAACGTTATTAAAAATTTTCAATATGAAAAAGATATAATATTATAATTTACATATTTATATACATGTATGTATACATACATATATATATATATATATATATATATATATATATATATACATACATTTTAAAAATATTACAAACACACCTGACAATTTTTTAACCATTTGGTGAGTTTAAAGTTGATTCAACAAGTTCTCATACATATTAAGACATTTACTATTTTAGCTTTGCTTTCTCTAGCTGAAAAGTGGAATGAAATAATACATAATTTGTGAAAGAATTATATTAACACAGAAGAAGGAATATACACAAAGCGATGTACGTAACAACAGCTATTAGCAGTAATTTATTTTATCCTTAATGTTTTTCCAGTCTTTAAGTTTTAATTATTTCATAAAGTGACAAATAGAGGTTCAAGAGAGAGAAGTAAACAATGGGCGACAATAAATAAATAAAGATAATGGTTTTCTTTTTATTTATTATCTATGCGTCATTAAGATGCGTCATTTCATATACTCCTTGCGTTATTAGAAAAACATTATTCCACAGTTTGCTTTTCCCCAATCTGAATATTGAAGGTGCTAATACAACTGATTAAATAATGATACCCAGTTTTGGGCACAGATGGAAATTCAAGTTTTTATGGGAACATTAAGAATAAAAGTCAAATGATAACAATTTTATAATTTTATCGTGATATAGTAGTTTAAATTTTAATCTCAGGGATTCCTTAATATCACAAGTAGAAGGTTGCAATGTTTGATACATTTTTCTACTCACTTCATATTTTATATTTATTTATGGTTCCGAAAAAATAAACCCTATAAATTATTATAAAAGTATAACTAATATTAAAAAAAAATAACTAAATGATACCATGAGTAATTATCAGAAATCAGTAAGTTAAATTTAACACATTTCTGCTACAATATAAAGATCGTATTTCTCCGAAAAAAACCAGGAACAACTCAAGGAAAAATAAAGGAGCTGCAGCAAAATACGAATTAAATAGGGAATTTAACAGTCTCAATACCCCATTATATCTTGGTTAAAATGGTGATGTCGCTTTTTCTCTTCTATCGCTTTCTGAACAGAGCATCAAGCTAAACGCTGGACCGTAATGTCAAGAATTCAATCTGTTTTAAATGTACATAATATGCTTTTTAATGACATCGCATGCTATTCACTTTACATTTTAAAGAGGGAGAAGTAAGTTGTCTCTTCTACTAAACGATATCTTCATGTGCGCTCTTCACACATCTTTAGAATTTACAAATGCCTTTGAATTTTACATTTAAATTATGTGTGTTTTTTTAATTCTACGACAATTTAGGTTCATATAGGCTTTTAATAAAACATTGTAATTCACTATTCAATCCATATCTTAAAACTTTGCGCGAACTCAGTTTTTTTCCTTCTAGTGGTTAATATGTTGATAATTTATTTTGGTGTCGTACTTTTCGTTTTTGATTACGAATGGAGTACACTATTAACAAAAATTATGGAAATAACATAAATATATTCCAATCAACCGTTATGAAAAAGTTATAAAATATAATTTATTTTTTAAATATTGCATTTATATAATATTACATTATTTTATAAATGTAATATTTAAAAATTTATATTTTAAACATTACATTATTTTTTTAATATTGCATTTTTAAATATTACAATACATTTTCAAATGAATAAGGCTATAATATTTAAAAATTTTAAAACGATTAAAGGCAAATTTGTGAAAATTTGCACCGATTTCACTTCAAAGACGCGATTAAAATATTTTGTAAATTCAAATTCAAAATTTTTTTCTTTCGTTTTTGTTTAAACTCCCTCATAATAAGAAAATGACCATTTACTCGTGCAGAAAAATAACAAAAAAATGTTGCGTACCGTAGTACGTTAGAAATTAATGCACCTTGCGATTTAATATTAAGGGTTAAGAATTATCAGGAACAGTTATGAAATGTGATGTGACATACTCACTGACTGAAATTTCTTCTCTTTGCCAATTATTTTTCATTAGTTTGCTCTTGCAAATAAATGAGAAATAGTACACTTAGCTTTCAAAGCTATAAATTTATAATTTGTCATGTCAGGTTATCACATTCATATTTCAAAAGGAAAAGGGAGATACCAAAATAAAAAAAACAATGTGCTCTAATCGATGAGAATTAAAAAAGTGTAGGAAAGTTACTGTTTGAATAACGAATTTTATAATTCTAATTTTTTTTTTTATGATGTTTGAGGATTGTCGAATAGAGTATACGAATATATGACTTAGAGGAAGACATGATTTACTTATTTTTCTTCAAAATGTAAATTTGAGAGCATGAAATATTGTTTAAAGGCGTCTTGTAGGCATGTGATACCGTTTAAATACTTAAAATTACATTAGAACATTTAGCTTGATGCTAAGCTCAAGAGACGCAGCAAAAAACAAAGGGAACAAAAAACAACAAATATATAACGTTACCATCTATGTAACCAAGACGACAAATTAATTTGTAATGTATTCAGACACGTGATTTACCTAATTATTGTTGTGCAATTGGTGTAACTCCTTTCTTGCCTCTACGTCTTACTGCCTTCTTTAGAAAATATTTAATCTTTTATGGTCAAGCAAAAATGTAATATTTGTAATTATATTGTTACATTTTTCTGGTAAATTTTAAATGTCAAATATAAACAAAACGCTGTTTATCTTTCCTAACATTTATAAACGTTTATATTTTTATTTCAGTTTGTGTTTACAAGTTTCGATATTCTTACCTTAATTCGATTTCATATGTAATGACAACATTCAGTGATACGATGCACAGTTAAGCTATCGTTGCAGTAATATTATTGTAGATTTAGCTCACTTAAACACTTTGTTTTACTAACACACTGGCTGATATTTCCACCTTCGTTTCATTTCAATCGTTACTAATGGCCCCGTGTTGCTATAGTCTGCTCTTACCTTATTCCAAAAGACAGTATTGTTATAGTTACATGCGTTGTATTAAAATTGTTCACTAAAATTCTTGTACATTGTTTTTTTTAATATTTTAGGTTATTTGAAACCAAAATAAGATATATTGGAAACAAATAATTAAAATAAGTTTGTTGAAAAATATCGACCAAATATGATATTTGGGAAATCTATTCATCTCATAAAGAATAAATGGATGAACCTATGTAAAATGTCGGCAAAAAATACTTAAATTGATTTCATGAGTATCTAGTATGCCGTCTAATATTTTGATCTCTTAACGAAACAAGAAATAAAACCTTGTCAAGGAAATTATGCTTTTATCACTGAAATTCGTTATTTATATTAACGAAATGTTGCCATTTGGTAGGCAGTTGCAATATGCTTTCAGCGTAAAAATTTGATAATAAATGTCAAAAAAACTGAAAATACGTTTTTAATATCTTTCATACTGCCCATTTTTTATACAGTAAATGATTGCTTAAAACTATGAAAAAGTAAAATTCGGATAGCGCAATCTTGGTTGAATAAAGTGAATATGCTAAGAGCAAATAGTTCTATTCCTGTGATTTTTGATATATATTAATTGCGGTATGTCGTCTAGCTTAGTAATGAGTATGAGAAACTTGGTATTTTTGACTGCATAGCTTGTTAGCTTTATCTCCTCATAATAGTTGGGAACGAATATCTATAATCCGTGTTTTATTTAAACAGCATTTCAATTATCTCACAATACTCTATTATTAATTTTCACTACTTCAGATTTTATGCGTAGCGTATGGAATATTTAACGGTCATACTTAGTAGTTTTTTTGTTATTATGGAAGACGACATTTTTTATTTCTTTTCCGCAGTTTTTCCAAATATAAAAAGTTTTTTCGCCGTAGGAAAGCTATCCATAGTGGGCATATAATCTGCACATTGCCCAGGAAAATTCTTTAAATAAATAGCGGCTTGATATTTTATCAGTATTTTAGCATAATCTTTCTAGTATTTAGGTCAGGTCTGTTTCTGGAACTTATTTTTCTCCTGCGCTAAACCATTAGCGTTTGCTTGTATGAACGATGAAAGAAGATGATTAACATAATAATATATATAACTTATCCCATATTATATAGATTAAATTCCGTGAGAGAATTAATAATAGGAAAGATTTTGCCAAATGGACATAATAACTAGGTAAAAAAATTGGGCGCCTGAAAGGTAAAAAAAAAGGCCAGCCCGCGATTTCACGGGTCTCGCCGCGTAATGGTGACAGCACACAACAGACGGATAAACGGCGTCATGTATTTTACATACGATGGGCACACGACAGAGCCGACGTCCGGGGGAGGGATCCCCCGACGCCTTAACCGTCCGTTCTGTGCCGACACCATTATGCGGCGTGGCCCATAAAATTACGGGCCGTGGAAAGCTACCATGAGATCGACTGCAGTGTCACAAAAAAATATTTTTAACAGTTCACATTGTAAATGTTTTGTTGTTTTGTTACTTTAGAATTGTGTTTTAATTTGCTTCAATAAATTATTTTTATTGCAATGATTAAGGACATGGTAGTTGTTAAATGAACGCGATATGATTTACTGAACACCATAACTTGAAAAATAGGCATAATTAAAAACGTCATCAAAAACAAACCGCAAAAATATACATGTTGGTGTTGGGTGAAGAATTTATAATAAAATGTATTATTGTTTGTTTTAATTTATAAATAAAATATGGTTACTGTATACATTACGTTATTAATTTTGATTTCTCATGTAAATATTCCTCACATCTGTAACAATAAACTTTTCAACGGATTGCCCAATTAAATGAAAAAATAGTCGACATGTTAAGTTGTTCGATTTTAAGCATTATGGGTAATATTTAGTGAGATTGGAGTGTTTATAATATTGGCAGTTGGAGATTTTATCAATGATACTCTATGATTTTTAAACCATATTAAAAAAAATTGACATTTCCTAATTTCAGCCGTCAATATAAATTATCCCCAAGACCTAAACATTTCTTTACTTTAATATGTTGACTGAAGAAAAGAAAATAATATAAGTTATATTGATTTACAACTACTTCCGACAAAATACTGTGTTCCACAGTAGAGAGGCTATTCCTTTTTATAAAATTGTTTTCAAGAGTATTTCTATATACCTTATCTCATTGGAGTATAATAACAAAGTACAGTAATAAATATTCAACCACCATTCAACTCGGTATATTGGAAAAATTGTATCTTTAAAGAACGAAGTATCAATGCATAGAACTAGTATAAATGCCTGCTTAATGACATGTAGCTAGATTAATAATCTGCATGGATTGTAGTTAGGTAATTTATTCAATAAAATCTTATAATGGGGCTTTTCAAATGCACCCAGAAATTTCTACACGGAAAGTGAAATGGAAATCAATGAAATACAATTTTCAAATATATTTTAGACTTATTCATCCCCAATAAAGTATGTAATATATTTGAAAATTATATACGATATTAATTTTGAACTTCAGGTTCAGGTACAGCGATGTATATTAATGTTTATATTTGGAAAGATGTGTATCAAATTTCCACACTAACAAGTGCACTTGCATGAAGAAAATGACCGATATTAAGTTGTTTTAGAGTTTTTAGTTCTAATTAATATGCCCCGTGCTCATATTTTCTGCCGTATTGATGTAATTCTTTTTGTTTATTGGCGTGGCGAAACGTAAAAGTTACAATGTATTTGTACGTGCGTGGAAAATTCTGTATTATGTTAGCAGCGATAAAAATATTTTCCTTGAATTTTATTCGAAAGTAGAAGATAGGTAAATATATAAATGAGAAGAAACGATGGTAAATTTGTTGAGGATAGTAAGTAGAGTTGGGATTGGAAATTCTGATAACATCATTCTAAAGTATATTATCGTCTTTTCTTATAAATAACATGAATTCGCTTAGCGCTGTGGGCCTTCTCTACATGATATATAATTTAAATATACATAATAGTTTTAATATATTTATCATGATTGTTAGACGTGATCAAATGATAATTCATGCCATTCAATTAGCATATGAGTGAGTGAGGATATTTTTTTTATATTTCAAATCCATATTCGCTACCACATTAGTGTATTTATTTCTATGTTCGATGGACCAAATTGGTCAAAAAGCTATCTTTTGCTAGGCGTACTGTTTTGCAAATGTCCATATTAGAGTTGTATTTTGTGGGAAATTTGATTATAATACAATGGGAAATTTGATTACAATTTGATTTTAGCTACAGTATGTAATTTTAAATAATATTAGAAAACTATGGTCGTTATTCGTACCTGTGTGTTTTTTGTCCTACGAAAACTTGTCAGATTGTTTTTCTTTCCTGTTATTAACTGAACAGGGTCTTATAGTATCGTATCGTAGTTAGTTCTGTAGTTTTATTGTTACAATAGTCATGAAAAATTATGAACTTTTTCAAACAGTTTGTTATTTTTTTAATACTTATTTGAAATCTTAATTATCAATCAAAAAAATTCATATTTACAGGTCTGTAAATATTAAAGTTTTTGGCCTATGCAAGATGTATATATGGATGAATGGTGATATTTTTTTAATACTTGGATGATATGTGTTGATTAATAATGGATGGATATTTTTTTAATACTTATTTAAAATCTTAATTATCAATCAAAAAAATTCATATGTATAGGTCTGTAAATATTAAAGTTTTTGGCCTATGCAAGATGTATATATGGATGAATGGATGAACATAAGGAAATTATAAGGTTTCTTTGTGTCAGTACTAAACGTTAAAGAGAAAGATGTATGTAGGTACATGAGTTTATGAATATTTGTGAGAGCAATTGGAATACAATTTTTCCTACATTAATTTTGACTCATCGTAGCTAAATATAAATGAATATTACGTTTCTCTTTCTTATATGTCAAATATTATTTGGAACTGAAATTTATATAAATCGATTTAGACTTAACAACAGTAAATAAGTTCCTTCCAAATGTCGCAAATAAGGTGAAAAGTGATATATTTTACTTAAAATTATTATTCCAATAATGTGGTGTACAATTTCATAATTAATGACGACGCATAAATTTAAGTAATAAGTATATTTGAACCTTGTTTGAATCTTTAGAATTGGTGCTTCGCTGAGTCGTAAGAGGACATCTTTGATCCATCGTCGTGTATACATTAAATGGTGCTTTACTGCTGTTTCGCCCTAAACGACATTCATGACGAAAGAGACCTCTAAGTTTACTTCGAAATGCTTCCATTTTTAATTAATTCTTTACTCGCCGATTACTCAAAAATAAATTGTACAGAAGTTCGAATGCAGCACTCATTACGTACCTCACCAGAAATATTCTAGAAGCTTCAATAACATTCCAGAAATTGGTTGAAAAAAGTGGCAGGTTTATAAGTTGCCTACCTAATATATCCCATTTACATAATAAATTTAAAAACTAAAACGTTTCAGTAACTATGTTAATATACAGTGAATAAGTATATCAGTTTACACAAACACGTAAAATCGTTTTATAATATTATAAGAAATTAGTTTTTGCACAGTAACTTTAGTACGAGTAAACAATTCTGAACTGTACAAATATTCTGGTACAATAGCCGAGCCATAACAAAATGGCGTTCCAGGATAATAAAAGTAAATTTAAACCTGTCGATGAATGGGTAGGTTGAAACCAATTTTCTCGCCATGCACTAATTTTTTATACTGTAAAATGTAAAATCATAAGAGAACGTGATATCATTTGTGCATCTCTATATGACAATTTACATAATGGACTTACCGTTAATATAAATTAGTGAAAATATAGTTTTAATCAGAATGACGTAAGAAATAACATACATCTGTATGTAAAAGTATGATATTGATTTGTAGGTACACTTTTCTTCCAATTAGTATAAATTATTAACTAACATGAACTTTTTAAGAAGTTTAACTTCATCGAGGCAAGGCTCATACCTTTCTTTAGTAAAACCTAATAAAATCAAACCATATTATGGTGCCGGTTTACATGGTAAATCCAAATATTTATTTAAATTCCCTTTTGAAGGACAAATTCCATTTTGAAAAGTATATTTTCAGTTTGTATGCTTATTGGATTGGCGCATTATTAAATTTTGCGCTAATCTATCAAGCTTCTCTGTCTTGTCTTAGTGATTTCCTACATATTTTTTCTTGTAATGCCTGTGTTAACTAACTATTTTTCTAAGTTTATTTGGAGGTTTTGCTGGCATCAACTTAGTACTTGACAAAATTTACATGAAAAATATACGTCTTTTTTTAAAGCGTGTTATAACAACAATTAATTAACCGTTGAGGCATACAACTATAAACACCACTTGAAAGTTTGATGATAAACTTAAGCTAGATAAGTAATATTCTAAATCCACATAATTAGAATTAGGAGCTAGATTATGAAAATTTCATAAAAATCCGCTAAATTGTGTAAATATAGACGTAAAAAATTAAATGTATTCAATTTGTATGTATGTCAGCCTGTTCGTAATAAATATTTTAATCGGAAAGCAAAATAAATTTGCATGTTTATCTCGCTTTCGCAACTCAGTTACTCACATATATATATATATGTATATATATATATATATACATATATATATATATATATATATATATATATATATATGTATATATATATAGATATATGTATATATATATATATATATATATACATATATATACATATATATATATATATATATATATATATATATATATATATATATTAAAGGGCAATCGTGGGTAGGTCTAAATTTATAATTAGTGTCTGAGATGTGTCGACACATGGATATGGAATATTATTGGTGCGGGAGTCAACCCATACATGACTATTTCTTTTATATGTTTCACCACCGTCACTGTACGTTGGCAGTGTTTCAATAATAATAAAGGGGAAAATCACCTTATTGGGGCATTGCACTGTTGCGCTCATTGCAGCAGAGCGCCATTTCTCGCTTCAATTTATTTCTAAAATGCATCACGTTACTGCAGGTCGCTATCTCGTATCTGTGCATAATGCAAATGCATCCACCGTATTGACGCATATGTTATGTTCAGCAGTATCTGTTTTGTTGCTTTTACTTGTCACCTAAATAGCCCATTATTTTATTTATATCTGATTTAATAAGCTTACATTTTCCTAATATACATATCATAAACTCACATGTGTAAGCATATGCGAGTTCAGGGATTTGACGCATTCAAAACTTTAAATATTCTTCTATACATATATTTTAAATATACCTGAATTATAATAAAATCGCATTTTATATCCCAGCTTGTTATCTGAAAAACCGTAATCATAAAAATCTTAAATATCACCAAAAATAAATTTATTTAGCTGCGGTTAATGTAGTATGATTTACCTTTTTACCCGATTGCGCGAGCAATATGTATACCCATATACATATGTTTACCCGTATACCCATAGCCATATACATATTGCGCAAGCATATATATATGGGTATTTATGCATAATAATTTGTATCACCCTAGAGTCCAAACGGTTGTATTGGTGTGTCATTGAATTAGTCACAGTTGCCAAATATGCACATGATGTATGACGTCAAGAAAATTGAAATAAGGCGGAATCTAGTTGCGATTTCTTACTGACAAGGGGCCGTCTATTTTTTTATGATGAGTGCGTACTATAAAGCAAATAATGATAAATAAAAGTACAACCGAACAGCCGCGTTCCAAATACGTTCGAGCACCAACGGATAATTGCGAGTTCTAATATCACTCAGGGTAGTGATTCTCTATTTATACCTTGTTTTTTTATTATTCCGAAGATAACATACCATTTATTAGCAATTTCTAACTTAATAAAGGTATTTTTAATAATTTGATTCACTTATTTATTTTAATTTATCTATGATAATGCATCTAGCATTATCACATACTGCAAAACATACTCGTCAAAAATTACAAGAGTTAAGCTGAATTCTGCGAGTACGAGTAAATTATTTATCCAACGACGCGCATCAAATTTTCAGAGCTCATGACCATTTCTTGATTATGTCAAACCAAGGAAAAATGTTATATACTTTTCTTAAATTATCAAAAAAATTACACAAGTACTTACATTTGCAGTGAAAAAAAGATCGTTTGAAAGTTCTTCAAAAAGTCTTTGTTAATTTTTTACTTTATTCTAACCATTATATTTTTACGTTGAGGGTATAAAGTTGTTCCCAAAATTATTCTTACGTTTAATTCATCATATTTTCACGCTAGTTATAAGTTGAGACTGTACGCAATTCATAGATGAAGTCATTGTATCTAGAGTTAGACATCTTTTTATATTCAGATATGTAAATTTATAAAAAATTGGGATCAAAAAGTTATTAGCCAATCCAATATATTGCACAAAATACGTAAAAATTAATGTCTGAAAGTTGGTCCCACTTACTTATTGACGGAAAAATAAAGAATCCCTTATTTCGATATTAAAACCTGAAGTAGGCGACACAATAACACACAAATATTATATATATATATATATATATATATATATATATATATATATATTTATATATATATATATATATATATATACATATACATGTATATATATATATGTATTCTTTCACGGAATAAATTGTCGACTTTATTATTCATATTTCTTGAATTTATACTTTATGAATTTGTGGGCTACTATTGTATATTTACTATATGTTTTACTGTTAATATAGTTTCCTATCTTTTTTTAATGGGCATAAACTTTGTAATCTTGCAATAATATAATGAAAATGATAATCTAATAGTAGAATAAAAATAGTAATTATTTAAAAGAAATATTGGTGTATTTAATTGAAATTTGTTTTTGTTTAAATACAATATTTATTGGCTTAATATAAGTTTATAATAAGAGTCGAAAGGCATTTTTTAAGATTTTACTTTCGAATGCACGAATAAATAAATACCTTACTGACAATCGACTCCACTGTACAATGAATCGTGGATGTTGTGAATATTACGTACATAAATTTAAATGTAATTTCATTCGCTTAATGTTAGAGAAAAATAACGTAAGTTTCACGAAAATCTTTATAAGCAAAACTTATTTAAATATTTTATTAAACCAATATCAGACTTTTACAAAGTATGCTTTTATGAATGAAATCATTATAAGTACTTTATCTACATGAAATTGTTTTTGATACATGTTCATAAGTAGACTTGAATGTTTATATTTAATATACACATATAATTCATGCACTCTATATACTGATACGTTTATCCACACAATTTTATTTATTTTCTTCATAAATGACTCAAAATTCACATGAATTCGTTTACGATTTTGATAGTATCCAAAAAATTATATAATATTATATAATATTCCAATTTTTCACCTTTGCCATATTTCCAATTTGTATAAGTCATATAAAAGGTCAGCATTTTATCATTCTTGAAACAACACGGCAGATGATCGTATTTTTAGGCTATTCAAATTCATATTTGAAAATAAAGCAAGACGGTGACAAAATTTGTGGGCGACATTAATTAAAATACTTTTATGAAAGAAAACAAATGGAGGAAAAATTAATATTATGGAAGAAATTCGAGAACAGTTTCATTATACTCGATAGAATAATCTTTTATTCTTGATTTTCCCATTAACTTTGGAAAACCGTTACGGCGTGTCGTTATACAATTGGTTCCATTGGGACTTCGTAAAAGTTTAACAATTAGTTTGATTTAAGTGCGATAATTAAAATGAAAAATGAAAGGACACAAATTACTAGTTGGGAGAAAATAAGTTTCTTACTTTGGTGTATGAAATTATATGTAAAAAAATTAATTTCTTTGATAAAATAATATTCGTATTGTAACATAGTTTTACGAGTTCAAACCGATAGCATTTGGGAGGTCACGCTCTGATATAAAGAAAACGTCGGTTCGAATTATAACTTTATAGTCATCAGAAATCATTCGGTCTAGTGCTGTTTTGAATATGTAAATAAATTTATTGTATTTGTGTAACATCTCTATACATCTTGAATTATTTTTCTTCTCAATCAACTGATGTTTGTGCATCTTTGATCAATTTATATTTCTTCATTACCGATGAAATACACTGGCAGAAATTTATAATATTCGTTGGTTAGTGGTAGTAATTATCCTATTTTGTGATAGATTTGTTCTTGGATGGAAAAAAAATATAATCTCTATTAGTGTTATTAGAAGTGACACCGAATTTAATTGTAATTTGGAAGCATGTATTGTACGTCTTTACATTTTGAAGAAAGTGTTTTGATTCTGGAGTTTCCTCCGTCACGTAACGTAGAAATTCCTGCGGAGGTGCTTCCAGTGGCGGAAATCGAATTTTTCCATTGCAACAGATTCCTAGTGTTTCTCAACTGATTTTTTTTGCATTGCAAACTTTACAGATATTGTCCATTTTTCCGATTACCACATGTTTGTTTGTTATATTCTTTCGTCGGGTCGTAGTGGAATGCTCTATTTATTCGTTTGTACTGTTTACTTGTTCTCGTCCGCGCTTCTCGTAGGGTGATATTTTCATGGGTGGCTTCCGTTCAGTCTTTTATTATAAAATTGTGTCGTAATTATTGATTTTTCTATTCACGGTGCTCATTCTCGTTCGTTGGGAACGTAAACGTGCTTCCTGCTCTTCGACTGTTTTTCGCTATTCTTTTTATTTTCGCCGTTATGCTTCAGAACAGGCGAGATCTCCTTCTCTTTTACATTTGGGCATTGCATAAAATGTAAACCAAACCAACTTTTTATTAAGAAATACACTAAGTACACTTCAAAAATTTTTCACACTTTATTTTTTATTTATGTTCATTCACTGTAGCATTTTGATTACTCACGATTCACAGTTTGTTTTTATTCACTCACTGCACTTTACTGATAAGAAACTAAAGCAGGAACCGACGACGGATCTTGCTTTACATACCCCTACCAATGGGTAACCCCACCCACACAAAAAATATTCGAATGGTCCATAATGTTCTTGTACATTCCATAACATCCGAGTGTTCTGGAATGTTCCACAAATATTTTTTATATTCCGGGATATTCCGGAACGTTCCATATAATTCCATTCCAAAAAATTCGGGATGTTCTGGAATGTTGTGGAATGTTCTCGAATACTCTCGAATATCGTGGACTATTCTAGAAATTTCTAGAGGGCGAAAGCCTTAAGCACGGAAGGTTCTCGTTTTTACCCTTTAGGTAAAAACGTGAAAAAACCCTGAAGTGAGTGGTTTTGCGCTATGTTAAAACGATTAAAAATTACAATTACTTGCCACGTTAGTGCCGTGAAGCTGTGGAATATATGAATTTACGACTATATGCTCGATTGGTGAAGATGTCGTTTGTGAGACGATGTCCTGCATGTACATATTAATACCCGTGACAGGTAATTCAAACATTTGCTTTAGCGTAGATAATACAATTATTACAATGTATAATTAGTTTAATTTAAACTCCAGCACATGTTAAAAAAAACATGAAATGTCGAAATTAGCTAAAAACAATTTATTCTAATAATTTCAAGATAAAATTGAAGCAAAAGCATTATTTGGGTTTAAACTATAGAAAATTCGGTTTTATTTAGGTTTGTTATCAGTATCAGTGCTATGTAGGTAATCGTTACAAAGATTGGAATAAACAATTAACAAATTTTTCCTGAAAGAACCTAAACTTGTTTTACAGGCTGTCGATTTTCGTCATTTTTCAATAAAATGATTGCTTTGGCTTTCTTTTATTGGTTCCTGAATATTTATTAAATAGTTTACACCTGTATTCCACTTTACGTTGAATTTTGGGACAGTGTGTATATGATGTTAGAAGCTTTATCTTATGCAGTACACGAGCACTTCAATAGAAAACGGGACATTTCGCGCCTTAATATTATGTGCTCATTTGTATTTAGCAAACGTTTGGCAATAAATTTGGTTATATAATAATATATTTAAACATTTTGAAACTTAAAAATAAAAAAAAACATGTGAAAAAATGAATGAATACTTCAATGTGTTTTCAAAATTTTTCACAATAGGTTTAGTATCGTGTTTTAATATCTTTTATATTTGTATAAACCTGATTTTGTAGATTATTTACATACAAAGATACGAAACAACGAAATTTAAAAAAAAATCGAATTGACGATTCAATATAATTCTTTGTTTTTCATTATTTTGAGTTTTTGAATATATTTGGCGTTAATTGTGTAGAAATGCATTATTCACAATTAAATGAAAAAACTCTTTAAAAAACCATTGAGGGGTGATAACCAGAAAAATTAAAATAATATCCAATAATAGTGATTTTATCATAAACTATTGAAAGCCTCTCGTAAGTTATGGTAACTATCCATATCAACAAGATGTAGTGAGCAATAACCGTATATTCGGTGGCTACTTTTCTTTATTACGTGCTTTGTGAATGATTTCAGAGTGGTTTTATTGCCAATTTCTGAGTTGTTTGAGTTTGTTTTACTACCAGTGATCTTCAAATTGATGATTTATTCATAATTATATATCCCTCTAGTACTAACCAATCCCTTTGGCTCAATATTTTCCCATTTTTAATTATTTAATGTCTCCATGTACACGTAACTTCACGCTCTTTTTGAGTAAGTGACAACTGTATGATCTATGTGTATGAATATATATATATATATATATATATATATATGTATACATAAATATATATATATATATATATATATATTTATATATATATTATTATAATAGAACTATCATTATGAAATTTCTCATAATAAAAAATAAATTAAACTTGAAGAAAAAAAAGGGACTTTAAAAACAATTCTTTTTTGAGTTTTGAAAAGTTAACATTACTGTTTTGTTGTTGAGTTTTTCAATTTAGTCTGTTTTATAATTTTTGGTAGTGTTTTAAAGATATATACTAAAATGAAACCGTAGAGAAATCTCTTTCAGATTATCATTTAAAACAAAAACACCAAGACATTCATAAAATATTTTTGGAGAAAATATTAAACAAATTTAGTAAACGTTTTTGCGAATCGATCTACTGTCATTCGTCCCGGAATTTTATAATTTATCTCGGGAATAAAACAGTCTTGATCTTGTCATTGAATATATATGAGATTTTAACTGAAGTATTTATAGTGCGGTTTTTTTTTGTTTTTTTTACTTTTATCTTTCATCACTATCTATGTAGCAACTATTCAATATTAATCAAAATGGAACACAGTTTCTAACACAGATACAAATATGTTCATTTAAAAGTTTATGAAGTAAAATCCTCTAAATATTCTTTTTAAATAACCAGGATTATCAAAAGCAATGAAAGTTTTTAACGAAACACAGTACAGCTTGTTCAGTAAAACTAGTTGCCAACGGATGAGAAATATCATTTCATTATTTCAGTAACCAGTAAACAATGTCACCCGAATTCTTTCTCGGTATATTATTACATAAATCACTTTATTTCTGTTTTTATGTTTCCGTAGTTCAAAAAGAAAAAAAATTGCACCCTAATAAAATCACTTATGTGCCTAGAGCATGAAATCTGGAAGTTTGAAATTTTGTACTGATTATTATTATATTTTAATAGTATCGAATTAAAAAATCCAATATTTTAATTCCTAATTTTAACAAAATTTTATTGTGAGTAGAAAATTAGATTTCTAATAAAATAAATGTATAATCTCATAACGGTATATCTTATTTCAATAATTTTTTTTATTACATTACTACCACACTATTTTTTCTTCTAACTTTTTTAAATATAAAATTGTCAGTGAACAAGTCATCAGATCTAGACGTCGTCGCAAATCAGGCACTCAAGCGGTATCAGCACTGTGTGTCCTTTTCTGTTCTACCGCAGTACACATATTTAATAACAACAGTATTTTCGTATAGTTGGTTTAACTTAATTACTACAAAATGTATTATTCTGCTTTTGTTTACTCTAGTAAAAATTAAAATAATTTGATATGAACATTTTGGGAAACATTTCGTAAATCCTCAATGAAAATGAAGTCAAATATTTAATTTCAGTTCCGAAATTGAAAATCATCTCATATTTCATGCTTCAGGATTTAGCGACAAATCTCGTCGTCTGTTATATCCGTTTTTTTGGGAAACCGTTTGATCTAGAAAGTTAACGCGCATATATCATAATATTTACCACGTATCAATTGACAGAGAAACTTCAAAGATCTTTTTTCGAACTTGTACAATACAAGTGCTTTGGGACATAAAAATATGTCTCTCTCCCAATAATCCCAGACACTATACAGGCAAAATTATGACACTAGTAGTACTAGGAGTTTATATAGAAGTTTAGTTATACTCCAAACTCTAATAATAGTGATATACATGGTAAAAAATATTAGTATTTGTAAATAGTTTAATGAAAAATTCGTGTCCCCTTAAATGTTCCTATGTATCTAAATGTGCAAGTGTCTAATATACTTACAGAAAACAAATTTAATTTTTGGTTATACTAGCTATGTCACAAAAGAAAGTCGACCAAAGGGAACTAACAGCCATTATCTATATATTTAAAACAAAGTCGTGTTATTTACACCGTTTATAACTCAAGAACGGCTGTATGAATTTTTTTTAATTTTTGTGTTTTTGGATTTGTCTTCGTCGAGAATAGGATAATAAGTATTAAAACATTGAAAAAATTGACGAAAAAAAATTTTATGAAGAAAATTGTTTTTATCATACATTTTGTATGGAGCGGCTTTTTTGATGATATATCGAGAACGGATGGACTGATTTCGGTGAATATTTTGTTTTTTCGTCTCGGCTTTGAGAAGTTTCCTCGGAAATTGCAAAAGTAAGAAAATCACAAATAATTTAAATGAGTTTAAAACGTATCTGTTCTATGTATAAAACATAATATGTGATAAATGACAGAAACAAATATGTCATAAATGACAGATACGGACAAAAAATATAAATGGTTTTCAACAACTTTTATTCAGTTTTCGACCATTATTGTATTGGAATTCGTTTAAATAATTCCTTTCAAACGGTTTTTCTGAAATTCATCAGCGAAAAGTGATTTCCAATAGGTAGTTGAATTAAGTATGATGAAGTGCACATTGTGGAACGTTGTACCTTCGAAGGTGTTCACTTTGTGAGGTTATGACATTTGTGATTGTGCGCGCATCGATAATTGCTTCATTATGTAATAAATCACGAGGCCAATCATTCGGTGTTTGTAGCCTTAATCTAGAAAATGTATGTTTCTTTCATGGTCAATTGTATGTATCATGTTCACGTGCCGACAAACCATTCATTTTTTTTGTTCTCACTCTCGCATCTGACAACAATACGAAAAGTGTCACATATCATAAACTGCTTCAATGAAGGGAATCGACCCGAGTGCAACCCATCCAGAAAACAGTTTAACAGAAAGTAGTGCAACAATGCTAAGCGAATCATTTCGATTCGCTTCAATAAAGCAAATGTCTTGCTGCGACATGGATTACATTTATTTCAATGTAATTAAAATACTTTTCATTTTGATTTTTGTACATTTATTGAACTTAATTCATTTTCAGTATGCATTTTATTTTAATAAAAACTGAACCTAATTCAGCTAATAAGTTTACACAATATTTATTGATTCTGAGGCGGTACGAAGTTCGCCGAGTCAGCTAGTATCTATGTAGTTCACACACACAAAACACATTTCTGACAATTTTCCGTATCACCGTAATTATAGAATATTTCATTTACAGTAATTTATTTGACGAACTAAAATATCTAGTAATAATAACAGAAACAATTTTTATGAAATGGTAAGATAAAATAAATTTAAGTACGCTTTATTTGCATATTTTTAAAGTTTCCGAAGCAAGTTACAATTAAATTGTTAATAATTAAATATTCTCAACATATATTAATTCCCAATTAATTGTAAAGTTATTTAAAATAAAAATAGTATCAGAGCCAATATTTATCTACTTTATATAAAAAAATAAACCAAATTCAATAAAAATATGTATGTATAATTATTCATATTTGGACACGATATTTTATTACAAAAATCCGTATTAAAATTGCTTCGGAAACTTTAAAAATATGGTTTGATAAAGCGTACTTCAATTTATTTGACCTTATCATTTTATAAAAGCCGTTTCTGTTAGTATCATTAGATATTTTAGTTCGCCGAATAAAACGGATATAACAGACGAAGAGATACGTGTAAAGCATGAAATATAAGATGATTTTCAATTCCTGAACTGAAATTAAATATTTGACTTCACCTCGGATTTCCGGATCACCGGATTTCCAAAACGTTTTCGAGACTTTTTTTTTTATTAACCGATACCATTTAAGTGCCTGGTGTGCAATGCCGTCTAGATCTAGAGACGTGTTCATTGAAAATTTGATATTTAAATTATTTACAAGGGAAAATAATGTGGTAGTAATATAAAAGTATATAATTATTGAAATAAGATAAAACAATATGAGATTATACATTTATTTTATTAAGAATCTAATTTTCCACGCAGAATAAAGCTTTGTTCTAACTCAGAAACTAAAATATTAGGTTTTTAAATTCAGTAATATTACAATATAATAATAATCAGTTCAAAGTTTTGGAATTCAAGATTTTATGTTCTAGATACATGAATGATTTTATAAGAGTGCATTTTCTTTTTTTTTTAAACTACGGAGACCTAAAAACAGAAATAAAGTGATTTCTTTAATGATATACCCAGTAAGAAATCGGATAACATTGTTTACTGATTACTGAGATAATGAAATATTTTTTAAACATTGGCAACATGTTAAGCTGAACAAGCTGGTTCGTTAAAAAAATTGCAGTGCTATTGACAAACCTGGTTATTTAAAAATATTATTTAGGGGACTTTACTTCGAGAAGTTCTAAATGAACAAATTCAGATCTATGATAGAAACGGTATTACATCTTGATTAATATTTATTGTTGCTACTGGACTATGAAATTAAGAAACATAAGAAAATACCGACCTATAAATACGTCAGTTAAAATTATACAATTTATATAAATTCAACTTAGATATAAAAATGTCAGTGGCACTTTTGGCATTCGTCACCTATATAAATAACTTTGAAAATCCATGACTCAGTTGAGACCATGAATATAAAGGAAATTATTGAGAATATTATTCAATGAAATTAAAGGGCATTCCAAGAAAAAATTCAAGTGGATGAAGAATTTCAAGATAGGTCAAGTAGCTGCGTTTGAAGGTTACTCAAATCTTACCATGAACAAAAGTTGTTTTTATACTCGGGGCCATATGTATGTTGTTTAAATGCCATCAATATTGTTCGTAACAACAAACGTTATAATTTACGTAACTAATATATTTGAGATCGAAGTTGTATTAACTTTGAGTCGAATCGTTATTCAAGTCTAGTTCTTAGTAATTTGAATTAAAAATTTAAAGCAAAATATTGCTGGATGTTTATAAATTATTTAATTTCGATTTCTATCTTTGTAAACGCGAAAAACAGAAATAAAATTTTATTTTTCACATTTTTGTAACAGTTGTTACTGTCGTTGAAATTGTTTATATCTTTAGCTTCTTTTCTTTAGCTTTATTAATCAGAATACTCGTAAATTTCCCAAATTTTTACCAAAAAGATCTTAAATTTCCGTACAAAATGTTATTATTTTTAGGATTCCGCACCTCAAGAAAAAATAAAAAACCGTATCCTTACAAGATGTGTGATGTATCCGTCCCTTTATCCTTCTGCTCTAGCAGTTTCTGGGAGGCGGACTAGAGTTTGGAATAGAAACGTGAAGTTTACAAGATATAAGGTATATTGACTCGCATATGTTTCAATAGTAAAACTGGAAAAGAGTTATATGAAAATTTTAGATGTGGTAAATGAAATAACCGATTTTTTTTAAAATTTCTTGTATCATATATGATATCAACAGAAACAAAAATTAATAATAATTCCAAAATACTTTTAATGAAAATTTTATGAAAACTGTTCCAGATATATTGTTAAAAATTCCAGCAAAAAATATCTTTCCTCAATCTCCAAACTGTAGCAGTGTGAAAATTGAGGTCAGTTATGAAGAAACAGCGTTACCAGGATATTACCTAACACATATTCGTAATTATATCGATGATTCTAAACTTTAAAGTTTTTCATAAATTTTCTATTTTTTGACGTCTGCCCAGTCATATTAGGCATGGCGAAAAATTATATTAATCACAATTAAATGAAACTACGTGATGTAATATGATTTCTTTAATTAATTAACTATCTTTAATTTCTTTACCACTAGTGGTAAAGAAATTAAAGATAGTAGAAATAATACTACATCACGTAGTTTCATTTAATTGTGAATAATGAATTTCTACAAAATTAACGCCAAATATATTCAATAATTATATTAATATTTTTAAACCGTTTAATAGAAATAATATATGCCCTTAAAATTGTTATACATACTTTAGTATGTATAGCACAATTTTTGGACTAATTCTGTTCATACCTAATTATTATAATTTCTTAATCTCAGGGAAAATACTTTCATTTTAAGTGACTGTTTTATTCCAGTGATATATATTCCAGAACTGATGATATAAGACCTACCGTGATTGAATAAATTAATTTCGTTCCCCATTTTCTTGATAACAAAAACAATTACCAGCTTAACCAAACTTTATTATTAGTTTATGGGATTATACAATAAATAACAAAATATCACTCGAAATCAAAATATTTTCTTAAAGATCATTCAAGTATTTGTGTATCAAGCTAAGGTAGTAATTATGATTATATACATTTTCATTATTTGGGATCCATCTCGCAAAAATCTGCACTAAAGTTGTTTAATATTTTCTCAGCAAACATTCCAAAAATTTCTTCATATTTTTGTTTTAAATGATAATCCCTTTCCTCTCCAGTTTCATTTAAGTATATATTTTTAAAATACTACCAAAAATTATAAATGAGACTAAATTTTACATATCAAGAATAAAACAGTAATTTTAACTTTTCAAAAAAATAAAAAAAAATTAGTTTTAAAATCACTTTTTGTTTTGTTAAAGTTTAACTTATTATTTATTACGATAATTTATCCATTATTATGGACTATATATATATATATATATATATATATATATATATATATATATATATATATATACATATATATGGTAACTTGAGATGATTCACGTAATGTTTTAACTAATTTAGAATAGAAAATAAACACATCTGATTTGATCACAATCGTAAAAAAATTAAAGCGAAACTAGCAATTTTAAAACTTTTATCTAAGTGCTGATGTATCTCTGAATAATAAAACTCATTTTATTATTTTATTAACTATACTTTGGTTTCAATTTCGAAAAGGCATTCGTTTTATTGCTCTGATAGCGGAGCCTACCACATCCGGTGGTGAAGTTCGAAAACTACATTGTGTTCGATGCTCTTTAACGCAATCATCCCTGATTTCTATATTTCCATACATACATATAGACCATACAGTTATTTACTCGAAAAGGGCGTGAAGTTACATGGAGTTTTTGAAGAATAAAAGCGGGGAAACCTAGAACAGCGTTAAATACTGAATTGAGAGAAACGGATTGGTTAGCACTCGAGTGATATATAACGCTAAATAAATAATAAACTTGAAGATCAATGAATGTGAAACGAACTCAAAAATTGGCAATAAAACCACTCTAAAATCATGCACAAAACATGTAATAAAGAAAAATAGCCACTGAATATACGGGTATTGCTCACTATATCTTATTGATAAAGATAGTAACCATAACTTACGAGAAGCGTTCAATAAGTTCTCAAAATATTGTGATAAAAACGCCATTGTTTGGTGATAGCCAGAAAAATATTTTTAAAATTTTTCTGGTTATCACTCCTTCTATCAATATATTTATAACATTGAATAACAAATTTTCGAGTGTCTTGGAAAAATATGATTTCTATTTTACTGAAAAATGGCCATTTCTTGCCCATTGGTTTTTTAAAAAGATTCGATAATACGATGTACTGTATCTTAATACTAGTACTTGGTTCCTTTAATTTTTCCTTCTTTGGTAATTTAGTTCAAAAATTAAATTTAAGGAAGAATTATAATGCTTGAAGTATTTGCAAGTATGTAGAATTTTGTAACTCATGACATTAAAACTTCCACTTTCTATACTGAAATAGTTCACAAAACTTTACTGCATCACATATTATTTGTAAAAATATAACGTTAGGAACTGAAATTCGAATCAACTTTAAGATGGCTGACAACAAGTCACAAATAATGTTTAATGCATAAAAACAATATATTAAGTTAATAGCTAAATTTTTCTTTAAAATAAATCTTCAAACATGGTGGATATCTAGTGAACTCAAATCTTTTCTTCTAATTTTGTTGTCCTTTCTCTTAAAATGGTGGCAAGCCAAGTACATGAACAAAGCCACTTAACTTAATAAAAAGAATCCGTCATTAAAAATACATCTTTCACAATTTACAAAAGTATTATTCGTGTACAAAGGACCCTGCTATATATTATTAATATCAATTATGACATGCCGGATTCCAAACATTTGTAAAGCGACAAAATTATAAAGCGGTGGCTTTTTGCTTTGCAACAGAAAAGGAAGACAAATGATACGTGTCTAATGCCTCTTGTCTTTTATCTATGCATCGCTGGGTTTTAAAGTAATTAGATTATGTCAATGGGCGTACTATTAATTTCCCTTTGAATTCCTGCAACGTCGCGACAAATTAGTTCAATTTTAAAATTATGCGGAAAAATTGAAATTTTTAATGGTTTTGCAACTGCGTGCAGGTCGTGGAGCAAGTTAATGAAGGCAACTTTGTGGAAAAATAAATTAAAATGGAATATGTTAAAACATGGTGAAATCTGCGGTTAGCTCTATGAAGAGTTATGAAGATGAAATTATTTATTTTAAAAAGTATTGAAATGAGACGAATATTATATAAAAGGTTTTTGAATTAATTAAATGTCCTAACTACCTTACAGCAAAAACTAAGACATTTATCAAATAAAAATTGTTTAAAAAAGAACTTACCTTTGAATATTTAAAAGAAATCTGCAGATTAACAGTCAGGAGGTTGGGAAAGCTATCAGAAGGTGAACAAAGAAGAGGATTGTTGCATGAAGATAAAATATTATTATATAATCAGATGATCACCAAAATAAAGTTAGGAACTGTTACGTTAATATTTGTAATGGATCATCAAAAATCCACAATTGCATTTAATTGAATATTAAGTATAATTAAGTAAAATTAAGAGAAGAAAAAATTAAAAACTCAATACCAAATTAAGTGGTATAGAATATCAAGTCACCACGAAATATAATGACATAAAATCAAATCAAATCTAATATCGGTCGATTATATTCAATGTCATTAATAAGAAATTTTATTTAGTATATAACATTAAAGAGCAACACCCCCTTAAGGAATTAACGATCATAGTTAATCATCCTTTAAATATAATTAGTAATAAGTAGACAAGTAGTGTTATCGTTTAGTGTTAAATAAAAATATTTTAATTGATTTTGACGTCAAAATAAAATTGTACAAATTTATACAGGTATAATTGAGGTAATTCAAGTTCGATAATTTTTTGACTAATTTAGTTACAATAGAAAGTAAACATCTACATTGGTCATAAATGTAAAAAATATAAGATAAACTCTAACAATTTTAACTTTGTGTTGCTAAATAACAAAGTCCTTTTATGGACTATACTTTATTTAAATTTTAAAGAAGTTTTATCGAAGCGCATTCGTTTTATTATTCTGATTGATAGCAGAGTATACCTCGTTTATTGATTAAGTTTGACGCGTGCATCATGTTAGATGCTCTTTAATGCAAATATACCGGATTTCCATAGTACATAGATACATCTAGATTTTGTCGTTGTTTTTTACTTTGCAAGGTATGTGAAGTTTCATGGGGATTAAAATATACAACGCATTCTTGACGAGCGTAGAATATAAAAACTTGATGTTACATTTAAATTATAAAAAGTAACATTCAGGTTTTATTGGCATCAATGAGAATGTTCATGGTCCCTGAAATTATTACCGTTTCCTATTTATTTTTCACAATATAAATCGCCTGTTACATAAGTATAACTTAAAACCAAACAAATACTTGCATCTTTTACGTCTTTTATAAATTTCCAATTTATTTTAAAAGACCTTTCAGTCTAATTATATTCTGTTAAAAATATTGTTTGAGAAAACCTGAACTGTCAACATTAGTGTAAGTAGTGCGAAATGCAATTCTTCGAAGATAAAAGTAATTATGAATTTAGAGAGTAATTATGAATTTAGATGCTTAATGTAGAATTAATTTCAATAAAAATCAATATTAACCAACCGTATCTTCCTCGCTGATAAAATTACATCCCAAGTCTGGTAGCAGTATATTTATAAAATGAGGAATGAAACTCTACCTACCTTTGGATCAGAAAAAATATGTGAATTACTTTAATAAGTTATTATTAAACAAGATTAAATATTGAATATATTTGGCGTTAATTTTGTAGAAACTCATTACAGCATAGAATTTTTTGCTAATATCCCACCTGAAGATGTAATACAACGAAACCTAGATCGTGGTATAGAAATTAAAGAAAGTAGAAATAATACTACATAACGTAGTTTCATTTAATTGTGAAGATTAACTATCTAATAAAATTCGATTATCCCAACGGTTAACTCAAATTTTCGCTTTAATTATATTTTTATTATCAGTGATCTCCTTTTATTGCTTCTCATTAATGAAATATTTTTTACAACTAAAATAAAAAAGAACTAATGTAAAATTTAGCCAAAATAGATATTTAGTCATTTTTTAACGATAATAACGGTTGATTTAAAATATAAAAAGGATTTATATATTGAATATATGCATATATTTATAGTAATCTTTAAATAAATGTATTTAATCATTGAAAGAAAAAATAAAAGGTCTATACCAACTTTCACGGACAATTATTTAATACTTGATATTGTTGAATTGACCTTTAAGGCAATCTATAGATAAATAACGTCAGTAAATAAAATATTTTAAAGGAGTTCTAATCCTTTTTAAATTATCGTCAACAAAATTAAGTTAGTATGCCCTTAATTTATCAATTGCTTTCTTCCATCGCATTCTAATAGTGGCACTTTATCTATAATATTTACAAACTGCATCGGATATTATTAATCTCTTTAATATTTCGAGAGATAACCAATCTTCCATCAGCTCTTTGATGACCAGTTTGCAGAGTCCCAATGGCCAGTTTTATGTTGACAGCAAATATGTTGGCAGCAAATTGCGTATATTTTTCAATAAGGGAATCTCAGCAGGTTCATAAATTGCCTAGTGCCATTATATTATAGATATTGTCTAAATGTCAAATAGTATTCTAAGATTTTACCAACATTGACAAAAAGTTTTCATTCCTAAATAAAACTGAAATAATCGCTTTCATCTGGCCACTTTTTGATTTTGAAAAATTTTATTGTTTCTTAATCACTATATTCACTATTTGGCAATGATTATTATTATATGACCTCATACACAATTCAAATATTTATATATTACGCGATAGCACTACTCGTCAACTGACCACTAATTATATTTAAAACATGATTGAGTATGATCGCTTGTTCCTTCATTGGGTCATTATCTACTTCATAAATTTTTTCATTAATTACATCGATAATTGATCGATAATAGGTTTGGTTTCGTTTTTTATCCTTAGATTTCATATGCTACATATGGAGAGTTTAGCATTTACTTGTTCCTTGATGATAAATCGATATACTATATTACTTAATTTGGTATGGAGGTTTTAAAATTTTCTTAATTAAATGCAGTTGTGGAATTTTTCGTGACCTGTTAAAACATCCTAATGTAACGGTTACTAATTTTGTTTGGTGATTACCTGACTAAATAATATTACTTTATCTTCATACAACAATTATCTTTTTGTTTACTTTCTGATAGCTTTCTTAAAGTGCTGACTGTTTAATTGCTAATTCTAATTATTAGAAGATAATTTATTTTTCAAAAACCGTTTATTTGACAAATGTTTTAGTTTTTGGTGTAAGATAATTACGATATTTAATTAATTCAAAAATTTATTATATTATATTGTATTACTCTAATTTCAATACTTTTAAAATAAATAATTCATTGTCATGATTCTCCATAGAGCAGGTCGCAAATTTCACCATGCTTTAAGATTTGAATAATTTTAAAATTCAACTAATTTGTCGCGTCATTGCAGGAATTAATAACGGCATTAATGGTACACTCTTTATCATAACTTAATTACTTTGAAGCGCAGCGATGCTTAGATAAAAGAACAGTCATTAGAGACGCCGTTGGCTTTCTTTGCTGTTGCAAAGCGAAAAGCCACCACTTTATAAATTTCAACGCTTAACAAATGTTTGGCATTCGGCATGTCATGATGGACATTAATAATATACATCAAAGGCCTTTGTATATGAACAATACTTTTGTAAATTGTGAAACCCATGTTTTCACTAATGGATTTCTTTTATTACATGAAGTGGCTTGGTTGGTGGTGTACTTAGCTTGCTACGATTTTAAGAGGTCTGAAAAAAATGAAAAGAAAAGAGTTGAGTTGACTACATGTCATGATTTTTAAAGATTTATTTTAAAGACAAATTTAGCTAATAACTTATAGTATTAGTTTGTTCTTTTTACGCACTGAAAGAAGGAAGAATAAATGAATCTAGTACTAATATAAAGACACAGGACAAGGGTCTGAAAAAACTAGTGGGACGGAAATGCCCCCTTACTGAAAAATAGAAAACATATTCTTCCAAGACACTTGGAAATTTGTTACATAATGTTATCAATATGCAAAAAAGATGTTTATATGGGAAGAAGTGGTAACCAGAAAAATATAAATAATATCAAACAATATTTTTTTTGATGGAAAAGATGAGCACTTTTAAGTAAATTCCTTTATGAAATAAAAAAGCTAGTTAGACACGTCAGTACGTATGGAAATGGTATTCAATATTATTAGTCTACTTCTGCTAGATAGTTTAAGCAATGAGATGTAATTTCAATGCGATGTGAATTACTTGGTAAATAATTACTTTAGTTTCTAGTTTCTTTCAAAAAATTAATATTTTTTTATTAAATTTCAAAAACAAACTATATTTCGTGACACATTTGTTAGATTTAACACTTATCTTGCAATAATTTTTGTACTACTATTTTATATTCAACTGTTTATAATTTTTTTTTTAATTTCATATGTTTTATAAGTTTCTTCAGTTTCCCAATAAACTGAAATAATTTCTGCAAAATCACATGGTCATAATAAAAGAAGCACAATAGACGTAAAAGGGCTTACATTACATTATGACCTCAGCTTTATTAAAATTACACTCATGTAACATAAAAAGTAACATAAGAATATAAACGAACGACATAAATAATAGTGCAGCGAAATAAAACGTGTATAAATTTCTCTCTGCCACATGTCGCATGATTCACGGCATCGCCTTCGGCGGTTATTCCACACATTACTTTCATTTATTATTTTTGGCTTCATATTAATAGCAAATAACGCATTGCTTTGGACCTTTGCTTTATTAACGTGAAACACGTTTTCGGTGTTTGCAAAAAAATATTTTTCAAATTGCATTAAATATAAATTGCTGTTGCATTGCTCTAGATATAAAAATTATAATTATTGTATCGTATATCGAAATATTTTACAGGTGTAAAAGTAATATAAACTTTACGTTAAACGTTTAAATTAAAAGAAAACATACCTTAAAAAACTTTCATAGATTATAATTTACTTCTACTCACAAATAAGCTTGAGAACTTTTTTTGACATTACACCGTAACAGAATGCTATTGTGAAAACAATTGTTGACCTATGAATACCAGATCACGACATACAATTTAGTACACAATGCAGCTAAGAGTACCTTAATAATAATAGTTAAACTTTTTTTTATTTATTGATCTCTTTATCTGTTTACATACTTTAATATCCTTATGAATAATACTCATAATTAAAAGCAAAATAATAATTTTTACCTTTACTGTAGTAGATTGAAAAATGTTTACATAGAGTATAATGAACTAAAAATAAAAAATATATAAATAAATAACACGCCAAAATAAAACGAAAAGCATATATACTTTTTTGACATTAGTTTTGAATTCATATACCTGCATTGACGAAGAACTCCTGAATAAGGGTTAAAGACATGAATAGATGTGAATAAAATAAGTAAACTTGAATGTGAGAATGGAGGTTCTATGTGTTTTAAAAAGATTGTTTGGAGCGACGAAAGAATATGCATTTGATGCTGAACCAAATCTTAAGTAATTGAATAACTGTATAAACTCAAAAATGTTATACGTTCTGATGGTTGTATAAATTCTGATGGTTGTATGTGCATGAAAATTTGTAGTTAATGTAAATACAGCTAATCGTTACATTATAGGTTTCCGACGACAGTACCGGTGAAATTATCGAAAAAATCATTTACGCTCTCTTCTAGCCAAATTAAATGATTGTTCTATGAAAAAAGAAATAACATTTGTTTTATTATAAAGTAGATATGAAATGGAGAATACCCGAAAATTATTTATTATAAATCGCAAAAAATATTTAGATTACCATAATGGGAGGGCAGCGTCTATCATTTTTGCCATTTCAATAGTAACATTATCTGTAAAACTGAAAAATTCAAATGCAATTATGGTAAATGAATAAGAATGAATTCAAAAATATAATAGTAGTGAGCATCGTGGCGTTATCAACTTAACAGCTTTCTCATTTAATAAGTTTTCTGCATTGCGTACATTTATTAAATTTTCTCACCAATATTTTTCCAATTATTAATTTTGATGTAACATATCGATAGATGAACAAGTTTTGTCAAATAAAATACCTTAAGAAAGTAATTTATATTATTTACCATAGAAAAAACTATATTTTGCTGAGCACGTCTAGTTTATTGTAATTGAGCTAGTTAAGATGATAGACTAATACAAATTACAATACTTACCAGGAGAGTACTTTAGTGTGCTGTAAAGAAAACAAATAATAATGAAGTGATAATATTTCAGAGGTTTTCATCCGATATTGATAAGAAACAGGCTGAAAATTATAAAAAACTTAGTTTTCTTAGGTTTTTTTAATAATTTATCGTCATCAAAGTCACAAAATATATTATATGCATATGTTGATAACCTAAAATTGTTTCAGAAATCAGAAAAAGACCTAACTGTGAAATATTTCGGTGTATTATGAAATATATTCAGCAAGAATATTTAAACAATAAAATATATTTTTAAGTTTCCAAATTTACTACGAAAATATTAGCGTAGAAAATTTAATGCCTTTATAATTATGCATTATCTGACTTGCGACGAACGACGATTACTTATAACGAATTTACGTCATACTTTTTAACATCCACATGGAATAAAATTATATAAATTTACAGAAATTCTATATATTCTATAGAACTAATATTTTATAAAATTACAGAAATTCCAAAAGTTTATTTTGAATTTTGAGATCATTCTAAATTAGTCACGAATATGTAAATTTAGCAAAATTGTGATTTATGTTATGTTATATAAAATTCACCGTATATTAATTAAATATACGGCTAATTTTATTCTACTATTTTACGCTTCATTTGTGGCTTATTTTTGTAAGCATAGCGTATACATTAAAGTTATAAATTAGAGATATATTTCAAGGCTAAAATATATTAATCTCGGTTCATCCAATATTTGATACTGATTTTTAAGTAACCAAAGGAAAATTTTACTCTTGTTAAATTTATTTTATTATTCTTGTTTAGAAAAATCAGCAAGTTATTTGAAATTATTCGCAATTAAATGAAACTACGTGATGTAGTATTATTTCTACTATCTTTAATTTCTTTACCACGACCTAGGTTTCGTTGTATTACAACATCTTCAGGTGGGATATTAGCAAAGATGCTAATATCCCACCTGAAGATGTTGTAATACAACGAAACCTAGGTCGTGGTAAAGAAATTAAAGATAGTAGAAATAATACTACATCACGTAGTTTCATTTAATTGCGAATAATGAATTTCTACAAAATTAACGCCAAATATATTCAATATCAAGTTATTTGAACTTAAATGAAGCCAAATATAATGGTATCTGTATATAAGTACTCACCTGCCTACTTACTTTGCAAAATTACATATGTTAAGATTACACAAGTTCAAATTGAATGAGTTTTACTCTTCATTCATTATGATTCAATGAGAGAACTACTCTTCATTGGAGGGTTTCTATTATCACCATTTTACCCAACTTACTGTACCCTAATTTTGTTAAAGGACAAATTTATATCGACTTCAGTTCTTCAAAATGTCGGAAACATTATAATTCGATTATTATTAGATATTTTCTAATTAATTTTTCTAATTAATGTCACTTGAAAATGCAAAAATACATGTGTTGTTAAATCAGGGTTATATGAGAGACTATCGTAAAACAACGTTGGCAATAAAGCAAATTTGCAGTCTCCACTGAACATTTCAAAATAGTTTTCACTCGAACAACAATGTCACATGTTTTATTGACGAACTCATGCTCACCGTTTAAGTACTAACTTATTTTCAATTAAATGCCATCATTAGTAACAAAACATCGAACATAAAATAACTCTAAATTTAAGACGTTCATCTTATTCTTTATGATTTCTTTATTAAAATCAAACAAGTTCTAGAAACTACCTAAGATGAAATCGAATTAGGTTCATTCATATTTAACGGAAACTGTAAATTAATTAAAAAGCTACTTAGGCTTTACTTAATAAGGAAAAATGAAGTTCCATAAGTTTTGTGAAGATATTGCACAACTTCAATTTAAAAAAATATAAATAAAAATGTTAGGGGACAATAAATAATTTAATATTTAAAGAATATAAAAATCTTTAATATGGTGAGATGTTGAAAGAATACAAAATTTATTGACTTACCTTTAAAAAATATATTTGTTCCGTTATTAACAATCTCTAAGTCTTAACCAATATTGGAAACGTTTTATTCTGTATAAGGATATATTTTCTACCCTATTTGTATTAAAATTGCGATCAAAACTACTTTCGTAACCAGTCACAACATCGAATTACCTCAAAAAATAAACTAAAAATAAAGTTTATTATGATTGGGATACGGACCAAAACATAAGTTTAAATAACAAATTACACGGACAAAATATTCGCCAGTTTCTCCGAAATTAGTATGCGTTGTAAGCGACTTCTTTTATGACGCCATTATATTATATCGATTAAGTAAGTGTATGGCTTTGAATAATAATACTTTTCTATGCATATTTTAAAATATATTTACCCCGCCATTTTGGAATATCGAAGGTATTTTAAACCTGACGGGGTTTGTGTATTGGGAAATTATGGTCATCTGTTAATTGTAATATTTTTAGGCTACAGAATGCATAAATTAGGTCTTATTATTAAATATTTGCTAAATAAACATTCTTAGAAAAAAATATGAATATGAGTTTTATTTTACTTGAACTAACAAATAAGATATAAAACGAACTTACTGATACTAGTGAAACGAGCCAAAACTCGATGACAGTCACTAACTCCATCACCGTCATCATTATTGTATATTGTCACTGGAAACAAGAATGTGTGCAAACTTTCGAGTGTCTACCAATAGGTAAACAGTGAAAAATTAACTTTAAATTTATAATTGATATTTGACCCAGCTTCAGACAGACATCAGAAGAAATTAAGTAAAAGCTTTAAAAAATTGAGTACCTTTGAAATGTATATCATTGTCGTATTTTTACATATGAAACCAATTTAAATTTAGTTTTAAAAAGTTACATTCGTACTGTATGTGTAACAGTGATCATCTTCCAATTGATGATGATGATTTGGATTGAAAAATTCAAAAACAAGTGATTAAAAAGTGAAGAACGGACATGCACGAGATATATGTTAATTTTCGCTCAGAAAAATTGTGAGAGAATATATATTTGGCAATTAGTTGAGATGCTTATTGAGAAAAGATCTCACTTTATAGTAGCTCACTGTTTATTTAAATTGTCATTTAGTTTAAGTACATAAGCCTTTTATGTGGCATAACTACAAATCTAATTCTTTATGTATGAACTTGTATTTCCTTAAGTTTTGTATTCTTTAGCATCAACTTGCTATATTTTAAATTTTGCGATCTTTGCTATCGTCTTGTTAAATATATTAAAAGTTTTTGTCTAAATCAGTCGGGATGCGCACTTAGTTTCAAACATATTTAATCTTGAATCAGATTATCTAAAACTCAAATCGTTAAACCACTCATAGAATATTATTAATTGCAGTCCTAATATGAATTTATGACTAATTACTTACTTCTAAAAATTAATAGAAAAATTTGGCCAATTATTTGCATCATTGATTTTTTTTTGTTCCAAACTAAAATTAAAATTACAAAACAACTCTGGAGCTTTTTTTATTATTCACGCCTACCATAATTTGTCAATTTATTGGAATTGCAATAGAGCATATATACATAATATGATGTCATAACACAGAATCCACTGATATGCATTTCAAATTTAATTTTATACCTGAATATCTATACACGTTTATACGCAAAAGTATTCAAGCAAGTTCGGCTTGATTGATTTTTAAATATTTAAATAAAATTAAACTTTTACCTCTAATAATATGCTTGGGCATTAAATGACTTTAAAGGTGAAATAACAATATCCAATTAACTTATTTTACTCAGTCGTTCACAAAAAGAAAATAAATTATTTGACACAAATTTTGAATATATGATGCTTATTAAAATAGTGTAAACAGTTTGGCTGCTAAGATCGAAGTGAACTTTACAAATGTTGTTAGATTTATTAAAAAACCTCAGCGCTTAAAATAAAATATTTTTTAATTCATTTTCTCTTCATAAAATTAATCGATAATACATATCCCGTTCATGGAGGAGAATTTATTTAGCCATCTTTTCGATGTCAGCTATTATAATAATGTTATATGTCTGAAATCTAAGGATGACGTCAAAGCTTTTACTTTGAACGACGGCATCAACTTTTATTCAATCGTTCAAAGAAATTCCTGTGCTAGTTTTCGATGAGGCGTTATACACGATTCTTACTTAGGGGTTGAGCTCGACATTTTAATTACGGGATTATGTGGTAGGAAACAATGCTATTCTTTTATTTCATGTGAATTGATATGTTTTATGTATCCTAGTGTAGTTTCAAGCATACCTTCAATATATTGTGTCTTTATCTCCGAATTACAATTAAATTTTTTATCTAAAGGAAAAAGGAACCTTTATGGGATCACTTAGCTGTCCATCTGTTGATCGGTAAAGACCCTTTTTTTAAGGAACGCGTGAAGAGCATCAAGTTGAAATTTATATCAAATACGTAGAACTTTGAAGTGGTAAAAAAATTGAGCTTCTAAATCAAGGCAATCAAGAAGAACCTAAAACGCGGCCATTTATGCCGAATATTTTGACATTCGAAAGTAAACCAAATCTTTCCCGTTGACCTAGAATTAGGAAATTTGGCAAAAAGTAAGGTTTCACAGCACAAGTAAAGGAAAAAATCGTTAATTTGTAGTTATGTTACATTATAATTTTTTTTTCGAATATGCGCCTCTGAATGATGTAGTAGGCGATTTATTTTGGAAAAAATTAACATTTTGTAAATAGTTAATGGGAATTTTATGTACCCCTGAATGTTTGTAGATGGCTGAACGTCTAAACAGCTCCCATAGCACGAGTTGCAACAGTTTTTTTTAACTGCGGTAACAGTTTTTTTTAACTGCGGTAACAGTTTTTTTTAACTGCGTTCTATTCAAACCGATTTAAATTACTTCTGTAGTTACATTTTAAAAAAAATGGACTTTTATCGTCATCGACATTTATCATTAAGGGATGCAAGTGTACAATTGTATGTATAATTTATTTATCTCTGCGAAAAAAATATTCACATAAAAACAAAATGATGAGAAGTGTAAAAATAGTAATTTTAAAAAACAAATTACATCCAGTTATTAATATTAACTTCAGAAATCCGCGAAATATATCAAAATTCAATAAATATAACTAAAAACCGAATATTTTAAATATATTTATTAAGTAAAAGACAAAAGGGCGAAAAGGAAAGTAAGACACAAAACAAATAGACTTTATCCGCTTGATTCCTTAAACTTCCTCCCTTATACCTATAGAAATGTCAACCTCAAATAAAATTATGGTCTCAAACACGTATACTCAAATAAAATTGTGATAAATTAAATACAGGGGAAAACTGAAAGACCAACATCTGTAATTTTTTAAATTTCTTTCTTTCTGTTTGCTGTTGGTTATTTAATAGCTCTCATTTTTCATTTATATTTTACTTAGAGAACCAAAAGTAAACGCAATGAGAATTTCCTTTCAGTTAACCACAAGTAAGTGATTCTATTATAAGTACTATATAAAAGCAGAGTGCCTACTTATATTCGAAAGCTAAGATTGTAAGTAAATAAAATAAACATTAAAAAGTTAAAGAAATAATATAATGGGGCACAAATAATTGGTATAAGAGAAAGAGAATATAAAATTGGATGGAGTAAGTAATAACAAAAAATTTATTAAAGGAAATGTTAAAAATTGTAATCTACCTTCAAACACGTTCCAGAAGAATACTTTTTATGCTTAATAAGTTTTACAATTTCAAATTTAATATGGGCATTCAGAGTTTCTGCATAAAATAGTTTCTGTGTAAAGTTCGATTTTTTGTCATATTTAATTGGTCGATAACTTGAAGTTATTTAAACTTACAAGCAGTGTAGGAAGTTAATTAGAAAAAATAGCCATAGATTCAAACAATAAACTTATTTTTACTGCAAATTCACGTAAATAAAGTGTTTCTGTACATCATATAATTTCAAAAGCAAAAAACCTGGAGCATATTTTTCCTTTTGAATTTGTAAAAATATTTTTTCACCTTGAGTGAGGTTTTCTTTGAAAGCAGAAAAATTACTGTTTCAATTAATCCGTTCACATTTTTATTGTATACTTATTTTTCACCCGCCTTTTAGATACCGATGATATCGTGATATCCACTATATCTTCCTTTTTGATATTTTTTATCCTATTAATTACTTAATGTGCTATCTAGAATTTTTAATAAGCTGGTTTAAAACATAATAGTTAATTGGGAAATTAGGAAGAAAATTTAGAATTAGAATGTAGATCTGTGGAATATCCTTGATTTAAATTGCAACTTACTTAAGTGATTTTTAGTTCAAAACAAATTTTCAATTGTTAATAGTTGAACCATTTGCAGAGGATCTTTTGACTTATCGTACCTTTAAAACCATAAGTAAGCTTAGTTATTATTTCTTTTTGGTAACTTATATCTCATTACTAGGCAAAATTTAAACCATAATTTATTAAACAAATTTTTCTTCCTTGTACAGTCGATATTTAGGGTTAATCTTTCTAAATAATTTGATTAATCAATTACAAAAAGTGAACGAAAATGTACCGCAATAAAATTAGATTACCAAATTAAAGTAAACTAAAGTCTTGTCGTACATTTCCTAGATAATTCTACCGTAGTAAAATATCAATAATATAAATCAATAAGAAATGTATGTAACTTACTTTTCTTTTGAAAGATTATCCTTTCAAAATATACGTTTATGGTGTTTAATTTAGTAATCCGATTAATTTAATATCAGTAAACAATTCTTGAAACTGTTTAACAAAATACACTGGCTACAAAGTTTAATATCTAATATATTACGTTAAGGTATTTCCTCAAATTGTTTACCGAGATTAAATAGATTAATCTAATTTCTAAGGTTCTTGGATTATCAGTCTAAATATATTAGTTTAACAGAAAAAATTTTTAAAAAATTAGTCATTTTCAAAATATTGTTCTAGGCTACTAAAAACATTATAAGATACAAGGTGCAAATATATTTACATAGAGATGGAATTGGGTAATGTACACGTATGGTAATATGGTAATTACATTTGTCTCCGAGACATATTCGTTATGCTGCTAGACGTCCTCGGTAAAGTGAAACCGTAATTCGGGTGCTTCATTATACGATGTTTGTCATCATCATAGTCTATTAGGAGGTAGATGTATCGTAAGTTACATTAGGTTCTTAAACGTTGAAAGACTGCAAAGCAAATGTTTTCTATCAATACCAAGGTACGCCTTAAACCAGAACATGGGACTTGAGATATTACCGTTCAGAACATGGTACCGATAAGGGTAAACTTTTCGAATATCTCCAAGAACTTTATACCCATCAGATAAAATATACTAGGGGTTTGCGATGTAGCCTTATTTGACGCTTTTGTAACACTTTTCACAATATTAAAACAATAATATATACACTACTTGGATGCACAGATTACAATTCATTCAGAAAGGTACTTTCACTTAAAATAGTTAAACCCCTGTTCATTTTGTTACATTAATGGACGAAAATGAGAATAACGTATTGGGTGGCGTCTAAGATATATCACTTTATATACACTTCATGTATAATGATATATGTTAGATGCCAGCCAGTTCATTATATACTAGTTAATACATAAAGAATCTCTTGTCAAATAAGTTCAGTTAAATATACCGTAACCTTGATTTAACCGCTTTTGTCGGAGTAGCAATTTATAAGCTTTCGCTACATTTCTAAACTAATATTTGAATATTTTTATTACATCAATAATAATTTTAAGTTAAAAACTGACCAGGAGGGAAAAGTTAATTGAGAAATCTTAATAATTTACCGTTAAACTTAACGTTAAAACAAATCAACTTTCTAATTGCAATTACTAAACCTGTCCGTATTAATGGATAAAATAAATTTAAAACGCAGATAATATTAAATGATGAAATATATATTGAACATGAGATAGTAAAACTTCTATCTCATGTTCAATATATATTATTATTTCAGTTAATTTTTCTTTCAGATTATTTCAGTTAATTTCAATTTTTTAACTTTAAAAGACGTAAAAATATACAGATTTGTGTAATATTTCGAGTATATTTGAGCCATTATTTAGTAATTATTCAATAGAACTTTTCTCAATTATCAAAACCACGAAAATAGGAGGACGAATTGAAAATCTAAACCATTAAAAAAAATAATTTGTTTCTCTTTTACTTTCAGGATAGAAATATTTCTAATTCGTTTAAATTTATTCATTCTATTGGAATCCAAGTATTAACATATAATCCAAGTATTAACATTCGTTCAAATTTATTCATTATATTGGAATTCGAGTATTAACATATATCTATCCGAGTATTAACATACTCGGCATAATTTTAAACATGGTTACAAAACGACAAAAGTTTAAAAATAACTTGCAATTTCCCGTCTATATAGCAAATGATGCGACTATGTAATGCCAGAATTTAGGATATTGCATCATCCCCTCCTTCAAATTTTATGTGTATTTTCAGGAGTTATCGATCAATATTTTTTGGATTCATATCAAAAATAAACGTCGAAAATAATTTATAACATATTTGGATTGGTACTTTATTACAGACAAATCGTTGATTTTTGGAACGTAAAATAATAATTTTATTTCTTACATTTTTTAAATCGAAATTACATTTGAATATTTCATTGATATGAACATAAATTCTGAGTAAAACAAAATAACGAAATCCGACTAAGTTGTTCACTGCAAGTTTATGATGAAACCGCGCGACGCTCGATGTGCGCGTACTTCAGGACCCTCAACTTTGCATTAACGTTGAAACGGAGTATCTCAAGAACGAAATAAGATACGAAAAAAATTAATAATTATAATAGCCTTATTTAGAATTAAAAGTCGACTTGCTACGTCCGTTTAAAACAGCCTGTAAAAATATTTAATTTTTTCAACTCTTCGAAATTATCAATTCTTTATTTTAATGTTACCTTTCCTTTATTGTGTAATGTATTATATAACACTGTATTTATGTACATATGTAATTACTTTTGAACACTTAAAAAATGATAAGTTAAATGTCCGAGAAATTCAGGAACTAGGAACAAATTAAACCATTTAAAATTAACATTTTTAAAAGTAATCTTAACACTGTTAAACTCAGTGTAACTAAATTATATTTTTCATAAATGGTTAACATATATATGTACATAGTATATAGAACTATCCTGATTGTAATGGTTTAAAAAATTGTGGGAGATGGATGAAAAATAGTGTGATGATATTCGTTCGTCTCTTTATACAACTTGTCTCAAAATTTAGTTTCAATTGTGTACAAAGTGGATGCCAGTTTGGGTAGTCATTCATAAAAAAATATTAAAAATACATCCGAGCCACTTTTGCTCATATCAACATTTTATTAAAAAATGTTGAAAATCGTCACACTGCAAGACATTTTTAGGTACTATGATGACAAATCTCCAAATTTTATCATTTTAATTTTTGTAACGGTTGCTTACATAATACTCCTATTAAAATAGCCCCAAATAAAACCAGAATTGCCGTTCTTCTAACACAAAACATATTTTTTGTTTCAATTTTTTCTTAAAATTGTTAGAAAAAATTAATTTCAGCTAATTTTTACACTTCATGGCATATAAAGAATGTATCTGCATTACCATGACAAGTCATGTTAAAAGTTGGCGCAACTAATATTATAAGAATTCCAAATGGTAAAATACAGTCTACACCTTGCTCTAAAAAAGAAGTACTTGTGTTTTTTCTAAACAATAAAATTTAAAATCAATACCTTTATTCGGTGAAAGTGGCATTTAGTTCCTATCGGCAAGACTAAGTTTTCAGATTCACGTTTCATTTAAAATTAGGTTTTGTTTAGAAAAATACACATATTTTTAAGTAAGATGTAGAATTTGTTGCACACTCTGTACCTCGCTTGAAGTTGAATTTTGGAAAGCTCTATACAATATACTAGAATTGTAATAAATACAAACATAAGCAGAGGCAAAGACACACGCAGGATTGAGCGGGCCCTACGTACATATTTATTATTAGATATTACATTTTCATATTCAAATGTAGTCAATATTTGAATGTATGCACATTAGGTTTTTGCCTATTTATAATCTGACAAATGAATCAATAAAGATTGAACCAAACGAAATATGTAATAAAACGTGTTATCCAATTTTAGGATGCGAAATATAATACTTTTGCAAAATATTCACCAACATATCACAATTGCATCCATTGTGTCTGTAACGTTGATTGAGTCTGTAAACGTTACGTTAATGTACCGCAATACATTCTTGTAACATTTAACTTGATGGGGTAATACATTCAACGACACTCTCTTTAATTGATTTATGGTCTGATGGCACTTACATAAATTCGTAAATTGATGTTGATCGACATATAGACATTTGCTATGTTTCGTGTAAAACAAAATTTACCTTACCAGGCATGTGGCACGGCATTGAATATTACCATATTTTAATTTACTGAGAATACCTAGTATTGTACTAGCTAAAATGTACATTATCAGGGAACCCGGTCTTCGAATATAAAACCAAGTAAGGTTCAATGCATCAAATTTATAATATTATACTAATAAAATATTTAAGGCGTCAACACTTTTGCACAAAGTAATAGTTTCTCAAAATTTTTCTTATCTTTTCTTATTCTCAATTATAAGCAACATTTATTTATTACGACTTTTTTATTCTTAATTATACGCAATATATACTTATAAACTATTATGTAAGTTGTTGGGTTATATGCTATTTATGTATATGAAATTAGGAGAATAGGTGAAAATCAAAGTATATTTATTTGAAAATTGAATACCGTATTAAACCTATATTGGAATATTCGTTGATGAATGAGCTATTCATTTTGTGTCCTAAAATGTTGACTGCATACATCTATCGTAACCTCTGCACTATCTACCACTGTGCCCTTTTCACTGTTTGCCGCTGTGGACAAATTTGGTAAAATGCACGAAAATTGTTTCTAATTGCTTTTTCCAATAATTAATTCATGTGAAAATAATTCAATGAAACATTCATTACTTTTACTTACATTGAGTTTTTTTCATAGTCTTATTAAGTAAAAATATGACACTGTTGTAGCTCTATCAAATCGATTCCGAAGTATGAGTAATTTAATTTTTCTACACACGCCAGCTGAATTTACTCTTAAATTTTTCGGTGTTATGTTTAAATAAAACTCTGCTATTGTAAATAATATTTATTAAATAAAGTAAAATATAATATGTAATAAAAATTTAAGTAAATGAAAAAATTCCATTTTATTTTGTCTACCGCAAAGAATTTTCTTTTTCAAATTTAATTACCGGTTATGAATAAGGTGAAAACAGTGCTGAATTAAAAACGTTGATTTTGCTTATTTTATACTTGATTCTTGAACAAACAAGTTTTGAGTTTGATTCCATTAAAGATTTTTTCTTTGTATTAGTCATAATTTGTATTATAGTTCTTTCTGAATCTAGCCAGCACTGATACTTGTCGAGTTTAAAATCGCCTTTTATGTGCTATTTCTTAAACTTTACCTAATGCAAAAAGTAATTAATGACTAGTTTTATACGGTTAGTATATGATGCTTTAATGCAGAATTTTCCTTGATTTAAAAGTTTGAATAGAAAAATATGCACAAAAAAGTTTATTAACATCGAACTCCAACCTACTCTTTGCAGATAAGTACTTTTTGTCAATACCATTTGTTAGGTACACATATATGCAGAGAACTACCGGCCTCCTCTTTGTAAATTAAAAAGAAATGTATCGACAAATTTTACATATATGTAGATGCGTTTGTAGATGAATTTCTATATAGAATATTTCTGAAAAATTTTCATTTTAACTTTTTTTCAATTCAATTATTACCGCTTATACAAGTTAAGTCAAAAGTGCAACTTGTGACATTCAAATAGAACACCTAAATACATGTATAATAAAACATTTAACATTCGTATTGACCAGGAGAATGACGTCGCAGGTACAGCTTAACCATATTAACAGCTAATCCATATTAACAAACAAACCTGAAACAGTTTTTATTTTCTTCTTTTGTTTTGTTCTCGACAATTTACTGCATCATATATTTGATTTCTAAAATTAGTTCCATTTATAAAGACCGTAGCTAAAACAGTTTATAGTTAATATATAAATACACTAAGTTGTACAATTCAATTTCATTGTTTATTTAATCAATGAAATAGAACCAATAATTATGAATTTTTATAACAATTAGTTAAGGTAGTAATAGTTCAGCAATTGTTTTTTTGACGAACCTGAGTCATAAGGCAAAAAACGTGGAATGAATTTACTTAAAAATTTTTATTTCATAAATTTATAAACATAACTAATGATAAAGGATATGTGAAGATCATTGGCATTTCAATATGAGCATATTAACTTTTGTTGTATCTTTTTCGTCTCTAAAACAGTCAACTTTCAAGTTGAGATGAGAAACAGAGATAGTATGTGCAGGTCAGGCATACAATGAATTGAACGATTACAAAATTTTACTCAATCGATTACGTGAAACAATCGGTTTTCATAACTTAACAAAATTTTAAGTTCATGTGTTTCATAATTTCGTAGATAAAATAAAAAAAATATTTTTAATTTATTTCTCAATCTTTTGTATTTCTAAAACATCATATTATGTTCATTTAACTTCTTTTGAAATTAATTATCCTAGCATGTATGGAATAAAAGTGATTCATCATTTTCATGTGATTGTTATTAATGATGCTAAACTTCTGTGATTCTGATCGTCACTAAGATGAATGAGTAATAAAACAATATATTTACAAGACTACATAGAAAGCTCAAAATTTCAAGAAAAGTCACGTATGTGAATATAGCCATATAGGTTCTTGCCAAAATTTTCTATTAATATTTTGATTCAAGGTTTCTACATTAACACATCGTAAATGTAGGAAACGTAAGTGGTTAAAAAACACTCCCCTGAAAGAAAACACAGTTATGTATCTACGACTGTTTTTCCTCTTTAAAATTAACTAAAATTATTTGTGGATACTACAAGGCGACATACAATTAAATCTTTTCACGAAGTAAATATATTTCCTTTTTTCTATTCAGATTAATCTTTACCTTTTAGTACCTATACATGACAGTCATCATCATCGGACTTATTTGAAGTATATATCGCATTGTAAAGTGATTTACGTTTCTATTGAATGATGGTACTAATATCCACCGATATACTAGAATCGCCATATTTGTTCTCTTCCTGTCATTCGCTGACATTTTGAGTGGGTGATACTCTTTTGGATTCATGCACTAGCAAAAGTCACGCATACAGAAACAGCTCAACTCTCGATACCTCAGCATTTTTCAGTAAACACTGATGAACTTTCGTTGTTTCGTGGAACAATATCTGTTCTAATTTTTTTTTTTTGCACGACTTCATTACTAATAAGATACTATTTTACTTTATCTTAAAACCTGATGAAAAGCAGAGGCATCAGAAATAATTTTACCAACTGCAATAACCTGATCAGCTTTGTGTTTTACAAACCTGCAAAGCAACATTCGCTGCATCCTTGCCATGATTTGCCTTGAAAAAATTCCATGAAGTTTTAATGAAAATTATACTGGAAGAATAATTCTGTACATATCAAATGGAACAATATTTTTGTCGGTCTTGAGTAACTGGGCCACCTGAAAATACAAATAACACTTTTAGTTTTAGAAATAGGATAAAAATAAACTTATATTGCACCGGTATTTTTTAAATGATTTTGCGACATCGTATAAAAAATTACACTTCTGTCTCTCTAATATATGTTTATTCATCACTCCAGTATGAAAAGATACTTGATTACATGAACCACATAATTGATGTGACTGTATTTATTTATGCAATTTGCTGTTGAAACTTACGACAAAATTCACGTGTAGTGCTACCTTTTGTTTTAATAATTAATCTATTCATCCGTTGTAATTTATGTACTAAATTTTCTTATTGTAAACGTGCCTTATAAAATCTCCTTACATTTTTTCCTCCTTTAGTTTTTTTATAATATAAACGTGGGTTTTGAAACAGTCTGTTCAAATCAATTTATAATTTTTTAACGTTACTTTCTATTTCTTGTTTGAGATTCTTAGTAGTTCTCAAATTTTTACCTTACTTTTCAACAGTTTCAATTTTCTTCACCACATGGGGATATTTTATAAGGAGCTCGTTTATTCTAGTATTACACTTCATTCTTAATAGATGACTATTGAAGCAGATTTCTGGCATGCAAGGCAGCTAATTAAAATCGCAAATTTTTCTGAGATAATCTTCTTCATATCAGAAGTAGTAGTTATATTTTCAGAGCAATACAAAGATAAACATGGTTTTATGGAATGGAATGAACACGTTTCTCTCGTATCAATATATATAGGTTTGACATAAAGTGATCAAAAAATATTAAAATTAATCTAAGCGTATGTTAGATTTTAATTTTATCGCTTAAAAGAATTAAAAACAATTATCGTTTAGTCTAGTAAATAACGTTTTTGTATATTTTTTTTTACAAAAGTAATTTTCTAATTTCTTTCCTGGAGTAGCTTTTGATACATAGTCGCGATTGAAGACAATTCAACTTTACTTTTTAGCATGCTCTTTCTTAGCTTTGGTATTTTTTCTTTAAAATAGTCTTGATTAATATTTTACCAGTTTATTATGCTTTTCACCTTGCTCCTAAAATTCTGAGTTACATCGTCTCGAAGTATATTCTGTGTAACGCTTTCTCTTTAAAACCTCTAACGAAAGCAATGCTCTTGTACAACATTCGATAAAATCACATAATTATTTTGGGTTTTGCTATCTCTATTGGATTTTCTCCGTATTAATCTATTGAATATTTTTTCGTACTTTCGAGTTTTTTTTATTTTCTATATTTTTTCTTTTAATTTTAAAGTTGCTCTATGTGACTTCGATCCATCTCTTTTAAGTTTTTTCTTTCACCTCAGACTGATGCCGGTGCAGAGACATTGGGACCAGCATTAATGTTTTGTGTAGCAGATGATTGAAATGTAAATAATCGCCAACCAACTGAAAATGTAGATGAAAGGAATAGAGAATCTCTCTGATTTTCCAGTTTGTCAGACAAACTCGGTGTCGTCACTCTAGGTAATGCTTCTAGCACATGCATATTTATTTGAATTGCTCTCTGACGA